>OZ007523.1:3414644-4014644 GCA_963931895.1 Eupithecia pulchellata
ATGACAGTAACATGTCAGTATATTTATGAAAGTTTGATGTACACTCATAAAAATATCAATAAGTTCATTAAAAATAGCGATATACATAATGTTAATACTAGAAATAAGAACAAACTCGCTGTGCCCACTACTAGGCTACACAAAATTAATGTGTCTTTCAAAGGGCAATGTATACGCTTCTACAACAGAACTCCAAGTGAGTTGCAAAAATTATTTATAAATAAATTTAAACGGATTGTTAAAACTGTTCTTTGCAAAAAGGCTTACTATAAAGTATCAGATTATCTAGATGACAAAAAAGTTTGGGACGAGTTTTGCTCCAACTCGAAAACTAACAAGCTAACAAGGTAAAGGTTTCTTGTTCGCTTCTTTACTTTACCTTAAAAAGATTGAAGTGAACAATTAATCAAAGTGATCACTTTATTTCCCAGTATTACTAATGTAATTTGTGTTTTGTGACGTGTCCAAGAGTCCTGTAAGGTCTAAAGGAAATAAAGCACTTTGATTTTGATTTTGATTTTGAAATCAAGAGAACAGCCGTTTGCCGTGATCGTATGATACTCGTTCCTGATAGATCGGGCCTACTAATATCGCTACCTCGTTTACACTCGCTTGCACAGTATTATGTATGACAGGGATACATAGTCGAGGTCCCTGTTAGGCGTAAAGAAACTGACGACACAGTTAGGCGTAGGTATTTTAAGATTATGTAAATTCTGAAAACATTGGAATATTGATCTAATAGTTATTCAGTAATATTTATAGAGCAGTGCGCAAATATTGTAGTTTTGTGAAAGCATTTACGATAAGTATTGAAGAACGGGTCATACCCTAGAAAACCATAATTAAAAAAAATATCTATATAACCTTTATTGACACGTAAATGTTTAAATAGTTAAAATCCAAAATTTTCACAAATCGTTTAAATAGTTAATATCCTAAATTTTTGTGAAAATAATAACTTTATTTATTTGATTATATTAAATAAAACACAAAAGCCACATACATACATGCCTCATTTTAATAGTTTACAGAAGAATTTTTATCTAAACAGTTTCCAATAGTTTTTTGTATGTGTATGGTGGATGATGGGAAACCTTCGGTATCGTTATTAGTGATCGTGATCAGGGTAAGTTTTCCAAATGGTATTGAGTGCATTATCCAGCACCATTCTTGTCCTGCAGTATTTGGTAACGGACCACCGCCACTAGGATTTTCTCGTTCTTCCTTGATTTGATAGTCTAAAACCACCCGTTGTACTCCGATAGCATTTTAGGCCCTCTCTTTGACTTAACAAACAAAAAAAACAATCCATTTCGTTTGATATTATTGATGCACTACAATCCCTTCGGCCACTTAGGAAACCAAAGGTTCGAAACCAGTTTAGACAACAGAATTAGTTTTCTTTTTTGGTAAATATTATAAAAAAAGACCCTAAAAATATTTCTTATATTATAATTAATTATAATTCCAATATTTCCCATTATCGCTGAATTATAATGGATTGCCCATTAAGGTAATCGGAAAAGTGGATCATATTATAAAATAGTTGCCTATATATTAGGTACAATAGATTTTTGATCTGTTTAGGTTACAACTACTAGGTCACTTCGAATCTGCTTCTAGGAATCACTCAGCTTAACATATTGCCCCTCATAGATACAGTATTTCGAAGGAGGGTGGGTATGGTTATTCTCCAAGCCAATAATGCCGAACTTCTCGTCGAGTTTCAACTTGGCATTGCAGCCCCTGCAGTTGTGTGTAGAGCAGTACCAATGGAAGAATTTCGTCTTCTTACATTGTTTCTTGCAGTAGTACGCGTAATCGTTGTACATTACGAGGTGTTTGCCGGAGTACCGGGACTTTGCTAGTAGTATCACTGAAATATTGCCAAGTTATGTGTTAGATTTCCGTTCAATACTAATGTTAAATTTAAGAAGCCTCTCACAAATCAACCCATAGTCTAGGCATAAGGTAATAAATAGAACAGGTGGATGATCGAGCTTTTTAGGAGACCAGATTAATTTGTTTAACATCAATATAAGAGGCAGCCCACACGTTTCCTTTTTCGTTAAAACTTAAATAATTTGTTACTTTAACAATTTTGGTGACAGGAGAATCCGTCAATCCACATCCTGTATGTTCGTATGGAAAAAAAATCCTATATGAGCAAACATAAAGATTACTTTAACTTTTTTACCCAATTTAATTATTCCCTTTCTTTCTAATACCCTAAACATTTTTTTTAAACAAACAATCATGACAACCTTCATTACATTCTTTGGGATAACAAACGTTATGTTTTGATATAAAACCCGTCCTTGATTATGTAACTAGGTCGAACATGGCAGTGTTCTGTTTTGGCGTCTATCAGAATCCTGTCTTCCACATTTGCAGTCCTGGTTATCTTTAGGCGAGCCTTGCAGTTGCTAGCGCCGGTGCAGGAGTAGGCAGAAATCTTAGAACCCTTCTTGTGCTCGTAGAAAGTGTATCCATCAATCATAACGAGATATTTTCCGTTTCGTTTTTGAAACCATTTAACTGTAATTGTTGTACAAGGGGCTTTATCTCATATTATTTTCGTATTTATCGTTAAAAAAGTCGCTGTTTTGCCATTTGATATTGAAAAAATAAAATAACAATATCATTTGGTATTTCAATTATTTGAGTCCATACGTATACTTAAATACATACCTCGTTCATACTGATAACAAATATAAGCTAATCATTTTCTGCAAAAAACCCCGTCACGGATCGAGTATGCACTCCTAGCTAGAGGAGAGTGATTATGCGCCAAATTGTGTTTAGCTTTGATGTAGGATCCGGAGTGTCGAACGAAACGGGCGTTACAAGTCCTTTCTGTGCATTGAAAGTATTCTGATTCGCAATTTTTGTTCACGGCATCCCTCCTGAATACGTATGAGTTAATTATGGCTATTGGTTTGTCATTAATACTCTTAGCCCAAAGCACTGAAATGTACAGGATTGTTAAACATTAGAACGTAATTTATGAAGCCAAAATAACATGAATGTACTACTAGCTGGTCTCCCGATTTGTAAAACGAAAATTGAACTTTCTCATTTCATTTTGTGCACTCTAACGCACGAAAACGAAAGAGAATCTTACACTTTTGTTTGAAAACAAAAGTATTCTTGTTTTTTTTTGTGCCCATCCGATTTGTGATATTTCCGAAATACAATATCGGCGAACTGAAAGCGTGATGTTATTTCAGGCATATTTTTTCCTACGGTACAGCGGCCATCATAGATGTAGTTAACAATTCCAACAAGAATCAAACATGCGGTGCCAATACCTATTCGAGAGGTAGGTACAATCTCTATCTAAAATATGCACCATTAACGACTTTGAATGTAGGAGGTGAGTGTTCATGTGCCCCGGTGGGCGGTTCGCAACAGAGCTCTGCTGTCCCTATGGACCAAACCGAAGGCACCGCATCGCTTGCAGCATCGCCAGTTCTCGGTTCTCACTTGGGTTGAGTGCTTGAAGTATGGGTAACCCGTTTATAACCAAAACTTCCCCACCTTTTCGAACAGTTCGAAGCCATTGCACTGAAAAGAAGAAAATGTAAGAGAAAAAGAGTTAAAGTATTAGTTACATTTGTTTTACTAGATCAAGTGGAGCAACTTCATTGTGTGCTTTTAAAATTCTTCCTGCAGTGGTGGTTATGGCAACCTTTAGGCGAGGCACGTTCAGTGAAGTGACTATGCTGATGTGGATAAAGTTTTCAATACAGCTCTAGCTCTATCTAATACTAGCCATTTTTTATCAAAAATCCGTATACGTAAGTTATACAAATCTATTTATACTGACTACATACAGTTTAAATTACAATAAAATAAATAATGGGTACATTTAACGTACCTCCTTAACTCTACATACATTACGCACATTAATATTGTGAATTTATCCATTCATACAAGGTAGTGTAAAGTTAAGTAAATCTGGTAATTCTATAAAAACCTAGAACTGATACATACTCTTATAATTTATAACAACTATTAACAATATACATTCGATGAATACCTACTGTCAATAAAACATCGCTATAACTAGTCAGCTTATAGACTCACTTACAAATTAAAACATTAGTTAGGGTCATGACACACTAATATGATACTGATGTGAGTGGAAGCAAAATAAAGGCGTGTCAATAAAAATGGTTGAAGAAGACACAACGTAATGCACAGGTTTCTATGTATAAAACATATCTCGCGCGATTCCGATTAATCGATCACCAAAATGCTAAAAGCGCGCGCGCAGCAGCAGGCAGCGGCGAAGAGGTTTCTTATTTCACAAATCACCAATCAGATTATCTAAACACTATAATAAATTACGATAATTTTTTTGTTGTATGTGTAATAATTTTTTTATATGGATTTATATGCGTCCGGAAGTATAATTTAACACCAAAGAGTATAATATTATGCACTTATTCATATCTTAATATTATGTGAAGACGATAAATAAATGACTAAATATCTCTACCGCCTTCTAGAATACTAACAATGTAGACTGAATGACGAGAGGAACGTTGCTTCTAGGTTTGTCTACACAAAATAGTTGGTTAATCCTCAAATAATTATTAAAATATCAGATAAATTTTCCCCGTTTAAGACAGACTTAAAAAGAAAAACGATTATAATCTATTGCTGCCAATAAAGTTTAGGACGTCGTCACCTAATTGGCCAACAATGGTACGACTGAACGATACGATTTCATCGCACGATGATCCAGCCGATATCTTAATAGGTCGCATGATGCCCATCGCGCGATGAGTGCACAATTGACGACGCTTACCTACTAATGAAAGTCATTGGTTTGTGCAGTTTAGAAAAGTTTCTTAGGACATAAGCCCCTTGCTTACGGAGCTAAAAACTGTTTTTATTCCGGGATCGTTATACTAGATTACTGTCACACAACCTCTTCACTGGTCTCGAAAACACTCCATGCTCTGAAACGTACCAGACCGGTTCGTGGTTATGGAGTCCCGTGAGTCGGAGCAGGCGCCGGGTCTCCGTGTGCACGGTGGCGTAGGCGCCGCAGCGGTTGGAGCACCTGAAGTACTCCGTGCTTTTTGTTGAGAGGCTTTTCGAATATGGATAGCCGTTAACGATTAATACGAGATTGGAACTGCGTTTGTTTCTAAGCCATTCCACTGTAAATTATAAGAGGGTTAGTAAAATTATGTGGGTAGTTATTAAGTTAAAGATTGGTATTATCACACAATAAAAAACAAGTACGACAAGTGTGAGTGCAACTCGCGCGCCGAGGGTTTTAAACTTTTGTCGTTTAGGTAGGTATGTATATTGACGACCTCTTGGCGCAGTGGGCCAAGGTCCGCTTACGATGCAGGAGGTTGCGGTTTGATTCCCGCCTCGGGACTAATATTTGTACGATCTGCAGATTATATGATCGGGTGTTCTAGTCCTTTTCTACGTACACTAAAATAAATCATCTAAAGCGATACTTATACTTATGCGATACTTTATTAAGTACATATAACAGCTATCGTAGTGATACCAATAACACAAGCTTTGCTTAGCTTGTGGCTAAACGATGGTGTGTGGATTATCCAGGATACATTACTCTTCTCAAAAGTTTTTGGAGTACGGTGGAATTCATTAATTCAATAATCTTATTACCTAAACACTTTGAAATTTTGTAAACAACGGTTTTGGAGCGCTGCGCGCTGTGGAACTACCCATTACAGACACTACAAAGATTAGTAGGTACAATTTTGTTTTTGATTTTTTCAACGTATTTCACTAAGTATGAAACTAAGACGATTTAACCTTCTCAGTAATATGCAAGATACGGGGTCATATACATATACAACACGAGGCAGGACACACGGCACCGGCGGCTGAGAGCTCTTCCACAATGTTTGGAGAAGACGTCCAAATTGCAACGCGTGATGGAGACGGCTGCTTACAACCGCATTCCAACCTCTACAACTAGCACCGCCCATGCCGTCTTTTATAATTGAAATAAAAATCATAATTATACAATTCTATTATAATTTTACTGAACTTATGGTTTAAAAATCTAATTTATGATGTAAATTAAGTTGATGTAGGTATAATTTTATTATTTTAATATTATTATAATTTTAGTATAATTTACAATGATTGGCCTATACAAGTTTATAATAAATTAACTATGAACTATTCCTAATTAATATTTGTACGACTCATTCATGGCGTATATCATAAGTTTAATTTATTATACAAGATCTCTAAAAACATGATGAAGAACTATCCGAGATTATTTAGTTATAACGAGTTTATAACTAAAGTTTATTATAAGGATTTTAATAAAGGTTTAATTAATTAAAATTAATTTTATGTAAAATAATCGATATATTTTACCTAAAATATTTACATTATTTTTGTGTTCCGCCCAAATAAAATTAAATTTTTGTGAAACTGAAAATTGCGAGAACTGTGAGAATTTGTGTTCGTTAAATAAAGTTATCCTCCAAATATTGACATTGATATGCAGTATTTTCAAATTTTAGTAGGCGTATGACTTTACTCTTTTTATCATCCTCAGGTCTTCAGTTCTTCCGACATGTCCAGCATACTTTCCTTTCAGTCTTTGACCGAACACTAGAGCATCAGTTGCCTAATTCATTTTCTAATGTCTCACTGACGTTCTATTTATATTACATAAATTATTCACAAAAAGAATCAAAGTCGAATTGGCCGTCTAAATCGGAGTTTGAGTCTTGACTAGCCAAGACTCGACCGTTAAGTAGATGCGCTGTCACCATTACACTTTTATAAACACTCCTTGAACTATTTTAAAGCTAGGTGGCTTATGGTTGTGGGTAAAGTTAGCTTTGACTATAGCTCCATTGATAGGCGTTGCGGCCGTTATGAACCGCGCTCTACATTTGCTGCCGTTAGTGCATCGCCATGATATAGTTTTGTCACGAACCTTGTCACGGTAGAATGTAAACCCATCGTATATCGCTAGTTCATTCCCAGATGATTTCCTTACGAATCTCACTGTCGAGGAGAAATACAAGTCATGGGTAAGTGTAAAATAAATTTTAAGTAGGTACATCTATGGTATATCATCAAGTCACCGGTAATCCTATGGGGATAAACAGGATAGGCAAATGTATTTGCTTAACGTAAGATTATTTGCTTTTTTTAAGGTTCACTGTGTTATTGCTATAGTCTAGAAGGCAGACTGAATTACTTGTACAAAAAATAAACTTGCAGTCTTATGCCATTAGTGACCAAATGAAAACCAAAAGTAATTTTTCCACAAATACTTTAATTCTATATCATAAAAAGGTTAAAAAAGGGGAAAAAAATATATTTTCAGGGGGTGAGGGCGGTGTTCTCAATTGGGTAAAATAAGTGACATCGAAACTTCATTATATGGATATGGCCGCTGTACCTGATTGAGTACAGGATCATTTATTACATAATAATTCAGCCATACTAAGTAAAAGCAATATTTTTTATTACTCAAGATCAGCATAAATATAGTTTTCGTGATCTTGAACGGGGAAATACTAATGCTATAATACTTAATTTATTTGTAAAAATGTGGTTTACAATGGATTTGTTACACAATTTCACATATTTCTTTATTATGTATTTTTTATTAAAGGATGCGCATTAAATATCTGTTAACTAATTTAGTCACAATATTACACTTATATAGAAAATCTTTACGAACTAGCTTAGTCATAAAATAAATCGATATAACGATGTCAGTTTATAAGTTAATTAATATTCTAATATTTTTTACAATGGAGCAAGATTCGTAGCTATTTGATAACAAGGATCAGGAAAGACTTTTTCTAGTCAGCGTCATTATTGAGGTAGTACATTATATTATATTTCAACACATGACTAACAGTATTTCTATAAACAGGTCCTGGAATGCCTACTCAAAACAATTTAATCAGGATCGCGTGTATTCGCGGATACAGTTCACTCTCGTGTTCATAAAACTATATTTCCTCCTCCAGGTCGCAGAGACAAGGTAGCCTGAGCAATTAGAGCTTACTTAATAACGGTTTACATGATTTATAATTAATTGTCTTACACTTGGACTATGTTTTGTGATGATTTGTTTTGATTCGTAAAATTACTAATATGTTATAATTTTATATAATTATATAAGATAGCCCATGTTTTCTCATTCAATAAAATTTTATGAATTTTTTTGCTTTTTTATGTTTTATTATCTACATTGACCTAGGTATCACTATTAAGTGAACACAGAGTTAATCTATTAGTAATATACACCTCTGGTCAAATATATATGTACATCTGCAGATCATGCATATATTTGTCTGAAGGCGGGAATCGAAACTGCCACCTCCTGCGTTGCAGGCGAACCATCGCCCACTTCGGGCCAGAGGTCGTCAAATACAGCTATTAAATTATATAAACTCTATCACACAAACAATTGGTAGCCCCTAGATGTTTCCTTCACATCATCTAACTACCAGCCAATGTAGATTATCTAAAAGGTATCGCTTATAAGAAGATTAAAGTGCCTCAACATGTTCATTTGTCCTGTGTTGGGGAGGTCCTCAACACACTACACATGAACCAAATTTGAAACCAGAAAAAATATCTAGTACAATTTATGATAGACTCCATTGTCAATCTGAAACAGTGGAGGCTTATGAGTGTGGTGTAGCCTATCCTTCTTGATAGTGCCATCCTGCTTGATGATGATCCTCGCTCGGCAGATGCCCCAGGAGGTGCAGAGCCAGGTGGTCGTCTTCACAGACTGTCTGTAGCAGTAAAACGAGTAGCCCTGATATATTATCATTTTCTTTCCAGTTTCCTTTACCGCGTAGATCACTGTAAAAATGTATTTTTATAGGCACGAAGTTATCATATCAGTACAAACAATTTTAATAAAAAAGTATAAAGGAAAAATGACATCTTCGAGCATAGGGGAGCCCTGATCGATTAAGCCGGAGGCCTATGTGAGCAGTTAAGAAACACGTGCTGTGATGTTATAATAAGCCCTAAAGCTATTGTCTTTGAATTTGAGGTTCACGTTGTCCTTTGTACAGGAGGTGAAGATTTGTTTTATCAGACTAAAAAGATGCATAATCGCATAACCTTGTTAAGGATTAAAAAAAAACTAAGGTGGAGTGACTGTAACACCGAGGAACTGCAGTTGCAACAGAGATTAACAAAGAAGCTGATTGTTGTAGTTCCTGTTTTATTACCACTTAAACAAAAGATACCTGCATTACAAAGTTATATTTTAACAATAACACCATTAATTATTTTAAACTTCGGCGGCGGATGATTGTGGTTCCAGACCGCACTTTTAAAAGTCTTTTCGTCATTGTGGAGAGAGAACATCGATCGGCACTTGCTCCACGACGTGCAATGCCATCTAGAGGTTGAATGAGTCTGTCTATCGAGATAGAACGTGTAGCCGTCCATGATCGCCAGCTGTCTGCCTCTGAGGTTGTGGGCGAAAGTTACTGTAAGTAGACTGGGTATAAGTAAATGAAACATTTATTTAATATAAATACCTACTAAGAAATATTAAGAAGTCCGGTCGAGACTATCAAATATCACAGCAGAGACCTCACACTTTAGCTTATGTTTCTTCGAGCAGATTCACCGGATCCTGTTTCCGACGAGGGAGTGCGAATTTTTGAAGAAATTGAATCCTTTAATGACGATGCTTGTCATCTATTAATGCAGCTGAAATTCGTAGTTTAGTATGAACAATATAATACAACATTGTAATTTAGCAAATAAAATATAAAACTTATTAAAAATGGATTCACAAGCTCGCCTACATCATAATACTGCAGTTTTTTTAAAATGCATGTATACGAGATATAATAACACTGTTATACGCAAATGTAATAATATTGATTATTTAGCTAAACATAAAAGTTCAAACATATGACTCAGTTTCACATTGTTAATTTCTGACGATAATCATCTTAATATATAAAGGAACGAGCGATTTTCTGGCAACAACGCCCAGCCTAAACCGCTGAAGTTAGAAAGCTGAAATTTGGAAGGTAGGTTAAGGAAGGGATTTTTGGAAATTCCACCCCTAAGGGGGTGAAAAGGGGGATGGAAGTTTTTTTGGTCATTTTTCTAACTCTGTAACCGGTAGCCCGATTTTCTTGAAATTTACAGGAAATACTAAACATACAAAAATATTGAACACGTGTTTCAGCATTTTTCAAAATATTCCTGAAAATAGGGTGAAATGGGTCATTCAAGTTTGAGATTCGTATTTTGGCTCCATATTGAAATGTCTATAACTTTTTGATATAGCATACTAATGACTTGAAACTTTCAGTATGTATTGAAAAAACTATAAATCAAACCACGTGTTTCAGGATTTTTCAAAAATGTTTCTATATAAGTTTAAAAAGGAAGTCGAATTACTTAAGATAATTGAGATATTTTTTAACAAATGACCCAACATGAAACTTACTCAGAATACTAAACAAACAAAAATATTGAATACGTATTTTAGGATTTTCAAAATAATCCTGAAAATGCGATAAAAATGGTTATTCAAGTTTGAGATTTGTTGTTCGGCAACGTATTTAAAATGTCTATAACTTTTTTATTTACATACTTATGACTTGAAACTTTCTGTATGTCGTGAAAAGAACAATAAATTTAATATGTATTTCATGATTTTCCATGATATTCAAAAAAAAAAAAATTGTTGAGACGGTTTATTAAAGTTTGAGTATTTCGTAGTAGGCTCCGTATTAAAATCTTTGTAAGTTTTTAATGAAGGATGGTAACAACATAAAATTTCAAATATATACTGGAAAAACAATAAATAAAAAAAGGTGTTTCAGTTCATAGGTTTTCATAAAAGTTACTAGGTATATAGTATAAAAGGAAGTCGAATTGCTTAAGAGTTTTTTGAATTTTTCCCAATTTACTTGAAACTTACAAACAATATCAAACAAACAAAAATATAGAATTATTTTTAAGATTTTTCAAAATACGCCTGAAAATGGGGTGAAACGGGTTATTCAAGTTTGAGATTTGTAGTTTGTTTTTAAAAATAAACATTAAATCGAAACACCTGTTATATAATTTTCAAAGATATTCCTAAAAATGGTTTGGAACGGGATATTAAAGTTTGAGTGATTCATAAATTGACTTCGTATGACTTTTTAATTAAGGATGGTAAACGACTTAACATTTCAAAAATATACTGAAAAAACAATAAATAGAAACACGTGTTTCAGAGTTTTTTTTTATAAACGAAGTTTTAGTGACTTTCTTAACTTATGTGACTTTTTATCACATAAGTTAAGAAATTTGGGTCCCTATTACCTCGAAACTTGCTGACAATACTTAAAATATCAATTTATCGAACATGTGTTTAATGACTTTTTAACATTTTTGACCTGAATTTTCTGTAGGTATACAAGGTGGTTTCTGAGAAGGCAATAGATGATCAAATCCGAAACCATGAGTTAAAAATACGTCTTGGGAGGTCATAAATCCTTTATGACCTCGATTTATGAGAAAACCATACATACCAGATATTTTAATTTTGTTGGATGGAATATTAAAAAATACAACCTATATTTATATAGCAAAAGATTTGGTTATTATAATTCTTTGAAAAAAAATGGATAACTGATCAAAAGAAAAGGCCATAATTATAAACTTTGTTCGAATACTCTACTGAGATTCTGGTATTTTATTGATGTATAGAGAAATTTTTACAATATTTTTGAACAACTGGTATGCATGCTTTAGCCAACCTTTAATTCAATTGTGTTTTTTCCTCGATAAAATATAAATTCGTGATAATTTTTTTGAACTTAGTCCGTGACTCCTTTCACGACTTTTCTGTTAGTCGCATGGTTTCTGATTTTGCCATCCAATCCCAACTCAAAAGCCAATCTGTAGATATATTTAAATAAAATAGGATTAGGAAATTTACAAATAAAATGGGCTAAAGTAGAATGTTTGAAGTCCATCGTGTCATTATCATTCACTATGAAAAAAATACAGTAAATGGTTATTTTTTAAAGAAAACCCTTATAACGGGCTTACGGGATACATGATATTTAAAGCGGGTTTCAGGAATTTCCGACTCTTAAAATAGGGTATTAGCTGATTTCGTCAAGATTATTGACCCTAAAGTCCACGCAAATGAAATTGCGAGCGGATCAGCTAGTACAGGATATTATAAGCGGGTTTCAGGAATTTCTGACTCTTAAAATAGGGTATTAGCTAATATCGTGAAGATTTTTGTACCCTAAATCGAAGACCACGCAAATGAAATTGCGAGCGGGTCAGCTAGTTAAGATTAAATAGAAAGTGATCAAAGTAGCATGCATTCCAGAAAGAATAAATTCTGCAATAAATATTTATGGTTAATGATTTACATCCTAGTAAATCCTAAAAAATTACCTACGTTCAAATATATTCTCGTTTTAATTAATCGTGATTATGACATTGTCGTAACCTGATAATTATGTTGTCGATAGTGATGACAAAAGCAGTACATCCTGTGGTTTTCCTAACACATCGCCACCTGGTCTTCACGCCCTCACGCTGGTGAACGGTGAACCGATTCAAGCCGATGTCCAGACAGCGCTTCCCATTTGCCTTCATACCGAATAAAGCTGTAATGAATAAAGTATCAGAAAAAGAAGTACTTTTATAGCCGAAAGACCTCCGTTTAGGTGTCTTTGCACGATCTGCAGACGGTGTATCACTAAGAAACATTCGTGATCCACCGTCGAAGCATCCATTCTAGTGTTAATGAGGCCCAAGTTGTAATTAGACGAAAAAGCAGAAGAAAAATACATAATTCAATCAACGCTTGTAATTACAATCAAAAATTGCACATGTGCAATGAACACAAAAGGCTGTTTTTTTTACAAATAGTATCAATGTATTAAAATTATGTTTATTAATCTTCTTACATAAAACAAAACTCCTACACCTAAAGAAACTATATAATTAAAATCAAAGCCAATACCTTCACAATAGTTATAATCATATAATTTAGAACCACATACGAAATCAATCAGCTGCAAAGGGTTAATTGCAGTCTGAGATGAGAATAGAAATCATTGTAAGTTCTTGAGCTAAAACTTCTTATTACAAAGCCTTTGCGGCAACATGTTGCAGTAAGAACTTATTACCGCTAATATTACCACACAGTATTGTCACATTTTCGATTAAAGATTTTTTTCCTACTTTTACCTAAATTTTAAAGAATAAATCTTATTTTTTTAATATGTTGCTGATCTTAATAATTAAAAATACATACAAAAAAAAACGCCATGAAAGAAAGTTAGTTGATGAGAGCTAAATATAGACATGACGATCATTCTCTGACTGAATGAATACCTAACTTTTTGATTAAATATTAAAAAACTGATTAAAATTTACGGCAGACAGAGAAAGAGCCACTCAACACATAGATATTTTTTACATGAAGTTTGAATAGGATCAAAATAACACAATAGGTATTTATACAATGCGACGGTGTTAACAAATAAATTCATGTTGATCATAGTATATACTCATGAAACTAGAATGATATGTCACAAATATAATATTTTTATTATCAATTTAAGAAAAAACAAGCTGTAGCAAGTTGGGTGGTCATTGATATTTAAACTACATTGCGTTCAAATATAAAGCTAACTAATTAAACTAACTAGGACGAAGACGTTGTAATCCAATAGGGCAGAATTCTTTGTGACATATCATAAAAACCTTTATAGGAAATAAAGCATTTTATTATTTGATATTGATATTTGTTAGTATAACTGTTTATGAGAAACTAAACGAGAAGTACTATAATGAGAACATCAGTGATTGTGACAACTCTTAATCTCTATGACCTCGTCGTTAAGAGTGACGAGTTGTGCGTTGCACCTCTTCGCACGTCTCTGCGAGCACCTCCAGTACTCCCTCGGCCCTGGTCGCTCCACGCGCTGGTTGTATCGGTACCCGCCGAGCTCCACTGCTGGGAAACCACGCAGGGAGTTGATGAAACGAGGTTTAAGTTCCGACATCACTGAAAAATAATTGAAGATTAGTTTGAGCCCCATAATGGATCCTTCGCTTACGAATAAAACGTTTTGAAATGAAATATTCATTAGATTCCGATGGTCAAAATATTTTTTTTTAGTATAGTTGATTGTTTATCTTCTCGTGTGTATTCTTAAGATTTTATAACCAAAAAACATACTTATTATATATGTATAACTACAATTTAGAGATCAAAAAGCTGGAAATGTGTAATACAATTATGTTCGTACACAGAAAGGAACACACAAACTACATTAATTTTCTTAATAATACGTGTACCAGATAAATTCTGGTACTTTCAGGTAGTAGATGATCCAGAATTTATCAAGGTAGCAAATTTTACCTACAAGAAACATTTCTTTGCAGATTAGTAGAACTGCATTCACCGAATTTAAAAAATAAAATATTAACCTTTTCAGGTAAGAAATAATAAATGAGCATTATCTATCGTCAATCTTCATGACTCTATTGTATTTAATGTACATAATATAATATATTAGGTATAACTTTTCTTGCATATAACAACATCTCTTTTCTTAAGCAACAAAGGTTTTACTAAAAATTTAACTATATTGTATTGTAAATATCAAAATATATAGTCTATGTATAAGTAGATTAAAAATTTACTCTGTTATCTTCTTTTTATGTACAGTCCGCATCACATATAAGTACCCCCCTATGTCAATGTATGTGGGACACATTACTTGAAAGTCTGAAATTCCCAACAATAACAGTTATTGTTGGGAATTTCAGACTTTGAGTTATTGATTGGCGGAACGATCCTGAGCGGCGGCGTGATAAATTTTTCCATGTGAAAATTTGTGACAAGTTGCAAGGGAATTAGAAGTAGACGAAAATATAAGTAGACAAGGGGGTACTTAATTTTGACGCGCACTGTACGTACATGAACCCACTTATAAAACTTTTACTCTGTCCTAATAATAGTACATTATACTCAGGTCGCTTTTGCAATATTTTTTCTAAGTTAATATTTTAATTAACCCTTTTACCTGATGACTGACATATAATTTACTACAGAGCTTGCTATTTTATTACCTAAAAATACCCAAAACTTTACTTCAAAATTCCTACCTACCCCTGACACAAAATTTTCTAATATCCATATTTCATAATATCTAATTATCTTGTATGCCTTAAGCGTAATTTTTTATATAATTTATTCATGCTAAAGTAAAATTTTCTGGATTAAATTTGCTTTATACAACTATTTAAACAAAATCTGACTTATTATTATGATAACTTAAATAATCTAAATATAATCTATTACGTATAATATTTTGTAAATCTCTTTGAACGAATATTTATGACATTCTTAGAAACATGACAATCTAAAGGTAAATAAATTAAATAACAATTTTAGGATTTTTGAGATCTTATTATTAGGTGGTGCAAGGTGAACAATATTTTTTTATATTAACCGAAATAACTTCTGATAAATTGTTATTTTATATTTTTATAATGATTATTTTTTCAACAGACTATAATTTTTTTCTCAGTGGGTATGACAGCCTTTTATCTGAACAACGTCTTCCCCGAGTGTGACGAGCTTCGCGTTACACTTCGAAGTCTTCCTTTTAGCACACCTCCAATACTTCCTCGGGCCAACCCGCTCGTAGCTATTGTTGTAGCGGTAGCCTCCGAGCATGACGGCCGGGTATCCACGGTCACTCTGCGTGAAGACAGGCCTCATCTCGAAATCATCATCTTGAAATGATAAAGGAGTGGTCAACCAAAGGTTGCATTCTTTTCAAACAAACACTTATTAAAAAATCGTTACTTATCAGCTTAAGTCTATAAGTCAAAACAATTCTAAGAAAAATTAATAATTAACTAAAATAAAAACATTTCTATAGATTAAAAAAATCCACATTATTAGGTTGTAATAAATAAATCATGAGTAGTTTTAGTCGGTACAACTAAAGAGATGATTCTTAGATAATGAAAAAAAAAATTTACATAATCCTCGTCCTATTATTATGTTCTAAGAGGATTTCCATCCTAATGATGAGAATGGGTATTGTTGACTTTTATCAGTTTGCTATGAAGGGTGACCGCAGTGGCACGACAAAAAGCCTTCTTGACACAGACCCAGCTGACGAGTGGATACCTGCTGTCACTCCTCCGGTTGAATCTGTAGCGGTCAAGGATCATACAGGGGTTCCCGAATCTAGTATTGAAAAATATCGGCTCAAGACCTGAAATAGTTTATGAGTAAGTTGAAATATTGTTATGTTCACACTATAAATACAAGAAATAAGAACAAATAACACATGTCATTTGTACAGGTATATATATATTTTGTTATTTTTAGTTTGTACTTAGGTATATGTAGTTATAGGTAGGTATATATTTTGTTATTTTTAGTTTGTACTTAGTGAAATGTTTAATTCTTACGCTTTTTATTTTTATAAATCTAGGCTACTTGCCGTGGTGTTTACATCATTGCCACAACTAAAGTTATTAAAATTGCCTCTTTCATGTACACAAGAACTAAAAATATACATAACCTGTTCGCTCTTTTCCCGTTTGGAGAAGATAAGGAATTTTTATGATTATGCTTAGAGTTGAGCTTGATAACCTCCTCCTCAAAGGTGACCACAGAGGCACCTCATGGGCTTGCTGCGGCTGCAGAGCCACCAGACCCTGGCCCCGGAGCAGTTCCTGTAGCCGTGGGGCCATGCGAACATAGAACCATACGTGATGTTGAAGTAAGTGGAAAAACGCGGAATGATGTTGTTAGTACAATAAATAAAGGTAATATATAATTTAAAACAAAATAGTTGAAGTTGAAGTTTTGCTAAGATGGATCTTAGCAAAACTTCAAGAAATATTTATTTGATATACATTATTATTTTTAAAAAAATCTAAATAAATAATAATTAATATATCAGTTTATATTTAAAAAGGTGCATAATACAAAAAAATATATAACAGGTTTTTATTCATGTTTTCTTGGTCTTAGATTTCTCACAACTGTATTGCAATCGACGTATGCTTTTAGACTGTTTTTATTTTTTGGGACTTCAAGCAAAATTTTCTTTTCATTGTAGTAATCCCTGCTTTTTCTTTTATACTGTTCGTAGTTTTCGGTTTCATGTTCTTTTAAATACTGATACGGGCTTTTACCGTATTTTGTTGACCAAAGTTTCTTTTTTTCATGATAATAATTCCTCCTTTTTCTTTTATACGCCTCAAACTTTTCAGGATCATACTCTTTCAAATCCTGATAATAGCTTTTTTTGTTCTGCGTTCTCTTATTTATTGTCTTTATGTGACGCACTTCACAATATCCAGGAATATCTCCACGCAGATCATCCAGTGTCACATCCGGAATTCCTTCATTCAGAATTTCAAGTTTCAAGTCTGGTAATATTTCTTCATCTATAAATAAACCACATAATGAGCTTGATTGCCCTGAGCGTTTAGAATTACGTTAAAATATATGAAGCATTTTCCAATACTAGAAAAGTACGCCTAGACAAACTATAAAAGCTGGTAAAAGTATCATAGCAGTAAAGTAAAGTATAGCACATTACTTTACTACTGTATATAATAGTATTATATTACCGAATAAAAAAAAACACATTGAATAACACATATTTTTTTACTAAAGTTTGACCTTTACTAGGACACATTACGAATTTCTCGGTGTGTTTTATTGACGATCGTTAATACAAACACTTCCAATAAAATCAAATAGGTACACGACGAACAGCAATTTGCACAATTATGTGATATACCAAAGAAACATTGAGAAGAATAGGTAATAATAATATACAAGCAACCCTCGACCTCACCGTCGTGCACTGGGGTGCAATCGGCGTCGTAAAGTTACTCGCCAGTAACTTCACAACAAAACAAAATAGGTAAGCACAAAACTAGTTCATTTCAAATTACACCACACAACATTTTTAAACAAATGTATGTACAGTGCGCGTCGGAATTAAGTACCCCCCTTGTCTACATACTTTTTACGACTACTTCGAATTCCCTTGTAAATTATTATCACAAATTTTCACATGCAAAACTTTATCACGCCGCCGCTCAGGATCGAACCACCCACCATAGTACTCAAAGTCTGAAATTCCCAACAATAACAACTATTGTATCCCACATACATTGAGATAGGGGGGTACTTATATGTGACGCGCACTGTACATATGTGATCGACATTAATACTTCGATGACTTCTTTTCTAAACTGACCAAAAGTACTCGATAATAATTTGATTATAGTAAAATGTTTGTTTAAATTTATTCTATGTATGTACATACTTAGAGAGCCGCGCTCCCCAGTGATTGTCTTGCAAGGAAAACGTGCGAACAGGTTTTGTTTACAAACTTCTCGGATAACATACATATTATGAATATGCCATGCCTTTTTTGACTTTAAGAATTGGTATAATTATGTATCTAACTTCTAGTCAAACAAAGATTTCCATGCATTCTTCAGCAGTACATGACTACATTCAATTTTCCCGTTATGGTATGCCCAATCTTCACAAACTCTATCTCCCAGCTCGCCCAGTGTAGTCACGTGTGCCCTTGAGCACCAAAGACATTTCCATGAAGTATAGGCCTTCAACCCGTCAGAACTATTAAAATTTTCCCAGTATGAGTAATCATAGGTGTAAAGATATCCTTCGTACCATATGTGAAAAGTTGTTTGGTTTCCCATTGCGAGTCTTAGCCAACCATCGGCCATTTTTGGTTTGCATTTGATGCTGTGGCTGGGGCACTCTTTCACGATTTTTACTTTTGGTACATTATTTGTTCGTTTCGTTTCGGTATCACAGTTTTCAATTCCATTGTCCGTGGCAGTATAAAGGCAAGCTTTACAAGTCGAACTGTTAATGCAAGCCCAACGGGTCAGATCTCGGAGGGTATTTTTCTTGTTATACATGTTACCATCGTGCCAAATATACAATTTCTGTGGGTTTCTATAATAATCTTAAAACGAAAAAAAAAAAACAATTTAGGAACGGTGGCTTCAGAGAACTATGAAAGGGCAAAGAGGACTTTCGACTAACATTTCCCGAAAGATGTATGTAAACGCAACTGAAATTTAATAACCTGAGTTTCCTTACAATACAGTTAGGTAACTGGAAAAATTATAATTAATTTAGTTACCTAAAGTTTAATCTCGGTAGGCATTTAATTTATTACTACAACTTAAAACAATATAAATTATTTCCTGTGGATTAATTCCTACGGAGAATTATGGACATCATAAAGTGCCAATCAAAATCCTGGCGAAAAAGTCTGGAAAAGAGTCACACAATTTGCTATCGTCAGAAACACTAAAGTTACAAAACAGTTGTAGTTTGTTTACAAATGTTTTGAAGTCTACGAGAAAAGCTAGGGGAGCGTATGAATTGTTAATGATTATGAAATCCTTAAACCCTGAAGAACTTATCAAAAATGATGGTACGCCCAATACGGTGGGTATTGGTCGTTGTGTTAGAGTGCTTGTTGTAGGTACTTATTGCTTCAAAGTGGAGCAAGCGCTTGCCATGTCTGGAGTACGAAATCTGGATTGGTGCATCATCTGAAATGATTACTTAGGTGAGTAGGGTCGTTAAACTAAACTAACACTTTCACTATCCGTGATGCACATACCCGCTTCCTGGATGTGCGCCTCCACTACGCCACGCCGCCACAGCACCTATTCGGGCAGTTTCATCCAAATACAAAAAAATATCAATAGCGCCTTAGATTTTCACTATGAAAATGTTGACTAATCAGTTAATAAAAAAAATATTTTCTGAAGTACCTACTCTCAGGAAATAAAGTTGGTTATGATAAAATGCATCTAACTATCGTCGTATCTATCGTGGTTCTTTACGATATAGGTTTTGTGCGTTACCTGGCCCGCGCTCACAAACAAATGCCTGTTTCATAAAATTCTACGATTGTGTCTTTAAGGGGCAGCGTTAATTTATTATGAATTGCCGTGGGACAAACGCCAGTGTAAATGGTCTACCGCCAGAAAAAACCTCCTTATGTATGATAATTTGGTTCCGATTATATTTATTAAAACCTTACAACTAATTATCAGTATCCTAGAATAATTACTTCAAACATGGTTTACAAATACAGGATGTCACAAAAGAAAGTTTATATAATGTTTACCTTACTTAGTTTTTTATAACAACATTGATTTATACAAAAACGATAGTTCTAATACTAAATTTCGAAAAAGATTCGTATTTATCGCGTAAATGATGCGTCCAGCATTATTTACCTCTTATTCGAAAATTGGTCTAGCAATTTTATGAGAATGGTCAAACAAAAATCCAGGCGTAGGTGGTGCCCCAAAGAACGACATCCAGTCCCCAAATCACTTTAAAAAAAATCAAGAGTTTAGTAAAAATCTCGGTAATGTGACTGGTGAAACACTTCGTACTGACTGACTAAACTCCGGTGTAACGATTTACATAGCTCGTCAAATATGTTGTATTTATGCAGTAAGTTAAACAGAAGCTGAAATCTCATTTGAGACAGCCTGTTTGATAACATTTTGAACTTACAATATAATAAATATATATATATATATTTAATAAAAAAAACCTAATTATTTTACCTAAGAGATCATAATTTAAACATTTATCACACTAACAACTAGATTTGATACACATTGGGTGAATATAATATAATGAGAACAGGTACAACACACAGGTACTGATATTATAATAAGTCATCCTCATCTTTAAATAGGTCTGTTTAAAGGGTAAGATCTTATTTTATTAAAATAAAATTTGATTTTACAAAGCTACTCGTGGAGTCCGCAGATGAGCGGTATATTGGCTTTTATTTCGGTGAACAGAAATTGATATAGGTAACTGCAAAGACTTGTTGTTATCGTTTTATTCTGTTAAGTATGGTAATTTTCTTTAAATAAATTAATAAACTATTAAAAACTGTTAGAATTAAATTTCAAAATCAAAAAAAGCATCGGAACTTGCCTCTACTTCATTGCATACATTCATATTATAACATTAATTATTTTCAAACTCTATATATAAAACACAATCAAACGTTTTTGGCTAAGACAGTTAAAGACGTGCAGTTTAGGAATAGGAACTGTGTTTTTGCTTTACACAATTTATACAAAAACATTTTGTATTTATTGGAAGATGATTGGAAGTATCAGGGAAGACAAATGTATGCTAAACATGGAGACGAGTTAGTTAAATACCAAGCACACCGTAGTCACAGCGAGAATTAACTTTAAATTATAGAATAGCTCCTTGTCACTAAAATCTACTCTTTGTATAATGTAACGATATTTTAAACGCAAATGATAAACAATAGCAGGTACAATTTGCAGCGCTAATAACTAATATAATATAATCCAGTTTCTGAAATAATGTTGCGGTAGATAGGGTGCAATTTAATATCTTTATTACCTAAGCGAATAGCTTACAATTTAATATAGTAAAATATGATAAACTAAAATTACCTAGTAACTAAAATGCTTAGAAGAGTTCTTTGTAAATACCAGTGGTAATATTCTGAAAAGATACTCAGCATTCTTACATAATAGTCACATTAATAAATATTTTCAAAACAACTTTCATTCAATAGGAATGAAAGTGATGAATCTAAGCATGATTGTGTTCACCATTCTGCTTGACCACTGTATCATCCCAGGTGGTGACCCCCATGCTGCAGCCGATGTCGTACTTACTGCAGGTCCAGTACCGACGGGAGCCTCGGTCGTTCTTCAGGAAGAACCTATGCCCGTCTAACGTCAGTAAGGGCTTCACGAATTTACTCGCAGAACCTGAAAGAACGAATCAGTTGTAGTGTGCTGAAATGCGCCGCTTGCAAATCATTTTAAGTAGGTATCATCTTAACATAATTTTTAGATATATTAAAAATAATAACACAATAGGTTTTTTTATTCATGTTTAACTAATTAGTGATGTCTCTAAATAAGTGTAGCATGAGAATAGACTAATTCTCTGAGAATCTGCTAGCTACGAAGTTTCGTAGCCCTGCTACGTCGTAGAGGCAAGTACTGCTACGAAATAGTTATCGCCAAGTAATCGTTCTAATGATTGTGTTCAGTTTTCTCCTTGATGATCATATCGTTGATGGTGGTGATGGAAGCCCGACACCCGGAGCTGACTCGACAGCAGGTCCACAGGCACTTCGGTCCGTGAGACCGGTTGTTCCTGTTGAATCGGTAGATACCCTTTTGTATCGCTGGCTTCCCGTATCGCGTGATTGTGAATGTTGGCGCTGCAAGAAGGAGACATGTGAGTGAAAAACATTTCAGCCCACATAATGTATCGGCAACAGCTACAAGCTTATAAAAATCAAGTAAACCTCTACTGATATAGATTCAAACCCTTCCAACATCGCAAACAACAATTCGCCCACTACGTAGCACTGAGATTACGTCACATCGAATATACGTCATCATGCCAGCGCAAGTTAGTACTATATAGTTATTCTGTGTCAGCACCCAATAAAAATCAATACCTACGTTCGACTCTGCTCATTATAACGAACTAAAATAGATTTCTCTCATTGAATGCTGGCTTGTGTCAGCTTTCATTATACCCGTGTACAAATACTGTTGTCGTAAGCCTAACAAAACATCTTAACCTAACAAAAACAACCTTTTTTTTAGACCTATCTAAAAAATACTGGTGATGGTATTGTTCTAATTAATGATGATTAAATAATATGCAAAATGCTATCATGGAAACCGTTGTCACAAAGAGGTTAAAACTTGTCGCTTCACAGAACAAAAAAAAAACTCAATTCTGAGTGCTTTCCTGGCCATGAAGGCAAATTAACTACACTTACCATATCCTTAACTAAACCACATATGTAATCAGTGTCTTCTCAATGTTACTTACTGTACGTTTAAAATTCACATTATATGTAACTGAAGAGAGCAAACAAATGCAACAGTTGCGTTAGATAAAGGTAGTTTTTTCGCTTATTAAATTAACAAAAACATGAGCAACCAAATAACAAAAACAATTAAGAACTAGTATAAGAACAATTTAGCTAACTGCAAACTGTTGCAAACAATCAACAGGTAGTTCAACTGATCCATATCAATACCAGTCTAAATCGTCCCCAAGACTGGTTACTTGCATTACCTTGCTGCATGGCAATGCTGACGCGCTGCGCCAGATACTCATCAGCTCTCGGGTCACCAGCTCTCGCGGCGCTTCTCCGAGCGAGGTTTATATTGCACGCAACAGCGGTACGTCCGGGCCGACGCGACCGGCGCGGGCGGCCCCTCGACTCGCTCTGGCCGGATCGCTCTGCATCTTTCCGTAATTATTATACAAAACAAAGGTAACATCAAGTACAATGTATATTATTAGCACCTCTGACCTAACTTCTGTTATTTAGGTAATACTTTAACACGTTAAAGAGGTTAAAGGACAGAAATCTGAATAATAAGGCACTTCTTTTAAAAAATCCGATTCGGTTTAATTCCATTTCATAAAAGTAATTTTAAAAAAATGTGGTAGGAAGCGAGATAGATACAATTTAAATCCTATTAAAAGCAGATCATGCTGAATATAATGATCAAATTAAAAATCATTCACTTTTGTACATTATTATTATTTGGGATATTGACCGTGTCGTCGGAGCCTTAAGACGTTACCCCGACCCAAACTAGAGCCGCCACCTATAACCTCTTATTATTACGTTGAACAAAGCACATTTAAAAGTTTTTAAGATATGTTCACAGTGCAGTTACTGTGTTGAACAATCCATTTGCCAAGCGAGCTTATATGAGTATGACTCTCCTTGTTTGGGTAGACATATTCAGCATAAGACTTATGAAGAATAATTAGGAATTATATAATTCTTAAAATAAATAATATCTACTCTATTAGTTGGTAATTCATGACTAGAAAATCCATTTCCTAATAAGAATAGTTTTATCCTTACATTCTACTTGTAAAACTGTTTGAGGAGACATATTCAGAACATATTCAGAAGTAGAAGCATGAAGTATGCTTAGGAATTATATTACTCTAGACGTACCTAATAATTAAATCTCCTAATAAGTCTACTTACTTATTTTGATAATTGATAACTTGATTAATAAAATGCATTTCCTTATAAGATTAATATTATCTTTACATTCTACATACTTGCAAAATAGTTTGGGGAGATATTTTTAGCAGTAGTAGGATAAGGAATGATTAGGAAAATCTATACTTATTATTATAAAATATATATTAGGAAAATGCATCACTTTAAACATACCTAATTATCTACTCTATTATTTTGATAACTGATGACTAGAAAATCCATTTCCTTACAAGAATAATCAAGATTAATAATAATGAAATTTTCTGAGACAGCCGGCTTACGTACTAATCTTAACAAAAAAAAATTGATTTACACTTCGCTATAACATAGCTATAATCTACAGAATACTATAGTAAACATATTAGACGCATCGCCGAGACTGGTTAGTGAATGCGTAAAGACTAAACGAGGAACAAATTAGTTTGTGAAGGGGCTGGCACTATAATAGAACCCCCTAGAGGCTGACTAGATAAATACATAGACGGAGAACCAAACCAAGTAGGCATTGGTGGAGGTGTGTAGTCGAAAGCCAGAGGTGAGCTATCACAGATATAATGCACGCGAGAATAATCAGCGTCGTAGGAAACAGGCATGGCGGAGTTGGATAAATCTAACTGAGAGGTCACGGGCTTAGGAGCACCGGAATAATCAGTGTTGTAAGTAACAGGTTTGGAGGAGTTGGGTACATCTAATTGAGAGGTCACCGGCTTGGGAGCACCGGAATAATCAGTGTCGTAAGAAATAGCTTTGGAGGAGTTCGGTACATCTAACTGAGCGGTCACGGGATTGGCAGCACCGGCAGCGCCGGAGCGAGCCTTTCGACCGAGTGGGTGTGTGTGGAAGTTGCGTTGAGCCACTATTTTACTGTTGACGGTAGTGACGTAGGCTCTGCAGGCTCTCACACCGTTTCTCGAGCAGGTCCAGCGACGTTTCAATCCAGTTGATCTGTTGTTCAGGTTGAATCTGTATCCGTCTAACAGCATAACCGGTTTGCCATTCTTCGTCAGAGTGAAAACTGGTTCTGAAACATTTAGGCTTATTGAAGTCTAACAGTTTTTAATAACCATTTTTTTACTATTAACTCCAGCTCCAGTAGGCATCAAAGGAGTCGAATATATAGTCGATTATAAAGATTCAATTTTAATATCTTTTTTTATTTTATTCAAAACCTAACAATAGCAATGGAATGAAAAGGCTGATATTTTTTTAAACTTTATTAATATAGCCTAGGTTGGTAATACGATTTTAAAAAAGTTCTCTATGAATATTGTTAGAGTCTAACCAATACAATTTTTTGTTGTTTTTTGGGGTCTTCAAGAATGCGTATGTATGTTCTTAAGCTTGCAGACCGTCTGATCAATAGTAACTGCAGAGGCCTTGCATGCTGACTGCAGATGTTTCGAACACTTCCACCATCTTTTCATAGGGTTCTGCCTACTGGTGCTGGCCAGGGTGAATCGGTAGCCAGCTATTGTTAACGAAGGATTGCCGTATCTGGTTACAAACCACTGAACTACTGAAAGCAAAACAATACAGCTCTAATATACCAACTTAATGACTTCAAATGTTGAATATTCATTAATTATGATTGTAATATACCGGATATTAAAACATTTTATTCAAAATTATAAATAAATACAATTATTTTAAATCCGACTAATAGTGATCCATGATAAGTTAGTAATTTCCAGGCTTTATGTAAGTTTCTTAAAATAATATACAATTGTAAATGAATTAAATTTAAATCAACCAAAATAAATAAAATTTTATTATTAATTAAATTATTGAGGTAATTTTAACTTCATTATAAATCTTATACTACGCATTGCTTTTTATTCATGTAGCAGAGGCCTTAACACGTTACCAGCAGCACAGATTCAGCTGTACTTTACATTAATCTGCCGCCGCCCGTGGTTAGATTAGATTCTATAGGAAAAATAAAATGTGGGTTCTGATGTACCCGTACCCCACTAAAAATTGCAGTTTTTCAATTTATTTAGTGATAAGAAAATAAATATCGATTTTATTTATTTTTATTTATTTATCAAACTTATGGATGCTTTTCATTAAAACAGGTCAAACAATAATATTTTTTGCAACCAGTGCATTCTGTGAGAATTTTTTTTACTTTTTTGTCAGCCTCACGACTTTTTAAGTAGGTGCGGAATTTTTTATAACACCCTACACATCTCCTCTTCTTTGATCCCTTTTTGAGATGAAGTGTTTTGTTAACAGTGGGTTCTGAAAATTAAAGTCGAGTTGAGTATGTAGATTAGGGTAAGAGTAAGGTAGAGCACAATTTTTTAATATAAACGTACTTTGCTGCTCTTCATTTATTTTAATAAATGAACATACTTAGTATAATTATTTTACCTTGACGAAGTATGTTTGTTAATAATAAATATTGTTTTTAAAATCTTCCAATTTCCTGATTTCGACTCAGATTAACCCGGTTTTTCGTTGAAGTATACGCAACCTCGTCCCGCACTGTGTTAGAATTTAATTTGTTCAGTTCGGCACAAGGCCTAAGAAACCCGGCATCAAAGTTAGTAAACCATAGAACTAGGATTCAATAGCATATCTCAGATATATGTATAGTTATCGTTTCCTGAACCAAATGGAAGTTATGCCCGCACGACAGAGAAGTATAAATTTTTTCTTACCGCTATAAAGACGAGACACGGAAAGGCTGTTTCAAGCCCTGTTTCTCACTTATCGTGTTTGGCTATCAAAGGCCAACATATCAAAAGTCTAATAAAAAACCTATTACTTGTTTTATAACTTATTCATAACAGTAAGCTCACATAGCATTGCTATATCTGTTTTATGCCATTGATATATTAAGTAACTTAAAACAGTTCTAGGCAGTGTTATTATGATGCCGTACACAATAATATGACTCTTAGAAGTTGTGTATATACTTTCAACTGTCGAAATATACAAGACAGAAACAACACTGGACTGAGCTGTTTATTTACGTACCTACCTACATATCAAACCAGCTGGTGTGGTATCGCAGCAAATTATTTCTAACATAACTTCTATCATAAAGAAACGTTCCTTAATCCTCTTTGCATTTATAATTACTTTTAATGCGAAAATCTTCATGCAAGCATTACAAACTACTATTTACTCAATACTATTATTCGTCTTTGTATAGTATTTTATCTTATAATTTATCTATCTTGTCATGATTATGCACATCTTTAATTTTAAACACTTCGTTGTTGTAAGTGTGCAGTGCGGCGCGGCAGCCGTGGTTGGTTCTGACACAGATCCATCGGACCTTAGGCTTGCCGTTGCGGAAGCTGCTGTGACGATGGTAGCGATTCGACCCGTAACACAAAATGGGTTGGCCCTTCTGGGAAAACGTAAACTTTAATTTGGTTTCTGAAAATATGTATATCCTGTTATTGCGTTACTAATAGTAATAGTTATAGACAAGTTTATCCATACAAATAGTATATTGAGAAAACTAACTTAAATGGAAAAACCACAATGGGCAACAAGTCCAGGTACCTATGTAAAATTTACAAAGAAAAATATACAATTTTTTTTTATCTTAAGTACTTTATTGCACAAAAACCTATAACTTCACACCCACAACACAAGCTCTGCTTCACTTACACTAGCTGATGCTGTGTGTGTTGTCCAGCATTATTTACTTATTTGAAGTTTCAGTGGTCGTAACTCTTTTATAATTTACTAATATTGGTAAGGAGGGTGATTATGTTCATTACTCACTCTCAGCAACTTGTACTCATAAGTGTAGACAGCTGCGTGGCATCCCTTGCTTAATCTAAAACAATTCCAACGCAGACCCTGGTTATTTTTACGTCGTTTATAATCACTGTGCCGTCGCCATTGATAGCCACCGTACCTAAGAATGACGTTACCTCTTTCATTTCTTACATATTCCAATTCTGAAAAATAACAAAATATATTGAATTGGTTCCTGAACCTGTTAATGTGTATAAATCCTCTAAATAGATGGTTTAACCATCTAAATGTTTAATTTATTTGTTGTGTGCACATAGGTTACATTATGATGTACACAAAATATCAAAGAAAATACGAACTGGCTAATGAGCCAGTTCGGCCAGTAGGTACGGATTACTTTGTGCTATCGGTGAGGCGAGCATGACGCTTTTATGAACAATAGCTGTTGCTAGCTATAGAACGCTCTTCTCAATCGTAACATAGGTAGCAACAGCTGATTAAGGGTGGTTTTCAAGTTTTTCTGCTTTCTACAAGGAATAAAACAGAGAAATGTAAAAACCACGAGATTTACGTCCTTAATTTCAAATTCTATTGCGCGTCGAAGTCTTTTGTAAGTTACGCGAGTCTGGCGTAACATCTTAGCGGAAGCTGCGAAGCTCTACAATAAAATATTGTAGATAGATACCTAAATAGTGTGAAATCTTTGTCCGTGCGAGCCATAACAGGTGTTTGAAACTTGGGAATTGTAAACATTGTCGAAAATATACAAGACATTAAACAATACAACCTTTATTTAATGGATATGTTTATTTACAAACCAACATATAAAAACAAATATTATAATTTTATTATTCGTTGGGACGATATTGGTGTTCAATTTACTTTTCCGAACGTTATAAATGAATTTATAAGATCGTTTTCTGCGCAAACTTTTTGGATGCTGTACACAATAATATGACTCTAAACAACACTGGACTGGAACGTTTATTTACGTACCTACATATTAAACCGGCTGATATGGTATCGCAGCAAATTATAATAATTATAATTATCCGGGATAATATTGGAGTTTTAAATTTACTTAGATACATTAAACAACAAAACAGTAAAATCGTACTTTGAATTTAAATTTCAACCTGTGTCGCAGGACATGTTTTTTCTTTCTTTGCACGGCAGAGGAAGAGAAAGACGGTTACTTGTAATGTTCTCAATTTACAATAATAGTTGCAAGCTTTACTTCATAGTGAGCCAATAAATTAGTTTTCTATATTTCTTCATGTACTTCGTTAGACAGTATGTGTTCAGTGGTTATGAGCATTATTGACTCTCAGGACTTTGTTTTCGAGCGTGTAGACAGAAGCTCTGCAGCCGGCGTATGTGCGGACGCAGATCCAAAGGCACTTGGGATTGTCTACCTTGTAGGCGCTATGCCGCGAGTACCGGTACCGTCCAGATTGCATCATGACTCTACCTCGCTGGGAGACTATGAATGAGAATCCTGCAAATAAAAATTACTAACATTAGAGAACGCACAATTCATTGTATTGAAAACTTGACAGTTCGTTGGTACAGATCAAGCATCTATTAAGACGGTCCTGTAATAAATAAATAAATAATGCCGGACAATCTACACACCATCATCTAGCACCAAGCTAAGCAGAGCTTGTGTTATGGGTACTAGATGACTGATATACATAATACAATATTATTACATAAATAGATATTTTTACTATATATAGAAAACGACCAGAACGCCCTGAACAAATATCTGCAGATCGTACAAATATTTGTCCCGAGGCGGGAATCAAACATGCAACCTCCTGCATTGCAGGCGGACCTTCGCTGACCGCGCCACAGAAGTCTGTAATACGTACATCTCGCGAATAGCGCCTGGCGATTTTTTTTATTATATATATGTATATTTATATTTTGTGTTCACAGCTGTAGTTTTTTTTTTGCACACATCCCGGATGCAAACTGTGCAGTCAGAGGCACGGCGATTCCCCCTCCAACTATTACACCGCCAATGTGTCGTATTCAAACTCTTCCTCTCCAAGTTGTATTTATTAGCATGAATATTCGCAATAATTATTTAGAAGGAATATAAAGAGGATTTTAAAGAACTACTTTGCTAGAAGAGAAAACAATGTTAACAACAGTTATATCACCGAGATACTTTAGATATAACTATGATATTGTGATAAGATTACCAAGAACAAACAAACCAATTATATGTAACTAAATGTAATTTATACTTTAGCTGAGTAGATAGGTACTGACTAGATATTCACGTCTTCTTTTACTTAAATCAAAATTTACATTCACGAGATCATTAGAAGGTACAAAGCTAATTTACTAGGCTAGCCTTAATTTAAATCTAGGTTTTACTGAAAACAACTATGTTTAAAATGATTGAATTGCTAAATGGAATGGTATACATTGAATCTTCTACATAAATAGGTAACTCTAGTAAATATCTTGATAGTAAACCCTGAAATGCCATTTAAACTTGTGCACGTTGAAAAATCTATCTTGCGTTGCTTTCCAGCAATTGAATGCAATAATTTAGTAATTTGCAAAAAAATATAAATGTCTTAAAAAAATAATATATGATTTCTATACGCAGATCCTTGCAGAAAACCAGAAATAACACTGAACCATCACAAAGTTTTTTGTCCAGTTTTTTGCAGCACTACTTTGCTAGAAGAGAAAACAATGTTAACAACAGTTATATCACCGAGATACTTTAGATATAACTATGATATTGTGATAAGATTACCAAGAACAAACAAACCAATTATATGTAACTAAATGTAATTTATACTTTAGCTGAGTAGATAGGTACTGACTAGATATTCACGTCTTCTTTTACTTAAATCAAAATTTACATTCACGAGATCATTAGAAGGTACAAAGCTAATTTACTAGGCTAGCCTTAATTTAAATCTAGGTTTTACTGAAAACAACTATGTTTAAAATGATTGAATTGCTAAATGGAATGGTATACATTGAATCTTCTACATAAATAGGTAACTCTAGTAAATATCTTGATAGTAAACCCTGAAATGCCATTTAAACTTGTGCACGTTGAAAAATCTATCTTGCGTTGCTTTCCAGCAATTGAATGCAATAATTTAGTAATTTGCAAAAAAATATAAATGTCTTAAAAAAATAATATATGATTTCTATACGCAGATCCTTGCAGAAAACCAGAAATAACACTGAACCATCACAAAGTTTTTTGTCCAGCTTTGAAATTAATTTAGATTTGAAAACCGGCAGACATCTTTTATGTTAATGATATGATTATGAGGTCTCATGCCGATCTTAACAATAATATCTTGCACGGTGGTAATGCTGGCCCGGCAGTGACCGTCCCGCCATCGCCAGCATCTCCAAACTCGCTTCGGCCCGATGGCGGAGTGTTGCAGGTATCTATAGTTCTGAAAAACCACCACTGGTTTGCCTGTACGAGATGTTGAGAATACAGCCACTGAAACAAGACATTATACCTCTATTATCAATGTGCTTCCTTTCTTTTTGGTCGCAGATATCGCTCGTGAAATGTGGACTGCGGTATGTGACGTTATCGTGGAATTGTTTTGTTGAACAGCTGTACGTAACGCCTTTAATTTAAAAATGCTTAAATATATTTAAATAAAATAAAATTATAATTTGTATTGAGCTTATTTAATTAATAAATCTGTAAGTACAAGACATTTAATAAGAAATGTCGAAAAATATTTGTGTTTGAGTATTATCTGTGGCTGTGGTCTAATTTCATGTCATATATGACGTCTTCTAAGGTACGTATATATGCCTTACAGCCAAGCCTGGTGCACCTATAGAGTCCCTTAGGCCCTCGACTGCTACTGTGTTGATTAAACCGGTAACCGTTGTACACTATCACGGGTTTTCCGCTTTTTGTTGTTTCGAAGATCGGTCCTGAAATATGTTTTCTGTTTTTATCTTAGTTAGAATTACGTTAGACATTATGTTATACGTAGGTCATCAACATAGTAAATTTTGTCGTTGAAACTTCGGTTAGTAAAGTTTTTATTACCTTTTATCAGGTTATATATTTCACATTAGAAAATGAACAATGGTGGACAGTAATGATTTATTCATACATTATTAAGCCCATCTACCTTAATGTAAATTATGAAGTTAAGGGTAAATTTATGTACCTATGAATTTATAAATCCCTAACTGTCGTTCAAACTTCGGTTAGTAACGTTTTTATTACCTTTTATCAGGTTATATATTTCACATTAGAAAATGTACAATGGTGGACAGTAATGATTTATTCATACATTATTTAGCCCATGGGTAAATTTAAGTACCTATGAATTTATAAATCCCTAACATTCACGCCTCAGGCCAGACTTGAATACGTCCGCAACCATTCACTCTAAATGAGATTGCGTTACCAATTTTGTCTCCATGTCAATAGCTTGATTAGTTTTCCGTGAATTATAATTTATAAAAACAAATTAATGTTTGCGTAAAAATGAATGTTGTCTCATACATTTATGCGTGGTTATGTTCCAGCTTCATGTCATATATGACGTTGTCTAGAGTGCGTATGCTGGCCCTGCACCCTGCGTTAATCCTGGTGCACATGAAGACGCCCTTCCGCCCTCGGCTGCTGTTGTGTTGATTGAATCGGTAGCCGTTGTATATTATCAAGGTTTTTCCTTTCTTCGTGGTCCCAAATATCGGTTCTGAAAGTAATTTTCATGTAAGATATTGTTAAAAATTTATTAGACTACTTTGCAATGAATATACTGGGTAGGGGAAGGTTGCGATCATTGGACCAGCGCTTTCATTGGACCACCAAGGTATTTCCAAAAATGTGCAAGCTAGCGACAACTAAACCTATCGAAACAAGTCCACGGCGACTCAGTTGCACCCCCCTCTAACCTCAGTTACGCTGCGACACGAGGCAAGGAGTGACGGGAGTTAGTGTGTTTGCGACGGTCAAAATCTAATAATTTGTCTCAGGACATCTTCATGTAAGTATCATTGTATTCATAATTGTCTGCGTGTACTATTAGAAAATATTCAATAATTTTATTGTTATTGCATGTGTGTTATTCAATTTTGTCAAGTTATGTTCATGTATTGTTTGGATTAATTTTTCTTAATTAGTACCTTGTTGCCATCAATGGACCGCAAGAGAGTTCCATCGTTGGACCGGTCCAATGATAGCAACTTTTTTTTTTACTTTTTAGTTATCAGATATAAACTATACCTAGATTTATTTTTATACTTATATTATAGATTATTTAATGTTTCAGAATGTCGCCACGAAAAAGAAAATATTTTGCATGGAATGAAGCAAGTTTGAACCTTGCTATAGAATCGGCAAGCAAAAACGTTGGTTTTTCAGAATATACGGGGTTCCAAAACATTACAACGAAGATTAGACGGAGTGAACCTAAAAGCCAAAGAACACGTCCAAATACCAGGATCTGAAAGTGACGTTCCTCCAGAAGTTAAATTTAATTGTAGTGTCTAATAAATATTGATATTATAATTAGTTGCCATGATTGGACCTTTAGAACAAATTTCTCGAAGTCCATTGATGGCAACCTAGTGGTCCAATGAAGGTGCCCATGGTCCAAAGAAGGCAACAGCCAAAGATTTAATTTTCTTCGTATATTTCGGAAAGTGTTAGCCCGATTTGTTTGTACGATTGATAACTATAAATAAAGGTCCTAAGAAATATAAATAATAAACTGGTTTCATTTAATTACTTATACTTTTTGAGATATGAGGTCGTAAAGTTAGGTGGTCCATTCATAGCAACCTTCCCCTATGTGCCCATGTACCTACACCTATGTTTTTACAAGTAAACATTTCAACTTAGAACTCAAGTATATAAAACATAAATGTTATCCTAAGGTTATCCAAACGGTTCAATTAAAAAACAATTTAGACCTTTTTTGACTTTAAATAACATTTACAGGTTTATTTTTAATTCAAAATAAGTCGCGCTGACAGAAAGGCAAAAACGAAAATTCTTAAAGCAATATAATTATCCTTTTATTTCGGTTCTATATTGAAAAATCTTCGGTAATATCTCAACATATGAGATATAACCGAAGATTTTGGCAAAATTTCTGGCAAAGTCAGAAAAACGAGTTTAAGTTTTATTCAGGGCTCCAAGGGGAAATCTGAAACCGTCAAATTTATCGAAAAGTCGTGTTGGATTTGAAAAATAATACGATTGAATAGATAATTTTGCTGACGTCGGCCGCACGATGGCTCCTTTGTTATGATCTGGCGATGGAGCCGGAAGGTGGCCATGGAAACTCTGTATTCAAACAACGTAACCCCTCGAGATTGGACTTTTACGACTTGTTTGTCGTGAAATGTATGCCCTAGCTAGAAAAATAAAATATTGTTTATAAAAATATTGTAATTGTTGTTCATTACTTTCTCAGGTCAAAAATAAAAAATGTAGCCTGATTATTAAAAAATCATTTTTATTGACACACATTCCTCAAATACTAAAAAAACAATACTTAAACTACATTGAATGACAAAAAAACTGCATTCAACTACAGCTAAATTTAACTACGACTAGATTATGCGATTGTTTCAATTGCGAGTACTATTTGAATATTTTAAAACTTTGGTGCCTCGATCAAATATTACCAATTAATTTTACCAATAGTGAAAATTATAAGCAAACGTGGTGGTTTTAGGAACCTTAAAAATAAGTAAATGCCAAGCAAACTGGTAAATACAACTACAGTGATAAATTCCTGTTACAAGGTCTATCTTAAGCACATCTCCGATTTCATATGTGGTGAATAGTTGTCAGCTTTATCATATGCATTAAAAAAGTTTGATAAAAAATGTTTCTAAAAAATAGCAAGTTACTTGCCCTAACAAAAGTATTGACAGAAAATTTAACAACTGCTCAGATATTTTTCACTTAAAACAATAAAATGATGCTTATATTGATGTACGATCGGCTTCGAATTAAAGATAAATTAGATTGACTTTTTAATTTTATATTTTATCGTTACAAACATATATAAACTTTTATAGATTTTTCTATATAGACATTTCTCAAACAACACGCAGCAATACAAATCATGGTAAATCATAATCAGCTAACCCGACTTCTTTGGCTTAGTAAATATCTTTGGTTTAGTAAAACGCAATTTCTTATGAGTATGGTTTTCCTGAACTTCAATGATTTTCTCGCCCTCGGCCGTGATGAAGGCTTTGCAGCCCGTACTCCACTTCTGACACACGTAGCGCACTTGCGCGCTATACTTCATCGTGGCCTGACTGTACCGATGCCTCTTGTACCAGATCGTGTCCCGGCCCAGGCGGCGGCTCTTGGAGAATATCGGCCCCTCATCTGCAGCCACTAGCTTGTCACTTGAATCACTTATACGCTAGTAAACCTTTCCTTTGCACGTCACGTATTTAGTACTGAGAGGTACATTATTCGTTTTCGATTCTAAAACACAAATGTATTTTTTATTCCACTGAGCAAAGTAACACAGTATGGGAGGCATATTAATATGACCATATAATTTTCAGGCAAGTATTTGTCACTACATTCTTGCAAACTATGCGAAAAATTGTGTCCACTTAAAAATATACCGTAATCACTACATAGTATAAAATTAGACTTAGAAGACATGGGCTACCTAACAACTTTGATCAAAATGCAGCAATATTACTAAGTTTACAAGAAGTATGAGCACCAGTACAAACCAACGTCGTCGGTTTAATGAAAGAACGTTGTTGAATATATTATGTTTATTGTATAATGTTTACTTTTATAAATAGCTTAATATTATATTCTTGTATATTTAACCAGCAGCCGTCCTTTATTCCATTGTAACGGGTAATTCAGCTAAGTTTCCTTCTTTCTGCCTTCGTGCACGTGTTCGACATTCATGTGAATAATTTCATTGTTATAAGTCTTGATGCAAGCGCGGCATCCCATAGACCATTTATTGCATACGTAGAAGCCTCTAGAACCTTTACTGGAGCTGTGCTGGTTGTAACGGTGTCCATTGTAGAGAATTAAAGGCTTACCGAATCTGCTCATTGATAATATGGGACCTACAAATACTAGAAATGATTATGAGAATATTTAAGTCTTAGTATAAAAAAATTACACTTCAGCAGTAAAATGTTCTTAACATAATATGCCTGGACTTGCGCATACTGCTTTTTGAGAGGACTGGGCTACTCCCACTTAATAGAAGCAACCTCTCTGAATTCATGATAATTTTATTACTTTAAATTTAAATTCACAAATACGCACAATGGCCAAGAAGAAAATGGTTATATTACAACTAGTTCTATGTCTCCTAAATATTAATATAATTGCAGTACAAAGAATCCAATCTCAGTAAGTCATTATATGTAACTATGTAGATATATTAATGATATTTTATAAGCTTATATTTGGTGTCTTATTTTTTCGGAAATAAATACTCTTTCTTTATTTTTATTTCAAAATAAATCTTTCTTTTCCAGGCACCGCCGCCGATATAATAGAATTCTTCGATTCTTTCAAAGACGAGAAGGTTGCAACCGAAAAGGCCCTTGTCCTCCTAACCCTGGCGATCTGGTCGTGGTCGCTCGTGCAGTTTACGGTCGTGATGACGGCGACTAAAAGTCGCAAGTCGCGCGGAGGGGCTAATAGGTCTGACATGTACGTGGCACGCATACGCACGCATAATACCATAATGATATTTTTATTTATAGCTTTGTTTTTTGGTTGCTAAATACACTACATTACTTTTTTGTCGCCACCGCACGCATACCACAGAAGGGTTAAACCTTGTATGGTATATCGAGTAGTTTCCTCGATCCAGTTTAATGTTTTAATGGTTATGATTATTATCCATATGGATTATCTCGCTGCAAAAGGTGGTTACTTTCGCTTTACAGCCCGTGGTCCGTCTCGTACAACACCACGACTTCTTATTCCTTAGACTTGCTGATTTCTCGTTATATTTGTATGCTCCTACTTGCAGAACTGGTTTTCCGAACCGAGAGCTGGTGAATATAGGCATAACTGAAAAAATCTGAGGACTTTACAAATTACATTAACAATTAAATTAACACTTAACAATAAAAAAACACCTCGGAGCGTTTACAACTAGTAAAATCCAACCCAACCATCAACACGACACCAAAGGTCTATGTGGTATTATGACCACCTTTTATACATTTTCAAATCGTAATATACCTATTCGGTTTTGTTCTGGCTGGCTACAGGCACAAAAATAAAAGCTTCAAGATTGTAATTTTAAATAATTTTACTGCTTTTTCATTCTGTTTAACAAAATCAAAAACTTTCAGCAGCAATAGATAAAAATTAAAAAAAATATCAGTGATTATGATTCGAGTTAACTTTAATAATGTCGTTCAAGTATGTGAATATAGCGGCCTTGCAGCCCGAGGACTTTCGCGAGCAGAGCCACCGCACCTTGGGGCCGTTACAGCTGATGTGCTTGTTGTACCGGTAGCCTCCCAGCTCCAGCACGGGCTTGCCGAACCGAGACGTCGTGAACTGCACTCCTGTGAAAATCTTAAAATTATGGATAGTCTTTTAATAAGCTTCACCCACAGAAATCCCACGCACGTCCCTTATTATTCAGACTTTCTGTGGCTACACCGGTTAAAGTCCCTTTAATACCCCGTCGAAAAAATTCACCCCGTATACTTGATAAATTGTATCCACATTCAAATTCAATAATAAACATAATTACATTGTAAAATTTTAATGTTACCTTATCTAAAATAAACGATAAGTATTTGATTTCAATATTCACACCTTACATTAAATTTATAACTCACACTCATAAATAAAAGGCAGTTAAATGAAAACCACTTGTACGAATTTCTACTAGGCTTTGAATGATTATGACTATTCTTAATAGCAAAGATTTTATTACTAAAAGTAAGAATAGATGCTGTACAGCGAAGAACGTTATCAGCAGCTTGAAGGGAGGTATGGTTTCGGGTTATGAGTGAAACGACTGCATCTGACTGCTGTTGATTTATTACTAAAGAATATATCTAATCTAGCTTAAGACATAGTTACATACTACACCTCACCTCGGGGGTGAATAGAAAAAAAAAATGTTTAGTTAAGTAAATACATTTTTTTTATGTTACTAATGGTTTAGTTCTATTTTTATGTATTATATAATCTTTATTATTTTTACTTATTCTAACATTTACTCCTAAATCTTCTATGACTACAAATGGACCTTCCCATAAAGTATCTAACTTACTTGCTATTTCATTTTTTATTAATAATAATTGCCCTTTAACATACGTTACATTGTTTATATTTTTGTCATAAGTATTCTTACGATTATATTTGCTTAAAATTAAATTGTTACGAGCATCTCGATGAGCTACTTGTAATCTATATTTTAAACTTAATGGATAGTCTTCAGGGTTATACAAAGGCTCAATAAAACTACTTACTCTACATGGTATTATACTAGGTCTACCAAAAACTAATTCGAAAGGTGTGTATTTAGTCGCTGTATGAACCGTGTTATTGAAATTAAAACACCAGAATGGTAACCAATGACTCCATGTATCTTTTTGACCATTACACATTATTCGTAAAAATGCTCCTAGATTTTTATGTGAATTTTCTAATGCGCCTATTGTTTGATGATGGTACGAAGTAGATGTTCGTTTTTCTATTTCTAGTAATTTACATACCTGCTCCATCACTGCCGATACAAACTCTGTTCCACGATCTGTAATTATAACCTTAGGAATACCAAATCTTAAAATAAAATTATTAACTAAAGCATTAGCTATACTTACTGTTTCCTTATTATTTAATGGATACGCTTCTACAAACTTACTTAAACCACATTGTAGTGTTAAAATATATCGATTATCTTCTATATCTCTATCTAAAGGACCAACAATGTCTAAATAGATATTCTCAAAAGCATATGAAGGTGTTGTAGTAATCTCCATGGGCGTCTTGACATATTTACAATGTTTAATTTTTTGACATTTAATGCATTTACTCACAAATTTTATGACGTCTTTGTCTAAGCCTGGCCAGTAAAATCTTCTTCTTATGTTATTTATCATTCTACGTACACCTGCATGACCTGCAGTGGGTAGCAAATGAAAATCATGTAAAATATAATTCTTTTCATCATCGTTTTCTATTCTTTTCACGCCTTTTAATACATAAATTCTTGGACCTGTCCAATCCTTTCTCTCTTTTATTTCTTTTAATAAGTCTTCAATAAAACTTTCATATTCCTTAATTTTTACTATGCATAGTTCTTTTATATTTATCTCTTTGCAAAATTCTCCTAATTTAGTCACAAATTCGTCTCGCGTAAATTGTGCTCTAAAACTAAGATCAATATACAATGCTTTTTTACTTTCACTATAAATTAGACTTTCTTTTTCCTTATCTATCTCATTCATTTTTCGTAATTTATTTAATTCTTCTTCTTCAATAAAAGTCAATTCCACAGAATCACTAGGCTTTTTTAGAATGTCTACAACTTGTGGTTGATCAGGCCACTTGTCGTTTTCTTTACTAAAATTAGCTTGATTCGAATCTTGATTCATTTTCTTTGTCTGAGCTCTTGTCATTACAGAAATTATTTCCTCATTCATCTGTTTTAATGTATCTGATGTTAAATTAATCCTAGAAAGTGCATCTGCGACGCTATTCTCTTTTCCTTTCACATATATTATTTTAAAATTATACTCTTCTAGAGCTAGTCTAAATTTAAGTAGCCTACTCGATGGATCTTTCATCGAAAATAAATAAATTAAGGGTCTGTGATCCGTCATTATGGTGAATGTTTTTCCATAAACGTACGGTCTAAAATATTTAACAGCCCACACAATAGCTACTAGTTCTTTTTGAATAGTTGGATAGTTCAATTCTCCCTTATTAAGTGGTCTGCTAGCATATGCAACTGGTTTCATATTTTTATTACATAAAACTGCACCAATGGCGGTACCCGATGCATCCGTTTGTATTACAAACTCATTATTATCAGAAAAATCTGGAAAATCTAATACAGGTGGAGTGCTTAAGGCACTTTTCAATGTTTCAAAAGCTTTTTGACATTCAGGCGTCCAAACGAATGTTTCATATTTTCTTGTTAATTTATTAAGTGGTTGAGTTATTTCTGCAAAGTTTTTAATGAATTTTCTGTAATAGTTGCAGAATGCTACAAATCTCTTTACCTCATCTGTATTACTTGGTCTCGGATAGTTACGTAATACTTCTACTTTAGCTGGATCTGGTAATACTCCGTTATTCGATACAATATGACCTAAATATAAAATTTATTTTTTCAAAAAGTTACATTTTTCAGGATTTAATTTTAAATTTACTTTTCTCAATCGCAATAGTACATCATTTAAATTTTTATTGTGTATATCTAAATTTCTGCCAAAAACTACTAAATCATCTAGATAAATAAAACATTTATCAAAAGTTAAGCCTGACATGGCCACTGACATCACTCTAGAGAAAGCACTCGCGCTTGACTTCAATCCCATCGGTAGCCTCTTCATTTGGTACTGGCCCGTATTTGTAGAAAAAGCTGTGTACTCTCTACTTTGCTTGTCTAAACGAACCTGATAATATCCTTGATTAAGGTCTAAATGTGTAAAATAGACTGAACCTGACAATGAGTCTAAAATTTCCGTGATGTTAGGTAATGGAAATTTATCATCTACGATACAATCATTTAACTTCCGATAATCAACTACTAATCGCCATTTCTTGTTGTTATTTTCGCTTTTCTTTGGTACTAATAATATTGGACTCGACCATTCGCATTTCGCTTCTTCAATTATATCGCTTTCTAACATTTTCTTAACCTGTTCGTTTACTTCACTTCTCAAAGCATGTGGTAATCTATATTGTTTAACGTAAACTGGACTAACATTTGGTTTTAAAGTTATTGACTGTTCATAAATATTTGTGGTTGACAATTTGTCCCCTGGTAAAAAGAAAACATCAGAATATTTAGCACATAACGCTTGAATTGAATTCCGTTCTTCTATGTTAAGATGATCTAATTTTAATGTTCGAAGTAAAGTATTCGATCTCTCTAAACCATTCGAAGTTTGTTCAAATTTACATAAATCATAGTCCTTCAATGAAAATAACTCAGGTTGAAACATTGGTAAAGTCACGTCATGTTCGCTTGTATTCAAAATTTTTACAGGTAATCTGTTGTTCTTTACCTTGCCTATACTTCCTGCAAGAAAAATATTTTCCCTCAATTGCTGGTTTTGAACAATACAATCATCTTTCATATCAGTATCCAAAAGTAAATAATGAATAGATTCACTTCGTGCTGGAATGTGTAACACTTCGTTTGAGTAATTGATAGTGTCAAACAACTTCAAAGAATATTCCATTCCATATTTAGAAAGTGTCATGATGTTAGTTTTAAAATTGATATTCGATGCATAGCGACACAAAAAGTCTAATCCTAATATTCCATCGGCTTTTAAAGGTATGTCATCAAAAATATGAAGCTTGATATTAAATTCGACTCGATGTTTATCTTCTAGATGCATCAAACTAAGATGAATAAAACCGGTTGACGTTATTTGACCTGCTATCCCATTTACGGATGTCTCCTCTCTTGTTATGACACTGTTACTAGGTAATGAGTCGGTTTTTATTACAGATAATGACGCTCCTGTATCTAGTAACCAAAAGTATTTTCTATTGCCAATGTAAAAAGATAGAAATTTCGCTTTACCATAAAATGCTAAGATGTTATGCTTAAAATCGAAAAAACTGCATGTTATTTCCTTCACCCTTTTGTTCCGTATTTACAGAATCATTATTATTCGGTTGCTCCGTACATAACACACGGTGATTAGGATTACCTCTACCACGCGTCTCATAATTCGATCGATTCTCACTCGGACCTTGGTAACCTCGAGTACGCTGATTATTATAGCGATAATAAGAACCTCTATTATAACCACGATTATTATACTGTGGTCGGGGTACGCCGCGAGAATTGGCATAATTGCCCCTGTTGTTCTGGTAACTCCCTCGGCTGAAATAATTACCTCTGTAGTTCGAGTTCACGTTCGAGTTCGAGTTTCCACGGTAGTTTCTCTGTCCGTTCCTGAAATTATTATAGGTATTCGACTTACCTCTTCCTCTCGAAAAATGCATGATGTTTTCATCACCTTTTGGAATCGACTCCGCTGATAACTCCTCGTCTTTGGCTCCTTGGATGGCATCCTTCAAGGTCTCGTAGTTACGCGCCGCTATAATCGTGCTAAGCCTGCTGTCGCGTAAACCTCCTGAAAATCTGTTAATCGCTAATTTCTCATTCAATGGTTGCAAAACAGCATAGTTATCTGAATTACCATCAGCTTGCGAAACTGTGAGATTGGTGAATAATTTCTCGATCTCAGTCGCGTACTGGTCGATTGTGCGCCAGCCTTGCTTTGTTGTGAGTAATCGAGATTGTATAGACGCAAATGACTGTTTCGGCAATAAATTTTTCCGCAAATCTGTGATAAGATCACTTACGGCCGAATATTCCCTAGAAACTCTCAATTTTGCATTTTCCGACAATCTACTTTTCACTACAAATTTAATCAATAACAGTTTACCAGCCTCTGATAACATTTCCGAATACATTTCCACAGAGTCAATGATACCTTTGATGTTACTTCCGCTATTGTTCATTACAGGGATTAAGCTACACGCCGTTTTTAAATCGAACTCCATGGTTGGTTCTGAAGTTGAACGATTTTGACCTTTAGAATCACTTTTTTCAGAACAAAGTTCTATTATTTTTATATAACAGTCATAAATTTCATCTTTCCTTTCTCGCAATAATGTAACATAATTTATATCTAAGTCTTTTTTCTTACTTAATAATTCCAGTAATACTTTACTTTTCTCGTAAACATTTTCTGTTTCTCCCAACTTATTCGTTATTACATTTCCTTGAAATCTAGATTTACCTTTTTTAATTAAATATTTCTTTATCTCTATTAATTTATAAAGGCACTCTAATAATTCTTCCATTTAGTTTAATACACAATATAAAAAAGATTTTTAAAATAACATACCATTCCACATTCGAGTACATTACGGTAGTAGGGCACTTCGTTGTTCTCGAAACTCTCGGCACTCTCCGTATAAGGTAAGGACACAAATTCCAGTGATAGAAACACTACACTATTTTTAAAGTACTTATTCTTACTGTTCGTAAAATACTTATTCTATTTACTCTTTATTATTGTAAAATGTCATTTAATAATGGATTACCAATTTTCGCATTTCGCTAAAGTTCACTTTTCCGCACTTTTCACACTAATGCCGCAAATAAAAAAAAATAATAGGATATTCACTGCACTACATACGCGCACTGCAAACGATTTTTTCGTCTCCTACTCATGCTGTCGTAACGCCGGCCTCATCCATCTGGACTCCTTCTATCTCCCGGCGCCTGAACCAACTGTGACTCCTTCTCAACGTATGTTCGTTAATCTCCTGCTGGATCCACTGTCGGTGACATTTTTTGTAAAGTCGGAACGCTACGTAGAGCAAACCCAGCACCATAATAACGCAGATGATCCCAACCGTAAAACTTGTGTAGATTGCGTGACTCTTCAACTGCTCAAAATCCAAAGCATTTCCACCGCCGCTCGCGTTTTGGGCTATAACAACTTCTTCTCTCGAATATGTTTTTCCCATTATGATATTTATTTAAAATTTTAATTGCACACAGTAACTTATTGATTGAAACCGATCATCGCGGCTGTGTTCGCGTGACGCACCGATCGCGCCCCAAATATGGCATAGGTCGCCATGAAGGGAGGTATGGTTTCGGGTTATGAGTGAAACGACTGCATCTGACTGCTGTTGATTTATTACTAAAGAATATATCTAATCTAGCTTAAGACATAGTTACATACTACACCTCAAGCTAATACAATTATAATTTTTTTGAAATTTAAGTTAGTGATTATGACAATCTTTGATCTTTACAATTTCGTTATTGATTGTGATGATAAGTGCTTTGCACCTTAAGTAGGATGACTTATTGCAGTACCACCGAACTTTTGCCCCAGAACACTTGGGGTACTTGTTGTAGCGATGATTGCCCAGCAACAGCACGGGCTTACCGTAACGGGACTCGGTGAAAATTGGACCTGAAAGTTATTAGAAAAAATATAACTATATCCGTAGCTTCCCACTTATCTTACGTATTTCCAAACATTAACGGGGACAAATCAAATAAAATTAAGTTTGAATATTTTTTTTTCTACGATAAAGTAAAAGTTGACTGTGTCAAAAACTTTATGACTGTTGGTCATAAAGATAAATCATTAAGTCATTAGTAGGTATCCTTCAAAAATTATACATTATTATTATAGGTATTTAAATGGTTTGTACATTCCTGCGGAAAAAACCTGCCCGCGCTTGATCTTCACGAATCAGCCATCGGAAAATTAGCATCCCTCTAAAGGAAATACAAGCTGAATAGTAATTTTTAATAATATTTGAAAATGTTATTAGGTTAAAATGCCCATTATTGTCAGCTTTATCATTTGCATTAAAAAAGTTTTATAAAAAATGTTTCTAAAAAATAGCAAGTTACTTGCCCTAACAAAAGTATTGACAGAAAATTTAACAACTGCTCAGATATTTTTCACTCAAAACAATAAAATGATGCTTATATTGATGTACGATCGGCTTCGAATTAAAGATAAATTAAATTGACTTTTTAATTTTATATTTTATCGTTACAAACATAATATAAACTTTTATAGATTTTTCTATATAGACATTTCTCAAACAACATGCAGCAATACAAATCATGGTAAATCATAATCAGCTAACCCGACTTCTTTGGTTTAGTAAAACGCAATTCCTTATGAGTATGGTTTTCCTGAACTTCAATGATTTTCTCGCCCTCGGCCGTGATGAAGGCTTTGCAGCCCGTACTCCACTTCTGACACACGTAGCGCACCTGCGCGCTAGACTTCATCGTGGCCTGACTGTACCGATGCCTCTTGTACCAGATCGTGTCCCGGCCCAGGCGGCGGCTCTTGGAGAATATCGGCCCCTCATCTGCAGCCACTAGCTTGTCACTTAAATCACTTATACGCTAGTAAACCTTTCCTTTGCACGTCACGTATTTAGTACTGAGAGGTACATTATTCGTTTTCGATTCTAAAACACAAATGTATTTTTTATTCCACTGAGCAAAGTAACACAGTATGGGAGGCATATTAATATGACCATATAATTTTCAGGCAAGTATTTGTCACTACATTCTTGCAAACTATGCGAAAAATTGTGTCCACTTAAAAATATACCGTAATCACTACATAGTATAAAATTAGACTTAGAAGACATGGGCTACCTAACCACTTTGATCAAAATGCAGCAATATTACTAAGTTTACAAGGAGTGTGAGCACCAGTACAAACCAACGTCGTCGGTTTAATGAAAGAACGTTGTTGAATATATGTTTATTGTATAATGTTTACTTTTATTAATAACTTAATATTATATTCTTGTATATTTTAACCAGCATGCCGTCCTTTATTCCATTGTAACGGGTAATTCAGCTAAGTTTCCTTCTTTCTGCCTTCGTGCACATGTTCGACATTCATGTGAATAATTTCATTGTTATAAGTCTTGATGCAAGCGCGGCATCCCATAGACCATTTATTGCATACGTAGAAGCCTCTAGAACCTTTACTGGAGCTGTGCTGGTTGTAACGGTGTCCATTGTAGAGAATCAAAGGCTTACCGAATCTGCTCATTGAAAATGTGGGACCTACAAATACTAGAAATAATTATGAGAATATTTAAGTCTTAGTATAAAAAAATTAAACTTCAGCAGTAAAATGTTCTTAACATAATATGCCTGGACTTGCGCATACTGCTTTTTGAAAGGACTGGGCTACTCCCACTTAATAAAAGCAACCTCTCTGAATTCATGATAATTTTATTACTTTAAATTTAAATTCACAAATACGCACAATGGCCAAGAAGAAAATGGTTATATTACAACTAGTTCTATGTCTCCTAAATATTAATATAATTGCAGTACAAAGAATCCAATCTCAGTAAGTCTTCGAATGATATTTTTATTTAAAGCTTTGATTTTTGGTTGCTAAATACACTACATTACTATTTTTCGCCACCGCACGCATACCACAGAAGGGTTGAACCTTGTATGGTATATCGAGTAGTTTCCTCGATCCAGTTTAATGTTTTAATGGTTATGATTATTATCCATATGGATTATCTCGCTGCAAAAGGTGGTTACTTTCGCTTTACAGCCCGTGGTCCGTCTCGTACAACACCACGACTTCTTATTCCTTAGACTTGCTGATTTCTCGTTATATTTGTATGCTCCTACTTGCAGAACTGGTTTTCCGAACCGAGAGCTGGTGAATATAGGCATATCTGAAAAAATCTAAGGACTTTACAAATTACATTAACAATTAAATTAACACTTAACAATAAAAAACACCTCGGAGCGTTTACAACTAGTAAAATCCAACCCAACCATCAACACGACACCAAAGGTCTATGTGGTATTATGACCACCTTTTATACATTTTCAAATCGTAATATACCTATTCGGTTTTGTTCTGGCTGGCTACAGGCATAAAAATTAAAGCTTCAAGATTGTAATTTTAAATAATTTTACTGCTTTTTCATTATGTTTAACAAAATCAAAAACTTTCAGCAGCAATAGACAAAAATAAAAAAAAAATATCAGTGATTATGATTCGAGTTAACTTTAATAATGTCGTTCAAGTATGTGAATATCGCGGCCTTGCAGCCCGAGGACTGTCGCGAGCAGACCCACCGCACCTTGGGGCCGTTACATTTGATGTGCTTGTTGTACCGGTAGCCTCCCAGCTCCAGCACGGGCTTGCCGAACCGAGACGTCGTGAACTGTACTCCTGTGAAAATCTTAAAATTATGGATAGTCTTTTGATAAGCTTCACCCACAGAAATCCCACGCACGTCCCTTATTATTCAGACTTTCTGTGGCTACACCGGTTAAAGTCCCTTTAATACCCCGTCGATAAAATTCATCCTGTATACTTACTTGATAAATTGTATCCACATTCAAATTCAATAACAAACATAATTACACTGTAAAATTGTATTGTTACCTTATCTAAAATAAATGATAAGTATTTCATTTCAATATTCACTTATTATAAATTCACAATATACTTTAAATTTATAACTCACACTCATAAATAAAAGGCAGTTAAATGAAAACCACTTGTACGAATTTCTAACAGGCTTTGAATGATTATGACTATTCTTAATAGCAAAGATTTTATAACTAAAAGTAAGAATAGATGCTGTTCAGCGACGAACGTTATCAGCAGTTAATAAAATTATATTTTTTTTGAAATTTAAGTTAGTGATTACGACAATCTTTGATCTTTACAATTTCGTTATTGATTGTGATAATAAGCGCTTTGCACCTTAAGTAGGATGACTTATTGCAGTACCACCGAACTTTTGCCCCAGAACACTTGGGGTACTTGTTGTAGCGATGATTGCCCAGCAACAGCACGGGCTTACCGTAACGGGACTCAGTGAAAATTGGACCTGAAAGTTATTAGAAAAAATATAACTATATCCGTAGCTTCCCACTTATCTTACGTATTTCCAAACATTAACGGGAACAAATCAAATGAAATTAAGTTTGAATATTTTTTTCTACGATAAAGTCAAAGTTGACTGTGTCAAAAACTTTATGACTGTTGGTCGTAAAGTTAAATCATTAAGCCATTAGTAGGTATCCTTCAAAAATTATACATTATTATTATAGGTATTTAAATGGTTTGTACATTTTTGCGGAAAAAACCTGCCCACGCTTGATCTTCACGGATCAGCCATCGGAAAATTAGCATCACTCTAAAGGTATCAGAAAAATACAAGCTGAATAGTAATTTTTAATAATATTTGAAAATTTTATTAGGTTAAAATGCCCATTATTCACAACACTTCGTGGTAAATAGTGGAGCTTTGACAGATGCAGCATCTATTTTAGAGTGTTTTAGCCCCTCCGGGTGTTCGAAAACTAAGTTTCGGGTGTCGCTGTAAAAACAATTTGAACCATTTCTGACCCCTGGTGAATTTAACAATACTATTCTTGTTCTTGAATGCTCTGCCGTGTGGTGCCGGCATAGAATTTCACCACCCCAACTCTTCCCGTGGGTGTCGTAAGAGGCGACTAAGGGAAAAACAGCGGGGGGCGTGCAGCAGCGCCTTCTGCAGAACAACTACACCGAACTGCGATACCCAACCCGCATGCCCAGCGTGGGGATTATGGGCAATAACCCCCAAATAATGATGCCTTCCATGGCGCTCATCGAGGCCTATGTCCAGCCGTGGACTATTATAGGCTGATGATGTTGATGTTGAAGGTAATCCAAACGGTTCAATTAAAAAACAATCTAGACCTTTTTTGACTTTAAATAACATTTACAGATTTATTTTTATTCCAAAATAACTCGCGCTGACAGAAGGGCAAAAACTTGTCATCATTCTGAAAGCAATATCATCAATCTTTTTATTTCGGTTTTACATTGAAAAATCTTCGGTATCTCAACAGAGTAATAACTGAAGATTATGGAAAATGTTGTGGCAAAGCCAGAAAAACGAGTTTGAATTTTATTCAGGGCTTCAAGAAGAAATCTGAAACCGTCAAAATTATCGAAAAGTCGTGTTAGATTTGAAAAATAATACGGTTGAATAGATAATTTTGTTGACGTCGGTCACACGATGGCTCGATGATATGTCTGGCGATGGAGCCGGAAGGTGGCCATGGAAACTCTGTAATCAAACAACGTAATCCCTCGAGATTGGACTTTTACGACTTGTTTGTCGTGAAATGTATGCCCTAGCTAGAAAAATAAAATATTGTTTATAAAAATATTGTAATTGTTGTTCATTACTTTTTCAGGTCAAAAATAAACTCAAAAATAAAAAATATAGCCTGATTATTAAAAAATCATTTTTATTGTCACACATTCCCCAAATACTAAAAAAACAACACTTAAACTACATTGAATGACAAAAAAACTGCATTCAACTACAGCTAAATTTAACTACGACTAGATTATGCGATTGTTTCGATTGCGAGTACTATTTGAATATTTTAAAACTTTGGTGCCTCAATCAAATATTACCAATTAATTTTACCAATAGTGAAAATTATAAGCAAACGTGGTGGTGTTAGGAACCTTAAAAATAAGTAAATGCCAAGCAAACTGGTAAATACAACTACAGTGATAAATTCCTGTAACAAGGTCTATCTTAAGCACATCTCCGATTTCATATGTGGTGAATAGTTGTCAGCTTTATCATTTGCATTAAAAAAGTTTTATAAAAAATGTTTCTAAAAAATAGCAAGTTACTTGCCCTAACAAAAGTATTGACAGAAAATTTAACAACTGCTCAGATATTTTTCACTCAAAACAATAAAATGATGCTTATATTGATGTACGATCGGCTTCGAATTAAAGATAAATTAAATTGACTTTTTAATTTTATATTTTATCGTTACAAACATAATATAAACTTTTATAGATTTTTCTATATAGACATTTCTCAAACAACATGCAGCAATACAAATCATGGTAAATCATAATCAGCTAACCCGACTTCTTTGGTTTAGTAAAACGCAATTCCTTATGAGTATGTTTTCCTGAACTTCAATGATTTTCTCGCCCTCGGCCGTGATGAAGGCTTTGCAGCCCGTACTCCACTTCTGACACACGTAGCGCGCCTGCGCGCTAGACTTCATCGTGGCCTGACTGTACCGATGCCTCTTGTACCAGATCGTGTCCCGGCCCAGGCGGCGGCTCTTGGAGAATATCGGCCCCTCATCTGCAGCCACTAGCTTGTCACTTGAATCACTTATACGCTGGTAAACCTTTCCTTTGCACGTCACATATTTAGTACTGAGAGGTACATTATTCGTTTTCGATTCTAAAACAAATGTATTGTGTATTCCACTGATCAAAGTAACACAGTTTGGGAGGCATATTCAAATGACCATATGATTTTGTATTCGTTTTGTTTTTCAGATAAGTATTTGTCACTTCATCCTTGCAAAATATGCGAAAAATTGTGTCCTCTTAAAAATATACCGTAATCACAACATAGTATAAAATTACACTTAGAAGACATGAGCTTCTAACCACTTTGATCCAAATGCAGCAATATTACTAAGTTTACAAGGAGTGTGAGCACCAGTACAAACCAACGTCGTCGGTGTTACTTTGATCAGTGGATGATCAAAGTAACACAGTTTGGGAGGCATATTCAAATGACCATATGATTTTGTATTCGTTTTGTTTTTCAGATAAGTATTTGTCACTTCATCCTTGCAAAATATGCGAAAAATTGTGTCCTCTTAAAAATATACCGTAATCACAACATAGTATAAAATTACACTTAGAAGACATGAGCTTCTAACCACTTTGATCCAAATGCAGCAATATTACTAAGTTTACAAGGAGTGTGAGCACCAGTACAAACCAACGTCGTCGGTTTAATGAAAGAACGTTGTCTATACTAATATTATAAAGAGGAAAGATTTGATTGTTTGTTTGTTTGTTTGTTTGAATTGAATAGGCTCCGAAACTACTGGATCAATTTTAAAAATTCTTCCACCATAATAATCCTAAAATTTCCGTGATGAACGTAGGCTATAAAATATTTTCAAAAAAGTTAGAGATCGGTATAAAAACTTCAATAATAAAACCATAGCGATATACATCAACTTCTTTTTTTTTCTTTTTTGCGCTGCTCGCTTTTGCTGTGACTCAACTTCAACTTCTTTTTTTATGGCACCGCTTTTGCTACGACGACTCCGCCAGTGTCAGTTATGGATTGTCATAGACATCACAATTCGTTACTTGGTGCGAGAAGGTGCGAGAGGAAACTCAATGTCAAAAAATATAAAAACTTCAAGATTGAAACCATGCGATGTAGGCTCAGAAAAACGATCGATGTAGGCCTATGTAGGCGGTATAGCCGTGTGAGAGAAAATTCAATGCCAAAAAAATAAAGGAGGTAAAGGTACAATTTTAAAAAGGAAAGGTTTTATTGTTTGTTTGTGGTCTGAATTGAATAGGTTCCGGAACTACTTGACCTTTTTGGAAAAAAAAAAACATCATTAGAATGATAATCATAGGCTATAGAATATTTTTAAAGTTAGTAATCCCTATGAAAACTTCAATAATAAACTATCATAACTAACGTGTGTATGTAAGAACTTAAAATTATTTAAAATACCCGTGCGAAGCCGGGGCGGGCTGCTAGTTGAATATATGTTTATTGTATAATGTTTACTTTTATTAACAACTTAATATTATATTCTTGTATATTTTAACCAGCAGCCGTCCTTTAGTCCATTGTAACTAGTAATTCAGCTAAGTTTTGCCTTCTTTCTGCCTTCGTGCACATGTTCGACATTCATGTGAATAATTTCATTGTTATAAGTCTTGATGCAAGCGCGGCATCCCATAGACCATTTATTGCATACGTAGAAGCCTCTAGAACCTTTACTGGAGCTGTGCTGGTTGTAACGGTGTCCATTGTAGAGAATCAAAGGCTTACCGAATCTGCTCATTGAAAATGTGGGACCTACAAATACTAGAAATTATTATGAGATAATTTTAGTCTTAGTATAAAAAAAATACACTTCAGCAGTAAAATTTTCTTACATAATATGCCTGGACTTGCGCATACTGCTTTTTGAGGGGACTGGGCTACTCCCACTTAATAAAAGCAACCTCTCTGAATTCATGATAAGTTTATTACTTTAAATTTAAATTCACAAATACGCACGCACAATGGCCAAGAAGAAAATGGTTATATTACAACTAGTTCTAAATATTTTACTATAAAAGCTATCGTAGTTTGATGAATTCATTATGAATGTAAGCGGGTTAACTACGAACCTATTATATGTTGTAAGAACACCAACGTTTCATCCCTTAACGAGGGACTTCATCAGGGTGAGTGCGGCTCACGTCTCACGTCGCGCCCGTACCGCCTCTATGCGCTCACTGCGGCGTGCGGCGCGCAAAGAACGCGCCGAGAGCGCAGGGGGTGGAGGCGGTGGGGGGTATGCTGCTTGGTGATGCTGTAGGGTAGGAGGGTTGTCATCTTGCGGTGATCTCTCGGTGTTGGATTGCGAAGGTATCCTCTGCGTGCACACGGAACTGACAGTATCCACAGCTGACTCTATAATACTCTCCGACTTTTCCTGGAGACACGGCTTCCAAGCGGGTGGTAGGTCCCAACCTCTGTCTCTATTGAAATTAGGACGACGTCTTATCTCTATCGCCTCGCGTATCTTGCGAGGAACAAAGAACTTTGGTGTTCTTACAACATATAATAGGTTCGTAGTTAACCCGCTTACATTCATAATGAGTTCTAAATATTAATATAATTGCAGTACAAAGAATCCAATCTCAGTAAGTCTTCGAATGATATTTTTATTTATAGCTTTGTTTTTTGGTTGCTAAATACACTACATTACTATTTTTCGCCACCGCACGCATACCACAGAATGTTGGAACCTTGTATGGTATATCGAATAGTTTCCTCGATCCAGTTTAATGTTTCAATGGTTATGATTATTATCAATATGGATGATCTCGCTGCAAAAGGTGATCACTTTCGCTTTACAGCCCGAGCTGCTCCGTCTCGTGCAGCCCCACGTCTTCTTATTCTGTAGACTTGCTGATTTCTGATTATACTTGTATGATCCTACTAGCAGAACTGGTTTCCCGAACCGAGAGCTGGTGAATATAGGCATATCTAAAAAAAACTGAAGACTTTACAAATTACATTAACAATTAAATTAAATAAACACTTAATAAAAAACACCTCAGGCCTCTACAACTACTCAACTAGTAAAACCCAACCTAACCATATCAACACGACAGTTAAGGTCTATGTGGTATTATGACCACCTTTTATTCATATTCAAATCGTAATATAATCGGTTTACAAAAATAAAACTTTAAGATTTTTATTATAAAATAATTTAACCGCTTTTTCATTCTGTTTAATTTATTTTATAGAACTCAGCTTGAGTTCTATAAAATATGTCATCAGCTCTAAAATAAAATTCGAGGAATTTCATCAGTGATTATGATTCGAATTAACTTGAATAATGTCGTTCAAGTATGTGCATATCACGGCCTTGCAGCCCGAGGACTGTCGCGAGCAGATCCACCGCACCTTGGGGCCGTTACAGCTGATGCGCTTGTTGTACCGGTAGCCTCCCAGCTCCAGCACTGGGTTACCGAACCGAGACGTCGTGAACTGTACTCCTGTGAAAATCTTTAAATTATGGATAGTCTTCTAATAAGCTTCACGCACAGAAATCCCACGCACGTCTATTATTATTTAGATTTCTGAGGCTACACCGGTTAAAGTCCCTTTAATACCCCGTCGAAAAAAATCACCCTGTGTATTTGATAAATTGTATCCACATTTAAATTCAATAACAAACATAATTACATTGTAATATTTTAATGTTACCTTATCTATATCTATACTAATATTATAAAGAGGAAAGATTTGATTGTTTGTTTGTTTGTATGTTTGTTTGTTTGTTTGAATTGAATAGGCTCCGAAACTACTGGACCGATTTAAAAAATTCTTTCACCCTTAGAATCCTGAATTTTCCGTGATGAACATAGGCTTGATAATATTTTCAAAAAAGTTAGGAATCCGCATGAAAAATTCAATAATTGAACCGTGCGCTGTATATTCCACCTCTTTTTCTATTATGGCGCGTCAGAATAGAAAAGGAGGTTGAATATATACGCACGGTGCTTGCTTTTTCTCTACGGCCAGTGTCAGTTATGGAGTGTGGAGTCAATGTCAGAAATCGCAATGCTGTTAAAAAAAGTAAAGGATCCGTATGAAAACTGTGAAACCCATCGTGTTAGTGTGTATAATTTCTGAAATTTTTGTTGCGAAGCCGGGGCGGACCGCTAGTCTAAAATAAACGATAAGTATTTGATTTCAATATTTACACCTTACTTTGAATTTATAACTCACAATCATAAATAAAAGGCAGTTGAATGAAAACCACTTGTACGAATTTCTAATAGGCTTTGAATGATTATGACTATTCTTAATAGCAAAGATTTTATTACTAAAAGTTAGAATAGATGCTGTACAGCGACGAACGTTATCAGCAGTTGAAACAATTATTATTTTCTTAAATTAATGTGAGTGATTATGACAATCATTGATCTTTACTATTTCGTTATTGAATGTGATGATAAATGATTTGCACTTTAAATAGGATGACTTATTGCAGTACCACCGAACTTTTGCCCCAGAACACTTGTGGGACTTGTTGTAGCGATGACCGCCCAGCAACAGCACGGGCTTACCGTAACGGGACTCAGTGAAAATTGGACCTGAAAGTAAAAATATAACTATATTTACCGCAGCTTCCAACTGATCTTACGTACTTGAAAATATTAACGGGGATAAATGAAATTAAGTTAGCTTGGTTAAATTTTTTTTCTACTTTAAAGTCAAAGGTGATTGAGTCTAAAACTTTATGATTGTTGGTCGTAAAATTAAATCATTATTAGGTATCCTTCAAAATTTATACATTCTACATATTATGTAGATCTTTACATGGTTTGCAAGTTAAGTACATTCCTGCGAACAAAAACGTGCCCACGCTTGAGCTTCACGATTCTTTCTATTGAAAATTTGCATCACTCTAAAGATATTAGAAACACACAAGATGAATTATGGTTACAACAATAGTAAGTTTTGAGAATTTTAAACGAGTGCAGTGCCAGCGCACGGTGGATCCTTTGTTCTTGTGGTTTCGATTGTACCAAAAACCCTTCATTATAAGCAAGGTTCCAGGGTTACCTTATCGAATTAATTAATACGTCAAATCTGTAAAATTAATATTAGAATTATGGTTTAATGTCAGTATGATACCTAGGTAGCTCTGCATAAGTGGAGGCTAAATGGCGCTGTGTTGATTGTCCATCATGATTTATTTATTTTTAGGATGATCTACATAATTAACTGAACGAACTAATTCTGGTGTGTAATATAATTGTATAATTGTTTGTAATTATAATTAGGGTAAAGGGGCAATTAAATCGAGCACTTCGTGGTAAAATGTGGTGCTTTGACAGATGCAGAACTTTTAAAATAATTAATTACCTATCTTCTATTTTAGAGTGCTTTCAGCGCCTCCGGTTGTTCGAAAACTAAGTTTCGGGTGTCGCTGCAAAAACAATTTGTACCATTTCTCACCACTGGTGAATTTAACAATACTATTCTTGTTTTTTACGTAAGTTCTAACACGGCTTATTACGTCATCTTTGTGTTTTGGAGATCCGTTTTTGGCACAATTATTAATCCACTGTTCCAAGTCATTCTCCTCCGCTTCAGTGAGGATAGTAGCAGGGCCGGGACGGGCATTATGTTGGGGATTCTGAATTCTATAAATCAATGTCGTTCGTGGAACGTTATAAGTTTTGGCTGCAAGCTGTTTGGTCATTCCTTTTTTTATAGCTTCTAAGGCTTTCACTATATTATCTGCTTCATATTTCTTTTTTTTAACTTGTCTGTTGATTTTATTATCTTGTTAACTTTATTTTTGGTCTTGGATGGTTGTTTTGGATTCATATCGAAAATCGTATAGGTAACTGAAACAAAATAAAATCATATGTATTGAGTTTTTATATCTGATGATAAATTTTTAAATTTATATGCAATTCATCTCACACGCTTACGAAATCAACGGTGGCGCCAGAGGCTGCGGGTTTGATTTGTATGATCTGCAGATATCTGTTCCAGGGGTTGTGGTCGTTTTCTTTGCTTGATAAAAAAATAATATCAATGTATGTAGGTATATTAAAAAATATATTGTTTTAACTATATTCAACTGAGCCCAACTAACTTAAAAATTAATCTAAACCTTTTCAAAATAATTTACTATTCGGAGGTATAACCTATGTGTTATTCTGTTACATTACAGCTCTTAAGTTTAATACGGAGTAACATAATATTGGTTTATTAAATATTAGACAAAAGGGATATTACTTTTTAGCCAAAATTTTGTGTTAAAAACCCTTTTTTTTAGTTATTCTTCATAATTCAAAATATCTGTAAAAACTCAGCCTACTCAGTGGTTATGTACAGAATTGCTGCTCAGCATTTGATGAGGTACATTCGCTTTACATCTAGCGCGCGTGCAGTACCAGCGCGCCTGGGCTCCCTTGTACTTGTTATTCCTGTTAAACCGGTACTCGCCCATCAACAGCACGGAAGCACCTTTCCTGTTCTTAAAAATACTGTAGTTCACCTGAAAAAAAAATTACTAACTTTTAATCTATATGTCAAATGCGTCACAGCCCGTTTGCGCGAATGTGGGGCGGGCCTGCCAATAGAAAGCCAGAACTAGGACCTCGAGTGTCAGTTGAGACTAGATGAGATGGTAAAATTCTCAGCAGTAATAGTAAATACTATGAAGAGCTACAAATTCAAAGATTTTTTATTTTTAGTGTATAAAAAGACAAAAAAACATTAGATATTGGTTCATAATGTCCAGAGGTTTCTCAACTGTTCCAAATTAAAATCCATCAGAAACGTAACCAAACTGGCTTTTAAAAAAATATATTCAGTAAGTTTTCTACAGTATTCAGAGACCTTATTCTGAGATGTGCGGCTTTGATATACGTTTTTCCATTTTTTATAGTAAAACCTCTAACTTGTAATGCAAGGAGCGATAAAATCTTGTACAAAAGTACAAAAGAAATGAAAGATTAACTGAAAGAAAATGGCCATCAATAAATTTTAGATTATTTATAAATATATTTTACAAAAACGCATTTAAAAAAAACTTCATTTTAATGATCACGATTAGATTAAGTTTTTATCAACAAAATTTGAGCTTTAAATTGTAATACAGGAAATAAAAAAACACGAATCGTCAATGGTTATGACTAGATTTAATGAACAATACTTGTTTTTCATAGGTAACGACGTACGCTTTGCACTTCGAACCGGTAGCTTGCGTGCATTGCCGACGCATTTTGGGACCCTTGTACATGGCGTTTGCGTTGTACCGATACCCACCCATGATAAGCACGGCATTACCGTACCTCGTCGTAGAGAAGATAGGACCTGCAAAAATAAGGGACAACTACAAGTAAGCACTGATTGTTTTTTATTATTTCACTTAAATCTGTTGTTTATAATACTGTTTTTAATGCAAACGGGAACAGAATAGAAAATTGCTACCCTTAAATCATCAATATCAATTTTTTAACAGTTCCAACAAAAGTTTCTTGGTTATTAAGTAAATGAATACAATCATTAGAAAAAATTAAACGGCACTATAAAAAAATATTTCAAAAAATTCATGATCGCTCTTTATAAATCAACAACCAGCATTCAGGAAATAAATAAAAACTCAACTGGTGGTTATGATGAGGAAGTTCCGTCATTTCATAGTCATTGAGAGATATAATTTTTATAACTGCGTTAGTTTTCGAGATTTATTTATATTTTGGATCGTGCAACTTCTAAAAAATCACAATGGAGAGGAGTTATAAAATAATACAATGATCTTTTTATCCAGTAACTCAAAATATAAAACGTTGATAGTAAATATGTACTTTATTTATGTAGTAAACAAAAAATTATAGGAAGATTTACAATCTTTAGGTAGGCCTACCTATCTATTCTATATATCAAATTATACTTTGACTTTACATAGTTAACTGATACAGAATAAATAGATACAATAAAGATATATTTATGAAATGAATAATTAAAAATAAAGCCCGTCTAGATTTATACCTATTATCTACATTCAACATAAATATTTTAATCACAATTAGTGGTAAGCAACTGAACTATGATTATGAACATTGAGAAATTGGAAAACTTGATTCAGGTATGTGAAAGCTCGAGCTTTGCAGGTAGGATATTTGCTGCATGTCCACCTGACTTTCGGTCCATTCGTTGATGTATCTTTGTTGTACCGGAACCCAGCCAACAGCATCACTGGCCTTCCGAACCGAGATACCGTAAACTGTGGAACTGAAACAATAAAAACATTTCTCATCGTTCCCTTTCGATCAGTCGTCTAGGATATCCAGTGCGTAGCGCCAAATTTATAAAAAGATTTACAAAACATTGTTTCGTTTCATATCATTGAAATAATTTATTATAATTTATACCTATGTTAAATAATATACAATATATAATTAAAATGTATGTCGCTTAAATTCCTGATTTAAAGTCCAGGGCCTAGGGTTAATAATAACTGACTATAAAACCAAAAAGTTTCTATTAAGCAACTTTACAATAAAAATAAGAAAATACAAAAGTGTATCTAATGTACCTATTTCTGAATTTCTGCCTGCCTTTTCATGCATTTGATATTTAATGATTATGTACATTGTACATAGCAGAAATTTTGTTATCATAGGTGACGATCACGGACTTGCACCCCTTGTTGACAGCTGTGCAGCGCCAACGGATCTTGGGCCCGCGCTTATCGTTCTTAGTAGTCCTGTTATATCTGAACCTTCCCATCACAATGCCAGGATTACCATTGCGTGTTCTTACAAAAGTCACCTCACTATCTATAACAAAGTTTTTTTTTATTATTAATTATTAGGTTCTTGTCCAGTAAAATAGTAATAAAATTACGGATCTTGTACCCATCTACTTTCAATGAGTGATAATTCATGTTTTCTTCCACAGATGTCAACATATAAAACGTATCAACTTAGTTGAAATTTAAAAGCGATCTGGTGTCGGCTATATTTTCTTTCTATAATTGTTTTAGTCTATTTATCAATGAATAACTAATACTTCTTATATTTTGCACCACCGATCAAGGTCTCTTGACTTCGCTTACGATTCTTCTAAACGAATCCCTACCGAAAGTGAACCCGAATCCCTACCGACTTTCGTGGCTGGAAATCTAAATAAATTGCCGAGCGTTACCTTCGACTACATTGATATAACGACGTTTCTTAAGGAATTAACTCTGTTGAAAAATGATGTATCAGGCCTAAAAACAAGATCAAATAGCTGCATTGACAGCGGCAGCAACACAACTTCGGAATTCAATTCGCTGAAGAGCGAGATCGATGACTTGAAAAATATAATACAGAGCTTAAAGGAGACGCATAATACCAGCATTAAACAATATGACGATCTGCTTCGTAGGTCTTATCATAACGATAAGAATACACGAAACAACAGTAATTTATTTTTACCGAATCCAAATGTGGGTATTGCGGAGAATGTGAAGTCGAATCCAGCGGCGGGTTCACTCGGCGGGACGGGGGGTGCGGGCGCGCAGGCCGAGGCTCTGGCTAGCGCACCGCGCCCAGCGCCTACTCAGTCCGTGCCGGCCGCTCCTGCGCCGACAACGAGTGGCACGCTCACGCAGGACAAATTCTTATCGCGGCCGCAACAGCTGAGCGCGTCTACGTCGAATGACATGCCTTACATACCTAGCTATAGGGATATTGCGGAGACGAGTAAAAGCAAAGCTCTAACTGACGAACAAGGTTTTACAATGATAACTAGAAAAAAATACGCTTATAGATATAGAAATACTAGGGGGACTTTGCAGAGCGACAGTAAGTTGAAAGCGGTAGACACATACTCATATGTTTATCTATCGCGGACAGAAAAACACATAAAAGAAAGCGACATTAAGGAGTATATAAATAATATGAAAGAAGAATGTATAAATGTAGAAATATTAAAACAGACAAAGGAAACAAACTTTAACTCATTTAAGGTAACAGTACTCTCTTCAAAATTGGCCTCGTTCTTAAAAAATGAATTCTGGCCCAAAGGACTAGTGTTTAGACGGTACAGAGAGCAGCGTTCCGTCAGGAATGATACCGAGCTTTATTCTAAACAATAATGTATGTACAACCTAATGAGTTATCTAGAATAGTTTCGTTTAACTGCCAAGGAGTCAAGCGCTCGGTACAGCACGTGAGAGACTTGTGTAAAAGTGCAGATATTATCGCACTGCAGGAGACATGGCTGATGCCTCACGCCTCAGGTTTCGTGAGGGAAATTGATGAGGGGTTTGGCTGCTGGTCGAAGTCAGCTGTCGACACGTCGGCGGGGGTACTGCGCGGACGTCCCTATGGAGGGGTGGCTCTTATGTGGCGCTCTAGCCTGTTTACGAGTGCAGAAATTGTGCAGTGTGAAAGTGATCGGTTGGTGGCGGTCCGCTTATCTCAGGGTCACCGTAGCCTGTTAGTATTTAGTGTGTACATGCCTACAAATAACGAGGATAACTTACCGGAGTTTATACAGTGTTTGGCGCAGGTTAGTGCTGTAATAGATAGTGCAGAGACCGAATGCGTCTTGGTATTGGGGGACTTCAACGCGCATCCGAACTCTCTTTTTGGAAAAGAGCTTCTGGATTTTTGTGGTGAGCAATCTTTACGCTGTATAGATATAGAGAGACTTCAACCGGACACTTATACCTACGTCAGTGATATGAACGGTGCTTGCCGGTGGCTCGATCACTGCCTAGTGACTGCGGCGGCAGTTAGTCTAGTCACGGATATAGTAGTTAAATGTGATACATACTGGTCTGATCATTTTCCCCTTTTAATAAAATGTAATTTTAATCTTGTTAGACCTAAGCTAGTTTGTAAAAAGGAAAAATATGTTAATAAGTGCATGTGGGGTACGAGGGATGAACATCAAAAGTTGTTATATACAAAATTATGTGATGAGGCTCTACAGGGGTGGATTACGAATTATAATTTAACTTATTCTAGTCTTTTAAAATTGTGTGTGTCTCAAGAGGAAAATAAAATCCCTTATATCAATTACATAGATAGTCTATACCAAGACTTAGTATGTCTGCTGCAGAAGGCAGCTGAAGAGAGTTACGACCATAAAATAGAATATAAGAAGCGAAAAATTGTTGGTTGGAATTTTCACGTCAGGCAGGCTCATGTCAAGGCCAAGGAAAACTTTTTAATATGGGCGCAGTATGGTAGACCGTGCTCGGGATATTATTATGAGAGAATGAAGGCTACACGCAGAGAGTTCAAAACCGCGCTAAAGTATGTACAAAATAATCAAGAAAAAATAAAAATGGATATGTTGGCCCGGCATCGTAGTGTAGGTAACTTTTGTGAATTTTGGAAAGAAGTGAAAAAAATGGATAAAAAGAATCTTATACCAGAAAATGTAGAAGGAATAAAGGATCAGAAAAATATAGCAAATTTATTTTGTAAACATTTTAACGTTAGCAGTCAAAATTTAATTAGTAAGGATAATAAACACGTCAGTAGAGACCGTTGTCTCCAGGAGACCGAACATGTGGTTATAACACCTAAACAGATAGAAAATTTGCTTCGAAAAATGAAACGTGGACGGTCCCCTGGACACGACGGTCTCAGCATAGAGCATTTGTTGTATGCAGGCCGACACATCTGTGTAGTACTGGCGCGGTTATTTTCTCTCTGCGTGAAGCACTGCTACCTTCCTCAGGACCTTATACGCACTATAGTGGTTCCTATAACGAAAAACAAAACTGGTGATATCTCGAGCATGGCCAACTACAGACCAATCTCCTTGGCTACGATTCTAGCTAAGGTGCTGGATCGTGTTATACAGTCGCATCTTGGTAACGTGCGGCTGAATGACGGCCAGTTTGGATTTCGACCACAAATGTCGACTGATATGGCCATATTCTCACTGAAACAGGTCGTCAGCTACTATAAGCAAAACGGAACTACAGTCTACGCTGTGTTTCTTGACCTCAGCCGCGCATTTGACACTCTCAACCATGCTCTTCTGTGGGGCAAGCTGCGAGGCGCAGAGGTACCGCCCGACATTGTTGACCTGCTTGAGTACTGGTACAGCAAGCAGATCAACAATGTTAGGTGGGGTACGAAGCTCTCTAACAGCTACCAGCTGTCTTGCGGGGTGAGGCAGGGGGGGCTCAGCTCGCCGGACCTCTTTAACCTGTACATTAATGATCTGATCGATGAGCTGAGCAGCACCCCGGTGGGGCTCAGGCTGGATGGCAGATATGTCAACAACCTGAGTTATGCCGATGACATGGTTCTGCTCAGCCCATCGATCAAAGGGTTAAGGAAGTTAGTAAATATATGCGAAAAATTTGCTAGTGATCACGACTTAATTTACAACGTTAAGAAGACTGAAATGATCATATTTAGATCAGGAAAAGGTCCCGACAATGTACCCGTGGTTTGTCTTAGCGGGCGGCCTGTTCAAATAGTGAAGAACTTTAAATATCTAGGTCATATAGTAACGTCCACCTTAAAAGACGATGATGACATGGAGAGACAACGAAGGTCACTGTGCGTTGTTGGAAATATGATCGCTAGGAAGTTTTTTAAAGCCTCGCCTGATGTGAAAATAACCTTATTTAAGTCTTTTTGTCAGTCGTTTTACACGTGTCAACTTTGGACTAACTATACCTTAAGATCGCATAACGGTATAAGAGTAGCATATAATAACATCTTCAGGCATCTCATGGGCCTGAAACGCTATTGTAGCGCGTCAGAAATGTTTACAGAAGCTCGTGTTGACTCTTTCAATGCCATCCAAAGAAAGAGAATTGCCTCATTCATGTCCAGAGTTGACATGTGTAAAAACGACATTATAGTAAGCTTGTCTGACCGTCTGATGTTATCAGACACTTATAGACGATGGGTGTATATTGCCACCTGACGTACTGTGTACTTTGGCCTAGTACCCTAAACCTTTTTTATTTTTTATTTCTGTTTTATTTTGTAATGTTTTTATTTCTAAGTGTAAAATGGATCATGTGTCTGCAATAAAGAATTTATTATTATTATTATTATTATTATTATAAACTGAACTAATACTAACGTCTACAAGATAAACGTATGGATCAGGCTGAAATTGTATAGAGAATATAATGATATAGATCTGGAATAATAAAAGTGACTTTTTAAAAGTATTTCAATCAACAACAATAAATTAAAAATATTAAGTTAGTTTTGGTGTCCCTAAACTAAATTAGCTCTGTACGCACTAATTGCTTACTTAAGCAATAGGTACTTGCAAATCATAAAGATAAGACAAAATGTTTGAGAATGTTTACAAAATAAAATAATAATTGCATTGTTCTTTAAAAAGTAATTATATAAGTCTCATGTTTTTATCATGCAAAGTTCTACACATTCATATTTTTAACAACACTGATCAGGCTCCATTTTAATCAATAAGAACATAAAACATGACACATGACACAAGTGTCAATAAATTAAATTGGCATATCAAACTGTTATAAACATTAATGATTGTGTTCATGCTTGACTTGTATAATGTCATTTTCATAGGTAAAGACTGTCGCTTTGCATCCTTTCTTTACTCTTGTGCAGACCCATCGGGCTCTAGGGCCCGTGCTCCCCGCCCATTTGTTATATCTGTAGTCGCCGATCATTATCACCGGCTTCCCGAATCGAGACGTCGTAAATACAACTGCGACAAAGTAAACTCACGTTATAAATGATATATATCTATTTCAATTTTTTTTATTTGAACTAGTGATGTTTCGTTAAAAAAACCAAGTTAATTACAATACTAAAACATACTTCAAAGATGTACGTCATGCATTACTGGGATACAATAAAAATAAAGTATAACGTAATGAAATAATATAGGCTTAAGTCGAAATCAGTTTATGCATACTCCTTTTCGAATGCAAATTCGGAGCAAATTTGACTAGAGCTTTACGTGACAAAATTTTGTAACATCGCGGTATATGAAAACTAGTGTAATTTCAATATATACCTTGATGTTCTGAATAAGGCAAGGGTCTTAAGTTCTAAGTTTCTCAGTTTCATTTATAATATAGCTATATCTATTTAGCAACCTATGCATAGTTTTATCCTAATAGAACAGACATGTTATTAAATAAATATTAAAGCAGTACATTCCACACTTAAACCATTCTGATACTACTGAAACAAAGTTAGAATTGAAGATTATTTTTATTATGCGTTACTTTAATGAAAGACATGGAGAGAACAATTTCTTAGGTTGTATAAGAAAATTATTACAAAATGCCTTTCATCAATTTTTCTTCCCGCTAGCATCAATCATTGTGTTAATTTTTAATCTTAACCACAATGTTTTCATAGGTTAGCATTAATGATTGTGTAAATTCTTGGTCTTAACGACAATATTTTCATAGGTGACGATACTCGTAGAAGCGCGACAACCCTGCTGGTTCTTGACGCAAGTCCACCGAGTCTGCGGGCCCTTACTGCCGCTCCACTTGTTGAATCGGAACAGACCCATCACGATCACCGAGATTTGTCTACGGGATATTAGCGTGTGACGTACGAAAATGAGTGTCTATAAATAATTATGATTCCTGAGCCCAGGAATCATATTATTTATAGACAGAGTTACTAATATTAGAATGAAAGTGAAGATATTTATAGCAAAAGCAAAAGAGCTGTGATGGAATAAAATGGAAATATCATTAAAAATGTTTTTTTTATTAACAATCTAATTTTAGTTCAGTATTTAAATAATTTTTAGTCATTTATTCGAGGCACAACAAAATACTACTCATACAAACATCGTTATCGTCAAAAAGATTTATACATCAAAATATAAGTAAACGCAACAATATGACCCCACAGTTATCTAAAACGTGAAATAGGTACCTACATAAAGTATTTAAGGTGTATCAGCATCAGAATCGTGTGTAACGCGTTTACTTTTCTTTTTCTTTGCACAGTAAAAACCGGATTTAATACTCTTGAAGTCTGGTATTCTTCCCTCTAACCCCAAGTCCTTCAGTTTACTTACAAATCCTTGGTATGCATCCTTAACAGGAAGGCCATTCCTAATTCTTTGTTTACATTTCTCGACTTCTATAGAGATTGTGTTGCCTATGAAATCAGGTTTACAGATATGTTTAGTTTCTTTGATTATACTATTCGAATTAACTAATATCATTGCATTACAAAATGATCTTTTCGCACAGCGCCAGGCAGTTGAACCGTATTGCCTATTATCTCTCTTGTGGTGGTATCTATAGCCCCCTCGAAGAAGTAGACTTTTTCCATGTTTGGACGGAATCAAATCGAAGTCCTGCGTTGTTTGGTTTTGATCTGAAATGTCATGCACGCTTTAAAAGTATTCACTGGTCTAGATTGCTCTCCGTTGATTATTATTTAGCTTCTTTTTCAAAGATGTGTTTATGTGATGGAGGTTGATCCAGATTCGATATGTCAATTTTAAATGTTTTTTACATTTACGTATGTCTAAAAAGTTTACTTTTACACATACGTAGCCGGTAAGGAATACAGACTATGAGGTTTCTGTTTCAATTTAAAAAAAAAGTGAAGAGATTTTATTCATAAAATATTTATTAAAATTTTCAATTCAAACCAACAATATATTACAACTCATTAAGATGATTCAGACCACACATACCTGATACCTACCTTATTATTAGGGACAAATACTGCGAATTCGAGCGTTATTCTCCAATTATTTAAATAGGTGCCTACTCTATCTACCCAATTAATAACCAAAAATGCTCAAAAATTAAGGTGAAACTATGATATGAATACAAACAAATCTTACTCCTTTTTATACTCATACTCCTTATAATCATACTCCTTTTTATGTACAAATTTGGAGTAAATTTGACTAGAGCTTTCCGTGACACAATTTTTCGTATAGCGGTCGTCACCGCGGTATATTGTAAAATAGTTTAATTTAGATATAGATAGACCATGTTCTGAGTAATGCAAGGGCCTTAACTATGTTTAATCTATAAAAATCTACCTCTATATCGACGCTGGAAATTTGAAATGTCGTAAGGGACAAACCTACGCTTTACAGGAGAGCAAAAAAACAAAATTTGTTCTTTTAAAACGTCACAACTTTGTCATTTTTTTTTCTATTGAGATGCTTTTTAGACAGAATGTTTTAAAATTAATTGATTTATAGCTAAATATAACTTTAACCCCGTTAACCTCAATAGTTTAAAAGATGATGTCCCTTACACTTTGAAATTTAGGAAGAAGTGTCCCTTACACATGAATATTTTTGAAGAGGTGTCCATTACGACGTATTTTTTTTTTTATAACCTTAGCTAATGAAAATAATTTTGTCGTAACTATCCGAACTGCCTTGTTCATGCTAGCATTTTATGTTGTACAGTTAAGAAATGTATAGGAAAATGTAGTGATCGTAAACAATAATGATATAATTTTTTTAGAAATAGTTTCGTTAATGAAGCCTAATACCGAAACCTTATTAGATTAAGGATGTAGATCACGAAAAACGAATATTAATAGGTTAGTTGTACTTTTACTGACAAAAGAATAACAATGAACACAATCAACAAATGAAACAGTTATTACCACTGAATTATTAATATAATTAATTATTAATATCTATAAATTAGCTGACGTTTCGAGATGAAAGTTGAGCTATACACGATGATAGTTGAGCGATACACGTGCAGGAGGCAAATCTCGATTAAGGGATCTCAAAATCGTCTTAAGACGTCAGCTAATTTGACGATGACAGGAACCTTAAAACAATTTTCATTTAAATTCTTAACAACCACAATTACCTAGGCACTATAATTTATAATCATCTTATAATCAATATTATTTCTAACCATATTTTCATAATTCACGCTCATTTTCCTCGTCTGTATCGTTTAATTCATCTGGCACCCCAGAATTATACGGAAGACTAAGGTATTCTGCGTGAAACCGTTTTGGTATTGTTCCATTGTCGCATAAAAGTTTCAAATCTTTGCACTTTGCTGCAGAAATGGGTTGTGGTTGTTTATATAAAGCATAGGTTTCAACTCAATTACTTCAGTTCCATCCTGGTTTTGCGATGTTGACTCCTTTATATTCACTTTGGACTTCCCCTTCCCCTTACCCTTCCCTTTTCCCTTTTTGCCCTTTGCTTTTCCATCATCTGTTGAAGATTTTTGATGTAGTTGAAACTCATGAGCTTCAGCTTCCTCTTTCATTGAATATTTAACAACCATTTCATTCGGACACTCCTTTTTAAAAGTTTCTGAAGAAAATTCTTACTTAACCTTGAAAGTTTTAGTTACTTTTAAATGGAACTGAAGAAATTGAGTTGAAAGCTTTATATAAACAACCACAACCCATTTCTGCAGCAAAGTACAAAGATTTGAAACGTTTATGCGACAATGAACCAATACTAAAACGGTTTCAAGCAGAATACCTTAATCTTCCGTATAATTCTGGGGTGCCAGATGAATTAAACGATACAGACGAGGAAGATGAGCGTGAACAAAAAAGTGTAACAAAAAGATGATTATTAATTACAGTGCCTAGGTAATTGTGGTTGTTAAGAACTTAAATGAGCATTGTTTTAAGGTTCCTGTCATCGTCCAATTAGCTGACGTCTTAAGATGATTTTGAGATCCCTTAATCGAGATTTGCCTCCTGCACGTGTATCGCTCAACTATCATCGTGTATAGCTCAACTTTCATCTCGAAACGTCAGCTAATTTAAAGATAATTATATTAATAATTCAGTGGTAATAACTGTTTCATGTGTTGATTGTGTTCATTGTTATTCTTTTGTCAGTAAAAGTACAACTAACCTATTAATATTCGTTTTTCGTGATCTACATCCTTAATCTAATTAGGTTTCGGTATTAGGCTTCATTAACGAAACTATTTCTAAAATATATATCATTATTGTTTACGATCACTACATTTTCCTATACATTTCTTAACTGTACAACATAAAATGCTAGCATGAACAAGGCAGTTCGGGTAGTTACGACAAAATTATTTTCATTAGCTAAGGTTATAAAAAAAAAATACGTCGTAAGGGACACCTCTTCCTAAATTTCAAAGTGTAAGGGACATCATCTTTTAATACTTAGATTTACGACGTTGCTAAAAGCTACATAAACAAAACTTGACCCATACGACTCAAAAATTTTACTACAATTTCACTTACGACAAAACAATTTGTCTTCATACTGCTTTATTTGAAGAGATATCAAAATTTTAAATATACAGATCGATAGAGCACAAAATTTCCAGTTGAATGGTATAAAAATGTCCCTTACGACAAAATGTCCCTTACGACATTTCAAATTTCCAGCGTCGATATATATTTACTAAGCTACTTACTTATGCATAGTTTCACCCTAATAGAAGAAGAAATATGTTAAATAATTGGCGGTACAATCCACAGTTAATTCTAAAACTACTGAAACATAGCTAGGATTGTAGATAAATAATTAGTGCAAGCGTTACAGTACAAAAATCCATTGAAAACTACTTTTAATGAAAAACATGCAGGTAAAAATATATTAGACCATAGTTTAGAATTGTTACGAAATGCCGTTCATAAATTTTTTGTCCCGCTAGCATCACATCAATGGTTATGGTAAATTCTTAGTCTTAACTACAATGTTTTCATAGGTGAGGATGGAAGCGCGGCAACCCTGCTGGTTCTTGACGCAAGTCCACCGAGTCTGCGGGCCCTTACTGCCGCTCCACTTGTTGAACCGGAACGGACCCATCACAATCACTGGATTGCCGAAGCGAGTCCTCTCGAACCTCAGCTGGTGGTTTAAAACTGGAAATAATGCATCTAACTGAGCTATTCTAGCTAAATGGGTAGGTATATGTTCATATTCGTGGGGTTTTGAGTTTTTATACCACACGTTTTTAGGCGTCACAAAACTTGCAACATTAAGTATTTTTTAAAGTACTTAATCGTGACTCGTTGTTTTAATAAATAAAATACATTAAACATCAAAACTACTCGTACTTTGAAAGGTGAATATCCTCACTTCCATTTGGATAATATAATGATTTTTTTAATTTATCTTTGCAATACAGATGAATTTGAGTAAAAGTAAAAAATCATTCAAATATTTTTTGTTTATTAAAAACCTAAACCTTATGTATCTTTAATATGTTTGGTTTTTTATTCGGCGGTTAACAAACTACTACATTAATTATTGTATATCAACTCAGGCGATGGCCCCGGCAACAAACAGGGCCTAAAGCGCTGCTGAGCGGTAGTAATTTACCAACCGCAAATAGCGCGTTATGGGTTTGCATTTTTACAGTTATTACAAAAAAACTTTGCAATGCATTTCATTTTTAAAACTAGTTTCATAAAATAGATTAGTTAGGCGTTATATCAACATGCATTACTAAATGACAATCAAGTGCTTAATTTAAGTAAATCACGTTTAAAAAAAGATTTGTAAATTTTTCATTCACTTGCAGAAAATAATGAATATTTCCGAAAACAAAGAATAAAATTAGCGGGTTTCGTATTATTTCAGACCGTAGATAATCTACATAACCATATAATTATAAAAAGAACTAACTCGCCAGTGGAAAAAATAAAAGAAATATCCTCCTAAAATCAGGCTATCAAATTAGGATTTCCAACCGAACATTGCTGCGCGCAAAGTAAACATAAACCTATGTACCTTTTAAACTACTCACTTTATTACTGCCAAATATGAAAAACGTAGAAAAGTTTATATTCTTTGATTTTATATTTTCATAACATTTCTTAAAATAATTTTAAGAAATGTTATGTAAGAATCTGTAAATACCTTGATAAAAATCGTTGAAGGCTCCAACTGTCTCATTAGGTCACTGTTCACAAATTTTTATATCATACCACTATTATAATATTATATAGAAAGATTATTATCACACAAGAAACTACATAATATTGTCAACGAGTTGAATTATTGCACTTTTTAAAATAACAAAAAAACCTATCCAACTTAGCTCGCAAAATACACTGACTGGGGCATGGATTCGCGCCCGGAGCGTTTTAAAAGGTCACACGGTAAAGTTGATTTCACAGTGATATTTTTTCTGAACCAGACAGACAGGCAGGTTGAACGTTGCAAGTAAAAACCTACATTTCTGATCCGGGGCGCTGTTCGACAGATGACGTCATGCGTAAAATGTATCGCACGCATTTTATATTATTTATTTAGATAAAAGGCAAATAAAAACCATGGATATTCAATCATTTAATATAATTATAATTTACTTTAATATAAATAACTAGGAATGGTATTCTTTGAAACATCTTTCCAAGCAAAGTGCATCTTCGCATTGCTCGCACTTATATGCGGTCCTTTTTTTTTAATTTTTCTGTATACGGCACCACACGCACACAGTATGTCTGGAGTGTGACTTCACAATAAAATGATTACCAGACAGAACTGGACGCTCTTTTGTTCGCCGGTGCTGCGGTCGCTGCGTGCGTGTGGTCAGTACTGGCACCTGTAGTGTAGGTGCATACCTAATGTACGACGTCACTCTATGACCTAGTTAGAGATAAGGAAAAATAGATTAATTGAATGCAATGTAAACATATCGGATTACTTACGAAGAATCTTTAAGATAAGAAAATAGATAACATTATTTGTAAAACAATAAGCATATCGAATTACGAAGATAAGGAATTAATAAATCAAAATTAGAGGTAAATTTATAGTATATAAAGCCTTGCTTTTTATCAATAAACATTCAGTATTCAACCCAATGCAGTTGTGTTAATTACTCCTTCCAAACTTCAATTACAACCATACGGGGCGACGAAGGGCGAGATAGGCGGAGGAGCGCTTCAGCTAAATTATTTCTGAAACTCCTGTGTTCAATGTCAAATTTGCATTTATAAATCACGTAGCTATTTAATATAGACACGTTCAGGACTCTCAGAAATAACTTTTTATACCAGACTTGGTTGCGGTTCCGCTCCATGGGATATGCCGACAAAAGCTGGTCCTTTTTGTCGACACCTCCCATGAGCAGATTGTAGTCGAGGACCGCTTGTGGTTTGTATGTAATGTTGCCATATTTGTCCTTCGGCGCCACCGCCACTTTGTGATATGTTGAAATCATACATACTATATTTGAATCACGCCATAAAAGAATTGTTAGGTCGTCGGTATTGCTGAATGCAACTTCACCGACGCGCACTTCTCTTTTGGTAAGTGATTTTATTGAGTCCGGTACCAATTCTCTATTGACACGAAGGGTCCCCAACACATCCGTTTTTTTTTTTGTTTTAGGCAACGCGGTAGTAATGGCGAATTATAGTAATTGTCTATTACTAGCGTGTGGCCTAAATTGAAAAGTGGGCTTGCTAGGTCAAACACCACTTTTGCTGTCGCACCATCTGGCTGTGGGTTTGTCTGTGCGTCTGTAACTGCCCGTCTGTCTGTTTGTGTGTCTGTTCTGTCCTGTATGTCTGTTTGTGTGTCTGTTCCGTCCTGTTGGTCTGATTGTGTGACTGTCTGAGCGTCTGTCTGTTTATTTTTTGCCGCACCGCCATAGACAAAAAAGTTCCACAGGTAGCCTGTGGCCGACTCGCACAACTCAAATGTTTTTATGCCGACTTTGGCAGCTTTATTGCTTATTTTTTGAGCAAATGCGAGTCGGCCCTTCCACAGTAGTAAGCTTTCGTCTATCGCGATGCTTTGACCAGGCATGTACAACGATCTGAATTTGTCAGTCAGTCTGTCAATTTGTGGCAATCACTGCAGCTGCATATTTATTTGTTTGATCAACAATCAAATCAATTAAAGGGGCATCCCAGATTTTCAAAAATACATCCAACGGGCACGTAACTTCCGACATCGGAAAAGTCGGACCGACTTTGCCCGTGAATGGCTCCCTGGATCCTTTAAAGTCTGAGGACGTTTTGCCAATCAAAAGACAGTAAATCAGGTGATGTTAGTATCTCCTCCAGCGCCATATCGTCCCTTAAGTCAGCCCTGCGGAGCCTCTCTTCCACAGCTATTCCTAAATTATCTGGGAGAACCGCTGGGGCCTGGAACACTAAATCTTCGTTCTCTTCTACGTCCTCATCGTCCGCGGAATCATCAGGTTCTGCGAAAAAAAGGTCATCCGTTTATTTAAAAAAATAAATTAATTAAGGTGCATACAGCACCTAAACTAGCGCCACCACCTACTTTATGTTATTATTCTGTTTAACAAAGGAATTTTCAAAAATCCATCGTCCAGTTTGTGATACCTATCATAAGCTTTTTTTTAATGCCTCTGTAATAGTTTTATTCTATTTAGTTTAGGAAGAGATACGAAAATAGATTATGGTGGCCACCAAGAGCAACTTTGTATCTCTTACAGAATAATAACATAAAGTAGGTGGTGGCGCTAGTTTAGGTGCTGTATGCGCCTTAAGGGATGTGTTTTGGCGTTGGGATAATACGATCTTTGGTGATTAAAATAAAGTGGCCTATTAGCAGCCTATTATAATACTATGCTTTAATTAAAATAAGAAATTGCGTTTACCTGATAGTACATCTGTTTCCGCTCCAGGGACATTCATGACAACGGGCGATACCGGTCTAGGCTCGTGCGCATCTGTTGCGGCAGGGACAACAATTACAAAAGGCGACACTGGCCTGGGCTCGTACGTGGTAGGATCTAAAACAATAGATTAATATATTAATTGTAAAAATTTAAGTGTACATAATGTTCGAACGCATCTATAGATAGATTCATAAAAACTCGACCCTTGCATGGTAACTTCCGATTATCACAAAAAAAACAACAAAGAATCCAATATTTTATGTACGCAAGTAATTTTAATTACTTATACCACTTAATAATGCTGGACTAAGACCCCACTTATCTAAAACGTGAAATATGCCTTCTCAAGTACTTAAGATGTCTCTGTATCGGAATCGTGTGAAGCGCGTTGATTTTTCTTTTTTTCGCGGTAAAGCACGGATTTAATACTGTTGAAGTCTGGTATTCTTCCCTCTATCCCCAACTCCTTCAACTTATTTACAAATCCGTGGTATGCATCCATAACTGGAAGGCCTTTCATTATTCTTTGTTTACATTTGTCGACCTCTATAGATATTATGTTGCCTAAGATATCAGGTTCACAGGTATGTTTGGTCTCTTTGAGTACACTATTCGAATTAACTAATATCATTGCATAACAAAGAGGTGTTTTCGCACAGCGCCAGACAGTTGAACCGTATTGCCTATTATCTCTCTTGTGGTAGTATCTATAGCCCCCTCGAAGAAGTACACTCTTTCCGCGTTTAGACGGAATTAAATGGAAGTCCTGCGTTGTTTGGTTTTGATCTGAAATTAGGAAATTAAAGAAATTAGGTAAGTAATTTTTAGAAATTAGGTAAGTTATTAGAAATTAGGTCATGTTAATTGTACAAGGTTACTCTATATTGTTCACTAGCGGCCCGCCCCGGCTTCGCACGGGTATTAAACAAAAATTTCAGAAATTATACACACTAAAACGATGGGTTTCACAGTTTTCATACGGATCTTTACTTTTTTTAACAGCATTGGGGTTTTTGACATTGACTCGACATTCCAAACCTGACACTGGCCGTAGAGAAAAAGCAAGCATTGTGCGCTATACAACCTCTTTTTCTATTCTGACGCGCCATAATAGAAAAAGAGGTTGAATATACAGCCCACGGTTCAATTATTGAATTTTTCATGCGGATCCCTAACTTTTTTGAAAATATTATATAGCCTATGTTCATCACGGAAAATTAAGGATTCTAATGGTGAAAGAATTTTTTAACTCGGTCCAGTAGTTTCAGAGCCTATTCAATTCAAACAAACAAACAAACAAACAAACAAACAAACAAACAAACAAACAAACAAACAAACAAACAAACATACAAACAAACAAACAATCAAATCTTTCCTCTTTATAATATTAGTATAGATTATTTAGCTTCATTTTCAAAGATATGATTTGTGTGTGTGAGTGATGACGGTTGATCCAGATTCGATTTGTCTTAATTATAATATGTTCTTTATATACTTAGCTTTTACACATACTTGTAGCCTGGTGGGAATACAAACTGATATTTCTGTTTTATTGCAAAAATAGGCCAATATTTTTTAAAAGCCCCCGACGAGAATAGTGCGCCGACCGTTACAGGTCGTACCGAACACCGGACCTGGAGGAAAGCATACAGTTTTGCAGAATGGACATAATATAAAAACCTTTAACTATTGGAATGGAAGGCAATTAAGTTTATTTATTTAAATTATTTTAAACACAGCATGTTAACTTGAAACTTAATTATTCCTAGTACTAGGTATGAGTAGTTACTTGCCATCAGAATTTCCATAAAATGTTATTTTAAATTCTACTCTTACATTTAATAAAAACGAATCAAAGCTAAAATCTAGATGGTAGGTACTACAACTGACCATAAAACTGTCATCTGTCGAGCTAAATCACAAAATGTTTTGGTTTAAATATTTTAAAACGTTTTGTGGAATATTTTCATTCGAAACAATATAGCTAACAGAACTATTAAAAACAGTAAACCTAAGGTAGAGATGCCAGCGCACAAAATAAAAGATTTCTTGATAATAGGTGATGTTGACCTTTATCTAGATAAATATACGAATAATTCAACGAATATACGAAAAATCCATTGTAGACGATGTCTGCAGCGAATATGATAGCACTTAAAGCTTTCATAAGTATATCAGTGTTGATGCTCATTCATAGTTCTGACGATTACATCGTCGAGTGTGACGATGGTGGCTCGACAGCCCGCCGCCGCCTTGCTGCAGAGCCACCGCTGCCGTCGGCCGTCCCCACAAGGCTTGCCTGACTTCATGAACCGGTACACCCCCAGCTCTATCACCGGGTTGCCGAAACGGGTCTGCGTAAACACTGGAACTGCTGGGTCAGCGCCTGAAAACACTATTTGTTACATCTTTACTGTACATACTTTTTGAAATGTTTGCTGGGCAGTACAAACAGGATCAACTAGCCTTATGCGAGAAATCCTAGAAATACTTTAATTTTGATTGCATTTTAATATTCACAAATTGGATGATCTTAAATTACTTATCAGTAGATTATTTTTTTATATAAAATTAGATAAACTATGTATCTATACTCTATACTAATATTATAAAGAGGAAATATTTGATTGTTATATAATATTTGTTTGTATGTATGTTTGTTTGTTTGTTTGAATTGAATAGGCTCCGAAACTACTGGACCGATTTGAAAAATTCTTTCACCTCTAGAATCCTAAATTTTCCGTGATGAACATAGGCTATATAATATTTCCAAAAAAGTTAGGGATCCGCATGAAAAATTCAATAATTGAACCGTGCGCTGTATATTCAACCTCTTTTTCTATTGTGGCGCGTCAGAATAGAAAAAGAGGTCGAATATACCTAATAGCGCACGGTGCTTGCTTTTTCTCTACGGCCAGTGTCAGTTATGGAGTGTCAAGTCAATGTCAAAAATCCCAATGCTGTTAGAAAAAGTAAGGAATCCGTATGAAATCTGTGAAGCCCATCGTGTTAGTGCGTATAATTTCTGAAATTTTTGTTTAATACCCGTGCGAAGCCGGGGCGGGCCGCTAGTACATGATAAATTTGATAAAACTTAAAACTATAAGTGCAAATGACGTCTATCAGTTTTGTTTGACCTTCAAGTTAATAAACATGTCCTTGAACACTTACAAGTCGCCTCGAGTTATTTGTGTAACCAGTCAGGCATTCCTAACACAAATAACTCCATCTTCGTTACTGTTCAACGTGACTATTGTAAAGTCACGTTCTACAATAATGAAGATGGAATTATTTGTCCTGTAGGAACCATGTCCTATGATTAGTATGCAGGTTGAAGTAGGATACTATTTTGTCTTCGAGCGTGATGACCTTGGCCGGGCAGCCCACGGCCCGACTGGAGCAGGTCCATCGCAGCGCGCCTCTCTGAACGCCCAGACGAGCTCTGTTGAACCGGTACCCGTCCAGAATCAGCAGAGGGTTCCCAGCTTTAGTCCTTGTGAACATGGCTTGACCTGTAATCCATCATCTACTAATTTTTTAAACAATTTTTTTTAATATGAATAACTCACGAGTAAACCAGGCAAAGTATGTGTGTTCAAAAATTCACGAACAAAATGGAAGATGATGCGATGTCATAGATGCCACGAACTATGACAGCTATGAATAGTTCATGTAAGTGTCGTTTCAGGAACTGTACGGTCTGCTGTGGACAGTGAGGAGGTGGCTCGGCAGCCGGCGCAGTACTACCCCGGTCTGTCATTATTCTGGTCACTAGAAACATTAAAATTTTCAGACTCGTTCAATTGGTAAATTGAGCTGAGCCTTCTAGACAGTGAAGGAGTGAAGTTCTAATACATGTCCTGAATAGTTTACCTCGCAAAAAGTAAGCTTCAAAACATGGAAATCAATATAGATACATTAAATTTATAGGTGTACATATATATGAGTGTATTATCCATTGTATTAATTCATCATAATTTTCTTGACTTATTTCCATATTATGCGGGCACACGTTTTTTCTTTAATACTCTTAACAGCCGAAATAGTCATTGTCATTAAATAGGTCAATAGTCATGGTTGTGGTGTAGGTTGCTCCGCAGTATAGTGCCCTGCTCCGCAGTGAGGAGGAAGGCCGAGCACTTGGTTCTGGAGCGCGTGGTGCACTGCCAGCGTGTTTTACGCCCGTTCACGTAGGACCTTCCGAACCGGAACGATTCACACAACAGCATCGGCGTCCCTCGGCTTGTCGTTATCATTTGCACTTTTAATCCTGAAAATTATCATGTCGGATGTATCTGTGAAAATTTTAGTTTGCTTTGGTAAGATCGTGATTTGCAAGAGGCAGAGACTTGGTTCTTTACCTGGATTAGGCTAAAAAATATATTTGCAATGAAAAAAAAAATATCTAGGTACTTAAGTTTCTATTTTACGTGTTTTATATTAAAACTAGCGGCCCGCCCCGGCTTCGCACGGGTATTAAACAAAAATTTCAGAAATTATACACACTAAAACGATGGGTTTCACAGTTTTCATACGGATCTTTACTTTTTTTAACAGCATTGAGGTTTTTGACATTGACTCGACATTCCAAAACTGACACTGGCCGTAAAGAAAAAGCAAGCACCGTGCGCTCTACAACCTCTTTTTCTATTCTGACGCGCCATAATAGAAAAAGAGGTTGAATATACAGCCCACGGTTCAATTATTGAATTTTTCATGCGGATCCCTAACTTTTTTGAAAATATTGTATAGCCTATGTTCATCGCGGAAAATTAAGGATTCTTATGGTGAAAGAATTTTTTAACTCGGTCCAGTAGTTTCGGAGCCTATTCAATTCAAACAAACAAACAAACAAACAAACAAACATACAAACAAACAAACAATCAAATCTTTCCTCTTTATAATATTAGTATAGATATAGATTAAACATTTTATATCCAAAAACCCATTTTATTCAATAAAAAATTGTATATTAATATATTTATTATTATTACATTACAAAATAAAGAATAAATTCTTTCAAAATCACAGAAAACCCGTTTCTTTAAAAAAAACATTTAATTATGTTACAATAAAATGATATTGGCCCCTTTTGATACAATTTTTAATAATATTAGGTAGGTACTTCTAAGGTCCCTAAATTAAAATAAAAAAACCCAAAATTATAAAATTTACTCCATTGAAGTGTAAGAGCTCACCGAATTCAAAATACTATTTTAAAAACTATAGGCATTATTTCCTCACAAAAAACCATCAACTTATATGTATCTAGGACACCAAAACTCCGGCGACGACACGCAGCAAATTATGCTCTATTTATTCTTGGTAGCATGATTATGTACAAAACTATGGCGGATGATCTGTCCATCCACCGTAGTGATGTACGCGCGGCACCGATTGCGAGATTTCAGAGTGCATTGCCACCTCGTCTTGTGCCCTCTTATCATAAGAGGTATAGATTCTCCAGAGAGACCATAATGGTCTCTCTAGAATCTATACCCGTTGGCCAGAAGCATCATTGTCCCACGGCATATCTTGTACTCCTCCACCAGAACTGGAAAGAAACAATTTGTTCTTCGATAGCTTCCAGTATTTATTGATTTTAGTGACATATACTACGCAGGTTAGAATATATTGGACTAAAAATAGTTGATGTTATTTGTACCGATGTGGCCCAACCACCCACTTTTTTCACTCTTCTTAGATGACTAGGTGCGACCAACAAGAAATGGTGATACGTTGATGTTATATCATAATACTATTAGAGATATAGATTTTAGTCGTTCATTGGCAGTGAATGTTACAAAGAATTTGATTTGGTCTCAATAAGGAAACCCATTTTATTCTAATCTCATGTCATTTCATTTTAGTTAATTATTTATGTTCGAAAACACCCTTTATATGAAGTAACTGTCGATGGGTTGACGTCTAGCTTTGCATTTAGTTCTGGATCTCTTTTTGCAACACCATTTATCGATCAAGGTCGTCCTTTGTTCTTGATAGAACAGCCATTTTCTAGAAAGAGGTCAGTGCCTTTTTTAGATTTCATAACTGGAACAAACTAATCCTATGGACCTATGGACTTTTCTTCAAGAAAAGTCCATCATCATCATGATGATGATGATGATGATGGACTTTTCTTCATCAGCAAACATTCGTCGGCGGTCGAATAGTCATTAACACAAATGCTGCTGGTGACCTTCCTCTTACGACATCCACGTGCAGAAATGGAGGTTTTAGTTGTATATTTTAAAGCCACGGCCGCCTCACCTCGAGGTTCAGCTACTTACAGATTTTTGCATGTGGTAGGTTGCAATCTTCTTCTGTTTAGGCCTGTAAAGGTAATTGGTCCACAGTGTTTGGACCACGCACGGTGGTGACTATTGCCTCCAAACAGTCACACCTACACATAATATGATATCGGAGTATGACCCGGACCAATAAATAGCCTTGGAAAACGGAGAGGATTCATTTGTTTACAAAACAACAGCATTATTATAAAAAGGAATGTATAATTTTATTAAATGAAATGAATATCCATGATTATGTAATCCATTGATTAAAAGCCATGTCATCCGCCACCGAAACTAAACTGACCAACGTGTTAGGCGCACGTCAGCTTATTAAGTAAATCATATCTTAAATAAATTACAATTATAATAGATTTCCATAATGACAATTAGGTTCTTTTAAAATTCAGCTACATAAATATATTTTAACACTTTCCAGCTAAACCAACTCATAAACTACGTCTTACAACTAGGTTAATAATTTAGAAGTATTATTTTTCGTAGAAGTAACCGAGCCTCAAGTAATTTCTCGTAACAAACAAAGAGAAGCACCATTTAATCATGATTTTGGAGATTCCGAATGATTCGATTACACGTGCGACTTCGGAAGGTAGACAAAACATCTTACGCATCATTTTCAAAGATAATAGATTATCTTCGACAATTACAAGTGTTGGAAATACATTATACCTACTAGATATGATATATTTGCGCCTACCAGGTACTCAACACAATTGACTTAAATTATCACTTGAAAAGGCAAAGTTTTTATCGCCGTCGCATTGGACGATTAAAAAGGGTAGCTCAAATGGCACCCAATATTGTGCATGTCTCGGCGATAAAAAAGCCCAGCTCATGTGAGGTTACTATTTAAGTCTGGATCTAGCAAGTTCCTAAATGACGCCTGTAGGAGTAGGGGGGGCTACGACAGATACCGGTTCGCACTGGTATGGGCCTGCGGGTCGTGGAAGCCCCAGACCCTGACTATCGCATTGTCCATGGTATGCAGCGAGGCTCGACAGCCCGCCTTAGCTTTGACACAGATCCATCTAGTTCTGCTGCCGTACTTGTTAACACGGTTGAAACGGTACTGCCCTATCATTATGACAGGATTCCCTCGTTGAGATTCCGCAAAGACGGGATTCAGATCTGAAATTGTATCGCTAAATTATTTCAAGTCACAAGTAAGTTATCTAGTTTTATCTACGAAGCGTACCTCACCTTAACCTTTTCCAAATGAGCTTAATATAAGTATGTACTTAGAAAGCAGATTATTGTTATCCAGTACATATTGAATGTAATAAGAGATCTGACTGGAAGGTATACTCAGTACTTCTATATCTATCAACTATCTAACTCGAATACTGTCTTAACTGTCACGTAATAAATGTGAAGAGTGCAAAATTATAATAAAGTTTCCTCTATTAAAAGTTTTTTAATTACACAACCTTGCCTGAATAAAAAATAATTTACAATATTTTCCTCAGAAAAATCTTCTGCACTAGTTCATTAGCATTACACTCGAAGAAATGAAGTTTAGTTCATTCCTATTTTAACTGAATTTGTTCGAGTAACCACTATAAGATAGGTTGTAAACTGACTTGTTAAAGCCTCCTAAACAAAATAAACCTAGCGAATCTATCAACTGCCGTTTGTTATATAATACTCCTCGATATAAATCAATGGTTGTGCTTCCCAAGAGTCTTCACAATGACGTCATTGACAGTAGTGATAGCAGCATTACAGCCGCTCTTCTTCTTGATGCAAGTCCAGCGCACCTTGGAGCCCCAACAGGCGTGCTTGTTGAACCGCCACTCGCCGATCTGGATCACCAGGTTACCGCGCTGGGAGAGATCGAACTTGGGTTCTGGAAGGGAAGGGATGGTTAGTTTATGAACCAGGGTAAACAAATCGCGATTCCTTAACCACAGTTTACATTATAATATACTGTGGATTCGTGAGGCAGTTAATTAATTTCCTTGTTAATACGGTAGATACAATACATAATTTATTTTTGATTAAATATATTTTTCATATTTTTCACAAAAAGGAGGAGAAATAGAAAGAAAACAATCAACCAAATTGAGATAGTTCGGCTGATTGTTGTTTTATATTTATTATTGATTTTGTACAAAAGTTCAATAACAGTCAGTTACAATTATAATTCTCAAAATTACGTTTTATAGTCAATTTGTTATAGTTTTAAAGATTTCAACGCGCTCGTACTGCTACAGGTGCTACGTAAATGCTAGTATTTGTGAATTATGCAGGTTACCTCTGTCACTAATTTTGCAAGCAATTACAACACTATTTAAAATCGATTACAAATCAATAACAATTGACAAGTTTAAAAAGTGTTATCAACCAAGTAACTAGTTAAATTAGGAGTTCTAGTAACTATAGAACTGTTCACTTACTTAGTTCCTTGGTTGTTTTCAAAACAAAAATATTTTACACTCGATTATTTTCCAGAATCTGTCTTGCATCGTAGAAACCAGGCAACAGGCAACCTTTTTCCGAATACTCCAATAAGTTTGATGTATAATATAATTAAACCAGAGATTTATAGACTACTGACGATTTTATTTTCATAAACACAACAAAAAGCCTTAGAATATGCCAACTACGACTTAATATCCTCTAGGAAATTTAATGGAATGAATTGATAACATTTCAAATAATTTATATTCAGTACAATATTTACCAATATAACACAACAAACATTCACATAATACCCTCATAGTATCCTCTAGGAAAATAAATGCAATAAATAGATAACATTCAAAGTAATCTATATTCAGTGCAATATTTACCAATATAACCCAACAAACATTCACGTAGGTAATATTGCCGTGTGGTGACGGCATAATAAAGAATTTCACCACCCCAACTCATCCCGTGGGTGTCGTAAGAGGCGACTAAGGGAAACACACCGGGGGGCGGGCAGCAGCGCCCTCTGCAGAACTACTCCACTAAACTGCGATCCCCAACCCGCATGCCCAGCGTGGGGATTATGGGCAATACCCCCAAATGACAAGAACCGCCACAAAATGGCCCCCAGTTCCCGGCCGCCTCGCTATTCCTGGCCATGGTAGCGGCCACGGTAACGGCGGGGCAGGGGGTGCTAGGAATCACCGGGCTACATTAGGCTACCACACCCCACACACACTGACCCTGGCAACGTTTAACGGACGCACTCTGAGGCTTGATCACCATCTAGCGCAGTTGGAAGTGGAGTTAGAGAACATTAAATGGCATGTTCTAGGGTTATGTGAAGTCCGTAGAGAGGGGGAGGACACCGTAACCCTAGACTCGGGCCATCTTCTCTACTTTCGTGAGGGTGATAAAACATCCCAGGGTGGCGTAGGTTTCCTCGTCAATAAGGCCCTCTCTAACAACGTCGAAGAAATCTCCAGTGTGTCGACCAGGGTAGCGTACCTGATCCTTCGGCTGTCTAAGCGCTACAGCTTGAAGGTCATTCAGGTTTACGCACCGACCTCGACACACTCGGATGATGAAGTGGAGGATATGTACGAAGACATATCCAAAGCCTTACATCACACCACCAAGGCTCACTTCAACGTTGTTATGGGGGACTTTAACGGCAAGGTGGGAACCCAGACTGGCAACGAATCCCGAATAGGCCCGCATGGTTTTGGTGTTCGAAATCACAGGGGACAAATGCTCGTCAACTTCCTTGAAAAAGAGGGGCTGTTCTTAATGAACTCTTTCTTTAAGAAACAGCCCCAAAGGAAGTGGACATGGCGGAGTCCCGATTCTGTGACAAAAAATGAGATCGACTTCATCATGACGGATAGCAAGCATATATTCAGAGATGTCTCAGTGATCAACAGGTTCAATACCGGATCTGATCACCGACTCCTTCGAGGCTCTCTGAATATAAATTTGAAGCTTGAAAGAAACCGTCTGGTGAAGTCCACGCTCCGACCGAACCCAATCCAAATCATGGCGGGCACCGAGAAGTTTCAGCAGCTTCTCGGGGATAGATTCGCTGCCTTGGAACCCACTGATGACGCTGACGAGACCCTACACAATCTGGTAGAAACGCTGAGGGACGAGGGCATCAAGTTTTGCAAAAAGCAGCGTTCTGGTAAGAAGTCCAAACTCTCGGATGAGACTCTTGGGCTGATGACAAAAAGACGGGAAACCACCCAAGCGACTTCGTCAGAGAGGTCAGACCTGAACAAGCGAATTGCGAAGATGGTACGACGCGACCTTCGGAGCTCTAATACACGCCTCATTGAAGAGGCGATAGAGCGAAACCGAGGGTCCAAAGTATTCACTCAGCAGCTTGGAAGGAGCCACCTGACGAAGCTTTCAACGCACGACGGAAGGACCGTTTTGTCGAAGCCGGAGATATCGGCCGAGATAGAGGACTTTTATGGCCGTTTATACGCTGCACATGCTCCCCGTTCCCAACGAGACGACCACGATTCTAGAGCCACCTTGATACGCCACTATACCGACGAACTGCCAGACATCAGTCAAGACGAGATCGTGTTAGCTCTGAGGCAGCTTAAAAATGGAAAAGCCCCCGGTGAGGACGGAATAACATCAGAGCTTTTGAAAGCTGGAGGATACCCTGTTATACAGGAGTTACAGAGCCTCTTCAACGCCGTCCTTCACAGTGGGAGAACTCCAAAGGCGTGGAGTGGGAGTTTGGTGGTGCTCTTTTTTAAGAAGGGAGATAAAACCCTTCTTAAAAATTATAGACCCATCTCGCTCCTAAGTCACGTCTATAAGCTTTTCTCACGAGTTATATCGAACCGTCTCGCCAGGAGACTCGACGAGTTTCAGCCACCGGAGCAGGCTGGGTTTCGCGGAGGATATGGTACCATAGACCACATTCACACAGTGAGGCAGATTATACAGAAGTCCGAAGAGTATAATCAGCCCCTGTGTCTGGCTTTTGTGGACTATGAGAAGGCCTTTGACTCCGTTGAAACCTGGGCTGTTCTACAATCCTTACAGCGATGCCAAGTAGACTATCGTTATATCGAGGTGCTGAGATGTCTTTACGAAGCCGCTACGATGAGTGTCCGAGTACAGGACCAGCAGACTAAACCGATCCAACTGCGCAGAGGAGTGAGGCAGGGGGATGTCATATCCCCGAAACTGTTCACGAGCGCGTTGGAAGATATGTTTAAGACGCTGGACTGGAAAGACAGGGGCATCAACATAAACGGCGACTACATCTCACACCTGCGATTCGCTGATGACATAGTCTTAATGGCGGAGTCGCTAGAGGAGCTGAACCGGATGCTGGACAGTCTAGCTTCAGCCTCCCGATGTATCGGTCTTGGCATGAATTTGGATAAAACCAAAGTCATGATCAATGCCCACATTGATCCAAGACCGGTGATCGTACATGGCCACCTTCTCGAAATTGTTTCTGAGTACACTTACCTCGGGCAGATTTTGCAGTTGGGTAAAAACAATTTCGAGAAGGAAGCCAAGAGGAGGATCCAGCTAGGCTGGGCAGCGTTCGGAAAACTACGTCGAGTCTTCTCGTCATCCATACCGCAATGTTTGAAAACGAAAGTTTTTAATCAGTGCGTCCTACCAGTCATGACCTACGGAGCTGAGACGTGGACACTCACGATAGGGTTGGTCCACCAGTTCAAAGTCGCTCAGCGCGCTATGGAAAGAGCTATGCTCGGAGTTTCTCTGAAGGATAGGATTCGTAACGAATACATCCGACAGAGAACTAAAGTCATCGACATAGCTCAGAGAATTAGCCAACTGAAGTGGCAGTGGGCCGGCCATATTTCGCGAAGAACCGATAACCGCTGGGGTAAACGTGTTCTTGAGTGGAGACCGCGACTCGGTAAACGTAGTGTAGGACGCCCTCCGACCAGGTGGGATGACGATCTGCGAAAGACTGCTGGCAGATGCTGGATGCGACAAGCCGAAGACAGGGCGCTATGGCGCTCATTAGGGGAGGCCTATGTCCAACAGTGGACTAACATAGGCTGATGATGATGAATATGGGCTACAATTGACTACAAAATAATTATATCTAAAAAGGCAAGGTTCATATTAATCCATAGGAAAAAATCTATTTTATGTTCTATTTTTTTAGTATACACAGCTTTTTTTAATTTTATTTTCAGTTAGGTACCTCTTAGCAATACGACGCAGGCTTGTTACATTCTTAATTGTTATAATTTATGGTCTATTGTTATTAAATATTTATTTAATAAAATTATGCTTATTCAGTTATAATATTATTATATAATATAACTGAATAAGCATAATTTTAGAGGTACTTAGGTGAAAATTCCTTCGTAGCAACTTTCATTAAAGAAACTTTTATTTTTATCGTTATTCGAAAGCTGAAGCTATCTTAACACGATACGAAACATAATTTAATTTATGTAAGCGGCTAGACATCTCACGGTACATTAGAGGTATATACCAATAATTTGGTTTACATCCAAATATATATTTTAATATCCTATGCCTAGTAATCATCTCTGTGAATGAAATCAAATACTCTGACAGATTTTTATCGATCTTAGACAACGATATCTGTAGGGGTAGATTGAGGTAAGTCTTGTACCACATGTTAATGCCACATTAGCAGTGGTTATGCCATCCATTCAGCTTCATGAGGCGATCGTCGACTGTGACCGCCACGCAGCGGCAGTCGTGGGTCTTCCTGGCACAGCATTCCCACCAGGTCTTGGTCTTCCGGCTGAGCTTCTTGATGAACCGATATTTCCCCCAAGAGATAGTAGGATTCCCAAATTTTGTCTTGTCGAACTTGATCGGATCGAACTGTTTTGTGGTAGTTGTTTGCACTGACGCTAACACTGCAGCTACTACTGTAAATTAAAAACCGTTTTGTTTACGTATGTCGTTCGAAATACGATTTAGTTACCGCATTATATTATGGTATAATGTAACCTACACTCATTGAATATACGTACGATATCGATGCTTACACTATACTTTACACTACAATCACGTTACCTAGTTATATGTATAAGACCTTTATAATGAGATAAATTTAACAAACATATACAAACCCTGCCATCGCGTAATAGGGATTTACTTTGCGACAATTTTATGAAAAACTTTGTTTGCATCCAGCTATTAACTTGTAGGTATCATTTATACCTGAAACAAATGAAAATGAACGTCACAAAACATAGGTATTTTAAAAAATCATTCTAGCGAGATTCTCCTAATTATAATTATAACTTTAAATATAACTTTTATACGGTATAAAACTGTGTTCAGAGTTGAGAGAGTCGGTGTCAAGAGAATCTCACTAAAATGATAGCAAGTCGCACAACCTGTTAAAATTGAAACATAAAAATGGTGCGACTACATTTACAAAGTATCCAAGTTAAGTTAAGACTAGAATATTCTAAGATCTATTTTTCTTCGAGGTGTGAGGTGAGTATGAGTCCGAGGTGAGTCAGTTGGGAGTGCAGCTTCCATCGACCGAAACATGACGGAAGTTCAGGATGTTTAGAATTGGCCGGATTCTACGTCTTATCTGGATTCACTTTTAGCCAAAAACCAAGCACCACCTAAAATATTTATTCAGTGTGAATACCAATATAATTATACATGTGACTCACAACAAGTGAAACTTCTACTCTAACTTTGGTATTGGTTAAAGTTTTAAAGCCTTCATTATTTCAAGATTCAATGAATATTTAAAAACTTTTATAAATATTTAAAGTTTACAAATTATAATAATAATATTAGTACAGTTTTAAAGGGTATTTATCGTGTTGATTTACTTTTTTTCCCGACTTTTCAACAGGTTTACACACTTTCGTAGTAACAGGACGATTTATTCAGTTCAATTCAAAATTAGAATATAAACATACTGGTAGGTAAGTAAAAAGGTTTTTCAAGAACTGATTTTCCTAGGTACCTTCTTTAGATTTATTTTTACATAAACAAAACACATGTTCCATTGCATAATAGATACCTAGCTATAATAAAATATGATTATGTTGACAAACTCAACTTTCAATACAAAACATTACATCAACGTATTACAAATATGTATATTAAACTAAATAAATTATTGCCTAGCTTAAATATCACCAAATTACGTATACTGTTGAGATATCGCTTAAAGCGAAGCTTAAAATTTACAATTTAGAGATCGTAATCGAAATTCAGGAGACAACAATACTTTTCTATAACTTATAATAAATATAATATAACTATCGCAACATTTACAGAAAAGCGCATTCTGTATATGTCAGATCGGATTTGATTTTAATTTATTTTTAGGATTTAGCCTAACTTTTACACTATTTTTTTCTATTTATTTAACCTACATTGCCACTAATCTATTCGATAAGGTCAAACTTACAAAGAATACCTACCAAGGTATATATGTATTTAAACCTACCTAATGGTTTCTGACGTTACCGCAATAGTAAATGATATTCAATATTTAATAAAAATTGTAATCTAGTCAAAATCAAAATCAAAATCAAAGTGCTTTATTTCCTTTAGACCTTACAGGAATCTTGGACACTCTAGATCGCACTACGTAGGCACGGTGCAAAAAAACATGGATACAGCTCAACATAGAACCTCCTTTCGAAGTCGGTCTAATAATAGATTTCAATCTCACCAGTTGTCGCGATTTGTCATAGATTTTTTAAATATTAACAGCCTTTTTATTCAATCACTGTCCAATCTCAGCGGTGCGCCCTGTAAGAGCCATCCGCACCTGCTCATCCCATAAACCCATGTATTTTACATGTACTACGCCTAATCCTTTTTCGAATCCGGTTTAGTCATGCTAGACCAGAGGTCAGTCTTGGGCATTATTCTCGGGTAAGTCCAGGCATGCAGGGTGAGTGCGGCGGCAGCAGCGGAGGCGGAGGGAAGACCAGAGTGAAGGGGGTTGCGCGGGCGCAGCTGCACGAAGGCTCCGTTCCCGCAGCGCGCGTGCGACGGCGGCGCGTGGTTGTGCGCGTCTCCCGACGGAACCAACTTGCCGGCTAGCATCCTCACCCTCGCTCGGCAACCCATGTGCTTGGAAGAACAGTAGAAGAAACGTCCGCCTACTTGAGAGTAGGTGAAACCGCGCATTACTAGGATGTATTTTCCTTTTTCCGTCGGTATGAATTGTACATCTATAAAATTTTATTATTGAGTGTCATTGAGATTTTTTCTTCAATGTTTTAATGTAAATTAATTATTCATAATTTTACGAAATCAAAGAAATCACTGCAAATCTTTATTATTTTATTCAATAGTTTCACACATTCATTTTAGCGCTATTTTCAGTACCAAGTCTGGAGACCGAATGACCGATCTATCGTGTTTTTCCCTCCAAAATCGGTTTTGCTCAAAATGACGTCCACAGACAAGACTGCCTGACAAATTGAAAGGCAAAATAGAATAAAACACGAGAATTCGTTTACAATCAAATACATAATAATTAAGTAAACAGATATAAATGAACCTTACCCTCTAATGATTATTATTAATTTATCTTGAATAACCTACATATACTAACCTACATTTACTATTTTAATCAGAACAAATAGGTAAAGAAATCATTGCAATAGATAAGATAGTGTAACCATCACTGTTTACTAGATAAATCAGTCTTAAAAATAGAAAAAAACACAATATAACAAACATAAAATCATGTGAGTACCTAGTCTAGTGATAATAAGAAAAAAATATATGTAAGTATTATATAATACTCAATAGAAACCAAGAATATCAATCAAAAGAAATCGTTTAGTTATTGTAATGGTAAACTACTCACAACTTAACGTTATTTTGTTAGTATTATCGTATTTTATCATGTAAACTGTCAAGCTTCTTATTACCGACCATAAAATATATTCGTACCCAATAAGTAAAGAGTTAAATTCGAGTACCTATTGCATCAAACGTCAGTAACATACAACCAACAGTTCAAATTTTGATATACTGTCCATTGGCGTAGTGATATTTAGGGGGTTGATGATTGTGTTCTACATTGACTCGATCGACCTTCCCGTCCGGGTACCGCCGGATCCGGGCTGGACACGACTTGGACCTGGAAGAACAGTACCAACTCACATTTCCTTTTTGGCAATATGTGTAGTTGTCCAACAACAGAAGTTGTTTTTTTCCTATACGGGACGGTATAAGGACACCCTCATCTGTAATAAATAAGAGAATGTTAATTATTTAGGCAGATTGTGATTTGCAATAGAATATCATAATCGAAACATTATTGCTCTAGGTCTTGTTTGCACAAGAGAGCATAAGGTATAACACCAAATCGATAAAAAAGCCGAGACATCGTGAGACAAATCAAAACAACCCCCAACAAGAAGGAACCCAAGTGTAATGAAGAAGAAGAAAACCTCTAGCTTAAATTATTTTTCAGATGATCCATAAGCAAAATAATCAAACTTAACCTAAATTCCAAATGAGATCTACCTACCTGTTTCTAACATTCTACATACCTATTACCTAAAATATTATTTGATTTTCTTCTCGAGCCTTTACATACAGTGTTACGTAGGTACAAGAAGGATCCGTACCGGAAGTTTGTGTTTACTAAATCCCGATTCAGTAAACACAAACTTTAATAATAAGGTTGTGAGTGCGTTAAAAGACGACATAATTTCTCTAAATGTTCTGGAAGGTGGATAACAAGCACTCAGTCTCTTGTACTTCAGTGAAGGTTGGCCGTTTTCCTTGTGCAGCTTGTGACAGTTTCTAGGAAGCGTCGGAGAGTTGTTCTAGGAACACCGAAGATGACTGAGGCCGTCCGCGTGGAGATTCCTTCACTCTGAACGGCGCGCGCTGCTTGTGCTAATTTTTCTTCCGGCCACACAGACCTCTGACGTCTTATCTTAAGTACTTCTGTGAAATTTTATCAAACTTAGACTTAACATTAACGCTATTGATTAAGACTAGGGGGACTCGTACTCGTATGTAAGTGTCAAAAGGAGACGTTTTACGAATTTAAAGCGCACTACTTTGTTGAAAATATATTTTGCAAAATGTGAATAATGATGTAGGTACCTAATATTGGTTTTAAATTCCACGCAAAACCTTCTGTGTGATCCGACTGCATAGTTTGTAGGAGAAAAATACATTAATTACACAATTAAAAAACTATCTCGGTAAGTCGTGAACTAATTTCCTCTCTCCTCTCCATAGTCTTCAACAGGACACCAACTAGGTACCTACCTACTCGACTAAGGACTCCTCGCGCAAAGTGTGTTGTTAAAGATTAGTGTTTAGTTCATAGATTAGTTCACTGTGCATTTGCATAGTTTTTCTCTTACTAGATCACATACGTACCTACTAACTACTTTGTTGGATCTTGTCAGAGAAAACAAAAGATAGTACCTAAGTATAACTACGAGTAGGTACCTACGTACAGCCGACCCAGTAAATCGGATAAAGAATAAGTTTTATCATTTATTTATTATTCATCAAATCAGGATTTTGCTTAGAAATTACCTACGGCTCTATGCAATAAAAGTGATTTTTTGTCTTGTTGAATGACACAAGGATATCCAGTTCTTTACCTAGTAAGCAAAACGCTTCTTGGCGAAGAGTTTAGAGTTTAGACGTTTACCTTTCTCCAGATGTTCTTCAAGGCGGATAACGACTCTCTTATGCTTCAGTGAAAATTGCCCTAATTATTTCTTGCGTGATCTGCCAGTTTTTATACTTATAGCGTCCGAGAGTAGGTACCTAGTTCTATGGATTACGAACTAGACTGAGGCCGAGAGCGTTGCAATTCCTGAGAAGAACGAGAACCCCATTGAAAGTAGAACGTAGAAACATCACAAATTTGGCTGTAGCAATTAATTCCACCACCACTAAAGTTAAAATTACGGAGTTCTATACCTACCCTAATATTTCGCAAACGGCTCTCTGAATCACTAATCACTATCTCACATAATACTTATAATATTTTTGGACAAGCTGGCCCATAGTAAAATCGAGAAAAAATATTCACCTCCTTTTTAGCTAGCTGCAGGGAAAAGATTTTGAGGGTTTATACAGTGGTTTATATCGTAGGTTATTAATTACATTATAATATACTTAATGTAAGTAAAATATAAACTTTGTTGTAAGTTTGTAAACTTTGTTGTAAAATATAAACTTTGTTGTAAGTTTGTAAACTTTGTTGTAAGTAAAATATAGGCTTTGTTATAGTATCTGCCTATATTGTGTGCGTTCCCTGCTATAGGCAGGTACCTACTATGTTATATAGGTAATAGGTATTATAATTTATTTTAGTAGTTATATACTTATTTCAACTTCCTTTTTTTGACTCAGCCAGTGACTACTGTGAAGTGTCCTAGACATCACAATTTGATATTTACTGAGGTTGGGGAAAACTCTTTGTCAAAAAATATAAAAACTTCATGGAACCAAACGATGTAGGCTATGCTAGGTGCGGTTGAAAAGTCAACGTCAAAAAATAAAGTGCTCCCTATTTGTGTTTATACATATTATTAAAAAGAGGAAATATTTGATTGTTTGTTTGTTGTTTGAATTGAATAAGTCCCGAAACTACTGGATCGATTTGGAAAATTCTTCACCGTTACAATGATAAACATAGGCCTATAGATTTTTTTTAAAGTTAGGGATCCGTAGGTGTGATCCCTGTATGTATTAAAACTTCTAAAATTCTGTTAAATATCAGTGCGAAGCCGGGGTGGACTGCTAGTTCAGTAGGTATAACTAATTGACACTATGGCAGCACTACTATTTTGTTGGCATAGTATGGTTTTGTCCCACCCTATAGGTACCTGTAGTAGGGTGGGTCGCGTCGCGCTTGTCTTGATGCTAGCTGGGTCTACCGTAACATAGCAACTGTTCTTTACCAAATCATAGAATGAAAACTGACGATCTCGACGGTTCCTATCAATATTGATAGGTATGGATCAGTTGAGCTACCTGTAGACGTCACGGAAACTGCTGTCGTCTACAACTGAAAAGTTGCAAATGAGGTGAATTAAAGTTATTATCAACAATTACTTTTATCGTTTCTCTATAGGTAAACTGCTTTCATTAAATTCATGAGTGAAGGTGTAGGTAATTTTTGTGGCTCTGGTGGAAGACCAGCGTTGGAGCGAGCTTACTAGTCACCCAAATAATGCTGAGCAATATTAATAATAGATATGTTCATACAAAACATACAGAACACACGGGACAAAATTGTTGTGCGATCTGCAGATCGTAATTTGTCCCTGGGCGGATATCGAACTGGTAAGCGGTCGTCAATACACTTAATACAAATACTCATATTATATCACACCTACCAAACCAAGTCTAGACATCAACAACATCAAGTTCATTTACCTTTCGAGAGAGGCCTCTACTCATGATCAATAATTTAATTACCTATACATTTTCACCGATAAAAACAAGAAACATTAAACAAACAAACAGATTCATAAGGGTGGCATAATTATTTAAAACCCTGTACAAAAATAAAAAAAAGATTTAAAAAAAAAAAAACAAGAAACTACTACCTATAGGTACCTACCTAATATGTACTCGAAATGGGCGCAGGGATGCAAGTCGAGGATCGTCCTCAACAAAGGCCAGTGTGAAGTTTGCTGATGCTGATCATAACCACAAGCCGCCGCCGCCGGTGTTCACAGTGAAGTCAGAAGGCACGTAGGTACGTCAAAATAAGTGGTTCATCTAAACTTTGAGTAGGTAGGTACCTTTATGTTGATTTGTTCTGGTGTGAGTTTTACGAATGCTTTTATTTTATTTACAAACTTTTATTTTCCATTAGGATATTAGTATTCTGTGATCGTTAACGGACTGTGATCTTGTTGAAAGAACTAGTTTAATCAGTTTACAATTTATAAAATGCCACCCTAGTCATTTAAACTGTAGTAACTGAGTAGGTAATATTTATTAGTATAAAATATTATATCGTAAATTTTTATTTGAATTTGTATTGTTATGTCTCTTATTTTTAACTCAGCAATAAGCAAAACTTAATATTTAGAAAGTACATAATGTATAATGGATTGAGATGTCGTATCCTGAATTGTTACGTCACATTAGAGCAATAATAATTAAGCCAGAGCCAACAACTGCTGGGGTAAACGACTTCTTAAGTGAAGACCGCGACTCGGCAAACGAAGTCTAGGATACCATGCCAGGTGGGATGACAATCTGCGAGACTGCAGGCAGGTGCTGGAGGCGGCAAGCTGAAGACGGCGCTGCGGCGCTCATTATGGGAGGTCTATGTCCAGCTGTGGGCTAATAGTTAAGTATAGGCTAGTGATGATGATAATGTAAAAGTCGATGACACTAATAAACACCTTTAAAAGATAAATGGAAATTAATTTCGAAACATAGTTTGTTCGCAACAGTCTGCAGTTAGCTCAATTGTTTCAATTGTAAGTAGGTAAGTTCTAATTTGGTTATTAAATTGTAATTTTGTTTGTTCATTTAGATTTAGAAACAGTTTTTGTGATCAAATCGATGTGTTATTTTATTTATGAGATTACCGTATCGTATATAACTTTTGTTGTAAGTTTCTTGTATTTCCCGCCATCGGAACTCTTGCAATAGTTTTGCATTGTGTAGAGGGGAGAAATATGGCGATTAAAATGACAGACAAAAACAAGTAAGTACTTATCTACAAGTTGAAAACCACAGCGAACATTAGGTAGGTAGGTATGTACCTACCTACAATACAATAATGCTTTATTACAGGAACCCTAGGATAAAATAATACATTTCATGAGACAATTACAATGGGCGGCCTAATCGCTTAGAAGCGATGTCTTCCAGGCAACCTATACTCAGCAATGTTTTAAAATTAGCCTTAGACAAAATTAAAACTTTTTATTTAGTCTGAGGAACTAGCTTTGTCTATTTCAGATTCAGATTCAATAACTTTATTTCTTTAGGCTTACAAATATGCATTTAGACAAGAGATATTTCAAACAGATAATAATTAAAATAAGAAATAATTTGTTATGGATTTCTCTTCACTTCATTTTTTTTGTCACCAATAATCACCAAAAGCACACACCACCAAAAAGACAAAAAATTGCATTTCAGATAGCTTTGATGAGACTTTCTGCTTCTTGATGGGCAATAGTTAAAGAATTAAAAATAAATAAACTCCATTCTCGGGGAGAATATCTTCAGTAGGTAATATTATATTTGTTTGCAACATTATTAATCACTTCAAAACGATATCCTATGCATATTAAAGTTACAGTTCACTTATGTCATTACATTAAACACTATCAATGATTGTTTTTCCAACCAGGTCTGGGCCTCGCTACCTCCAAGTGCAGGAATCATCACCATCCTTAACCCTGGATGGAATTTATCTATAAGTTCCATATAGCCAGGTAGGCCAGGTAGGATACACATCATAGCAGCATCATGTCATGTGTATATTGCTGCTGGAGAATCCTTCTTTTGCATGGGTGATGTCAGATTCACTATGTATGCTGTGCTCGCCCAAATAACTAGGTACTTTATTTCCTATAATATGCATAATTCTGTATGATTGTAATTTTAAAATTTGGACTTGTAAAGGCTAAGCACAAATAACAGCATGTTAGCACATTTAGGAATTTTTATTTAGAAATTAATAAGCTAGATATTTTATTTTTTCTTGGTGGGTGCGCTTCTGGAGCTTTGGAATAAGCTTGATAAATAAAATAAATTTTCAAAATAACAGTCTTTGTTTTATTTAGTTTCTATCACAGAGATACACCTACACAAATACAGAGGTTTCAGGCAATTGGTTACATTAAACACATGACTTTTGTTTCTGTTGTACCACAATACCTGAATATATTGACATTGTGCGTGCTGCAAAAGATCTCGAGGCATGGATGCAAGTGGGACACTAGACTAGACATTATCATCACCTCAATGTTGATTAACTTGTATCACCTGTTGGGCATAGCTTGTGTAATAAATATTAATATTAATTATTTTTGCACACTTCATGGGCTCATAGTAATGTAAAACTCGATGACACTATAAACATCACATTCAAGCTTTCAGAAGTTTTGCACCATTAAACACAGATCCATGTATGAACATGCATGTATTAATTTGCTTCTGGGGGATCAGCTGCATGGAGCACAGGTGTCATTAACCATGGTTTTAGGACAGCCAGAGTCATCTAGAAGATATCCAAATTTTCCATTTTTATGTTCATCATCAAAGAAACCTGCTAATGGACCATGATCTCTAAACATAACTATTATGAGCAGCCTCTCCAAATTACACACATATGCCGACTATTTCCAAATTACTGTCACATATCTGAAACAAAAGTATTTAGTATTTAATTAATTATCCTGTCCCACTGACTTTTGATAGCCACCAGCGGCCCGGAAATTAAGTGTTGTAAGTATCCAAAATATATATAGATTAGGGAGTCAGTGTAAGTATTATAGATTATATGTATATTACAGTGCAAGTAGTTACCTAAGTACTAGTAGGTATTACTCATTATATTGTACTTTAGACTTCGGTGCTATCTATCCTGTTTGCACAATCTTACATAAAAATAATCTAGGTATTTCTTTGGTAACTCTACAAAATCACACAATTTAGGATCCATTGATAGAGGGTCCGCAGAATCCCTGAGACAAACCACCTGTTAATGCTTTGTTGGCGCGCGTCTTCGTCTTCGTAGGGTAATATAATCCATTTTGTTTTACGCTTCACTGACAGAATTTAATGACGATGAATTACTCCTTTCATACGGCAACTTGTCTGGTTTACCACTTATCTGGCGGTGTCCGTCTAGTCCTAGTTGAATTGATTGGAAAATGTTTTGTTTTGTTTGGTTTGGAATTTGGAAATGACTTGAAGATGAATGAAGGACGATTTTTAGGGGTCCGGTTAATTTACAGCCAAGCAATGAACGGCCCTGGAATTTGCAACCACGGATTTTGCGGGCTGTACTACGCAGACAGGCAATTTGCTTACAAATGGCATAGGTTTCCGGGGCTGTGTATTGCTGACTCGTATCTGTTCCTTACAGCCTGTATTAATCAGCCTGTTATTGAACAGCCCTGGAAAGTGTGTCTTTACTGTATTGATATTCCATGTACAGACTTTCCGGGGCTGTGAGTTGTTGACACGTGCTAGCAATGTTCAGCCAGGCAAATTACGACCGTGGAAAGTCTGGCCGCTTATGCTTTGTTTAGATACCTCCACGATTCAAATTATTACTGTCCTAATCGTGTTATCTAACAAGAGCTACAGGTAAAATAAATAAAGCCAGCAACACACTAAATAGTAAAATTTGTAATTTTATTTTTATTGGTAAATAAAACACAATGAATCCAACGTAAATTCTTTTCTTGGCCGTAAAAGAATTTACGTTGGATAAACTATTTACTTTGTTTGTGTGATGATTACGGGTCACAGTTTGCAGCCATGAACCAACTTCGATTCACTTGTACCAACAAATTTTTTGGCATATTATTATAATACATAGGTAATGCAAAAAAATTAAACTACAACACCAAATAACTCTGATATTTTATTTATAATCTTACCTAAACGATAAAATATTTCAGTCAAGTACCTACTTCATAAATCCTTGAATAAAAGGAATCCATAAAATAGTAAGTACCTAATTATCATCTATACCTACCTAGGTAGGTACTAATATTATAATAAAAGAATATTTGATGGTTTGTTCGTATTAAATAGGCTCCGAAGCTACTGGACTGATTTGAAAAATTATTTCACCATTAGAATCCTACTAACCCATAATGTCATCCAACCTGTGAAAAATATTAAAATTTCCGAAAGATTTTTATAAAGTACTAGCAGCCCGCCCCGGCATTTTAAAGAATTTTAAGTTCACACACACACACACGTTAGCTAAGGTACTTTATTAATGAAGTTTTCATAGGGATCACTAACTTTAAAAATATTCTATAGCCTATGATTATCATTCTCATGATGTTTTTTTTTTCAGGTCTAGTAGTTTCGGAACCTATTCTGTTATCTGATTCTGTTAAATTAATTTACCTTATTTACCCACTCTTTTAATAAAAATAGGTAAATAGCGTAATATTTTTAAGAAAATAATAATCAAATCATGATCTTCATCATAAACGACCTCTGCGCGGTGGGCGATGGCCCGCCTGCGGCGCAAAATGTTGCGGGTTCGATTTCCGTCTCGCGCCAAATATTTGATTTATGCCGTATTCGTCCCTAGTAAGTTCGGCCCACTTTAAAAAATCTTCCTTCGTCTCACTTTGTATGCCATATTCGGCCCTCATTTTATTTTATTTCAAAAAATCTTCGTTCGTCCTACTTTGTTACTCCTCGTTCGGCCCAAGTTTTTTATAAAGGCAATTTATAGTTACTTTAGTACAGTTGAAGCAATAAGTCTTAACTTGACTTTTATATTTTAAATATAAGAACAAGACTCTAATTTAAAACGCACGTTATGTCAATGCAAAAGACAGCTGCGGTCATTGAATGTAGATTGTTAAGTTGCGAAAAATGTGAAAACTGATTTGTAAGTTCAAAATGGAAAACATCAAATTTGCGAGTTTCACAAAGTGAGTAAGGTTATTTTAATTTTTGTTTTATCAAAGAAGTTTAACAAGTTGAAAAAACTATTTATCAAAATGACTACTTCGTATCATATTAGTTGGAAAATGATTGCATGAGAGGAAAGTTGTATTTCTACAACGACATAATATCGAACAAATAACCCAACTGAGGGCGCAAACTCTAGAACTGGTTAAAACTTTAACTAAACATAATAAAGTTCTTGAAAACTATCAAAAATGACGCAAACATCAATCGTAGCCTCATGGCGCAGGATCGTAGTATTCATGGCGCAGGGACTGTAAGACACCGGGAAACAATTGAAATGGACCAATATATACAAAAATCTATTACATCCGCATCATGCTGCATGGAACCATTACACAAGGTCATTGCTCAGAAAAAACATGTCCTTTTGTATTTTCAAATCTAACGAGCTTGCTTTAACAAATGCACAAACACACACACACACACACACACACACACACACAGAAACGTGTTGTACATAACTATTGATCATAATTAATTTTCGTTTTGTTTTATTGTTGATTTTTTGCTCGCGTTTATTATCATTATCTCTAATATTAAGACACTCTTTGTTACTGTGATCCTGATTTTTTTTACTAAGGTTTTTGATTATTTTATGTTGTTATAAGGCTGATTACTGTTTACAAATCAAACTGTATAGGTATAGTATAATTAAGCATTGAACCTAAATTTTTATATAGTTACCTCAGATTTTGTTTTTATAAGACTTAGGTTACTGTTGACGGATAGTCAATTAAAATGTCTTAGTTTAGTTACCTTTAATGTGTTTAGCATAATATTACTAATTTCAAAGAAATATTAAAGTTTTGTAGATCTCATTTGATCTAGATTATGTGATTCATTGTGATGTAATTTCCATTAATTTTTACTTTAGTAAATATTTCTCACCGCATTAGTTTATTTTTATTATAATACAAATCTTCGTAGATTTAGGTATTAAATGAGAGCTATGAATTTGATTATTATGTAAACAAGTAATGACCACCACTAAAGGGTGATGGTAAGTGCCAACTGGTAGATGACAAACTATTTAGTCTTCAGCCTATAATGATCCGCAGTTTTGGTAGCGTCGATAAATTATAATTTTGTCGCTAACTGTACTTAGAATAGTTTTGGTATGCGGGACGAATACGAACAACTATCATCGTGCGGGACGTACAAAGACATTTAAAGAATGTGGGCCGAAAACTAGGGACGAATACGGCATAAATCAAATATTTAAATAAATAAAATTTATTCATAGAAACTCGTACCTAACTTAAATATAACTTAAGTACACAAAATAAATAAATAATATCTAATTTGTAAGAATGCAGATATTTGTTTAGGGTAGGTATTTTAGTTGTTTTCTAGTTCTGGCTTACCTTCTGGGATGATATGACACTAATCATCACGTAGTACCTACCACCTGAATAGATCATTTGGAGGCTGACTTGTATGTTTATGTCGTTGAATACAACGGAAGCCATCATAAAAACATTCTTCAAAGAAGCACTCACCCGATTTCATAATGAGGACCCTTACAGTTTTTTGTTATGAATGCAGTTTTATAGACCTTGAAAAACTATGACATTAGTGTAAAAATTTTTGTTCTACGACCAAAACTGACAAAGTTATGGGCAAAATACCAAGTGAGGCTCACTGACCGCGAACGCAAGCGATGACGTCACAAAGCCCAAGCGCTTGCCGCCGAACCACTGCGCAGTCTTATTTTGTGCGATACTCCTCCAACTAGGAGCGTAACTTCACCAGTTTATACCCAATCGATTAATAAGTGATTTGATTTGTTTAATAGTAGAAGGTTATTAGGAAATAAATAAATTATTATAATATAACATTATTATGAGTGGTAGATATACTACTTCGGTATCGTTTTTTCGATCTACCTTAGGTTGATACCTTCATGGTATTTGATTATCTTAGTAATATTTTCATCACTGACGACCACTTTGGCGCGGTGGGCGATGGTCCGCCTGCGACCCAGGAGGTTGCGGGTTCGATTCCCGCCTCGGGACAAATATTTGTACGATCTGCAGATATTTGTTCAGGGGTTCTGGTTGTTTTCTATGTATAATAAAAAAATATCTTTCTATTTAATAATATTGTATTATGTATGTATATCAGTAACCCAAAGGCCAAAACACAAGTTCTGCTTAGCTTGGGGCTAGATGATGCTGTGTGGATTGTCCAGCATTCTGTATTTATATTTATTTATTCAAACTTAAATTCGTGGTTGGAAAGTTCAGAGGTAAAAAAATCTCATTATCAACCTAGTCAGAACAGCAGGATAATAAGTAGGCTAGTCCAGGTACGTAGTACCTACCTACCTGGACTAGCATTATATTAAATACTTAAAAGTTTTAGGTTAGTCAGCCAGGGCAGTTGTGTTTGTTGTTGTAACTACCTACGCCGTTATTTTCAACATTGTTATGTAGATAAGTATGTACAAACTTAATTGTTTCTTCATGACAGTACATTTTTTGCGACTTTTCGGGTCCTTTGGCATATTGGAAACATTTTTTCAGGAGTACTAATTGAAGTATTAGTACATTTCGGTACTACATAGTACTTATAATTCTGCATATTTTCACGTAAAAACCACAAAAGCACAAAAGCACCGCCCAGATCGAGTGAACTTTAATAAATGAATGGCGGAGAACGCGCGCGCGGGCGGAACGGGGCTCGTGACGTCACCACGGTCTATACGGCCGCCCCGCGGTTGGCTTTTACAAAATGTTTAATATCTTCGCAACCAATGGACCGATTTCAATGATTTAAAAAGTATCGTACCTAAACGAGTAAAAGGAACACCATTATATACATAATACATGCATTTTCCGTTTTGGTACGGGGACTCATTATAGGTAGGTAGGTACCTACCTATACAAGAGCGGCCCAAATACCAACCAAATCAACCCTGCACCGGCAAGAGGAAGTCACATACTTAGTTAATTACAAAGATTGCAAGGCCATTCCTGGTTAACAACACAACATAGGAATTAGGCACCTACCATTTACAAACCCCCGCCCCTCAAACCGAACTAAAAGATAGGTAGGTAGATATTTTAAATAAAGCTACCTACAATGACATCCTGGTAAAACAGCAATAATGTAGAAAAGTATGTAGTGTGTCGCTGTAACAACTAATCTATACTGTAAAGAAGCTTGAATAATTAAGATTAATCTCAAAGTGCCATTAAAGCCTAAATGAATTTTATCAGTTTTTAAGATTGCCGACTCTTAGTAAGTAATTATTTTCCTACATGGGTTATGTTTTTATAGAGAATTATTAATTTGTGCTCTAAGCAATTAGCAGATAATAGAACATTTTACATGGATTTTATTTTTTAAATCCTTATTTTATGTATAAAAATTGATTTCATCATACAAACTGAGATATTGTCATCTGATATAGGTAGGTACCTAGGTGATTAATGCCATAAAGTGCCTTTTTGTTCCAATAAAGTGCATTGTAAATAGGTAGGTACACAAGAAAATTAAAATTATAAGAGAAGTAAAGATGCAATGTAAAAGTTAATAACATTTAAGAAATTAGAAATGTAAGTATTCTAGCAGAAAATAAAAGCTATGTTTGATTATTATATCTATTTTGGTTTCATTTTTTATGTTTCTGAAGGATTTATTATAGGTATATTATGTATTAAAGACATGGCATATGTGAGACATTTGTAGCTTCGAGAAGACATTTATTATTGGTTGGGTCTTAGGCTTAGGTCTTGATTTTTAGTTTTTTTTAATATGTATATGAAGACTATTCCTATATAAAGGGAAACAAGTTAAATCAAGCATGAGCCGGTATTAATATAAAATTAAAACTAGGTGTGCCTAATGATCTATTACAGAACCTATGCCAAATTGTAGCCAAGCCAGGAGTTAGCAGACACTTAATAAGCAGTGGTTGGTTATTGTTTTTTACTTTGAAATAATGACTGTAATAAAATATTTATTTATATTATATAGTGCCTATTTATGGTGGTATAGGTATGAAAGCATGTCTCCAGCAGTAAGTTAATATTATTTCAATGGCCTTGAGCATCAGTGGCAAACAAATGAGCAAAAATCATACCTATAGAATAATAGAAATCTAGTAGTTATTACTGTACTTACATAACACCTAGTTTATTATATTGGTAGTTTATATACCAGATATTAATGAAATAGTCAATTAATACCAATGTATGGTTCATAGTAATGATTGGGTAGGCCTAAGGTATTGCAGTACATAACTTAGGCCTAGTGGAAATAATATTTTTTTATTAAAAACAATATGCAAATATTATTTATCTATTATTTATTAAGACACAGTTGCCTTCAAGAATCGAATGGCATGATAGGTATTACAAACATCAATTTTAGTTTGTAATTGGACAGAAGGCCTACTTCATGTGTTTAGTTCTAAGCAGTTGTCTTGTTTGCTGCTATTTCATCTTCTCCATAGCTCAATTCCGTGCATCGTGGCTGGGGCTATGTTTGGGCCTCCATTGAAAACAGACGATCTGATTCGTCAATGTGGTACAATCTGATAGGACAAGTCAGTCAGAATTATACTGGAGACAGGCACTTAATCCATTTTTATGGGCCTATAATCATCAAACATTTGCACAGGATATAGAGAGTTGCTTGCGGTAGATATAGCCTTTCACACTCCCGATATCTTGCCAGTGGCCACATCATAAATCTCATCAAATTAGGTGGCTCTGCATCCTGTTCAACAATTTTGCCCTTGTCCTTACTTTTACTTTCATTTGTTTTGTTTGCAGAACTAGGCAGGAGTTTAAAGGTTCATGGTGGAACTGCTGCTGGTATAGTGTAAGGTGGTGGTATAAGTTCTTATTATCTCGTTACATCATCGTCCAATAAGTAAATGAAAGGACAGTTTAGTTTTGTTCTGTAAGCGCTGTGAGAAGTGAGCGTTACATTCTCTCTGTAAAATAATTAATTAGTAAGCTTTGAAGTCCACTCCCCTTCAGTCTTGCTTGACCTGACTTCTTCGATATGGCAATGTGTCTTATTTACCACTTTTCTGCCAGACTTGGTCATTCTGTAGGTACACCTGTTTTGCCCAAACTAAGGAAGGATTCTTCAGTAGGTAGGTATATGAAGGAAACGCCAATCCCAATCTTCAATATTTTGTCCTCCAATTACATTTCTTCTCTGTAAATTTATTGATGTAAATATTGAAGTAATATTTTTTTTTTTACTATTTTTGCGTGGTCCTTGGCTTTTGTAGGATATTATTAGTGGTCTAATGTCTACAACTACAACTTCTTTTTTTTAGTAGCACTACTTTTTTCATTATATTTCTATATTGGGGTGCTTGCAAAAATGACCGGATATGGATAAATAAATAATGCTGGACAATCCACCCACACCACACAGCATCACCTAGCCCCAACCAAGCTAAGCATAGCACATCGAGTACCTACATATCCAGTAGAGGCACCGCCATACAAAAAAAGCGCATCTCTGCCACACCTCAGTGTTTCAGCGCATAGATATTTAGAGAATGAACAAGCTGGTTTAGGCTATCGATATCGATACTTTAGCTCAAGCATGATATCACACAATACCGATTAACAGGTAATATTTTAGCTTGTGATATTTGAACGATTGAGAAGGTTTCAATTGGGCTATTTGTAAACTTCTAAATTTGAAATACTTTTTTGTATATAGGTTTTTTTGATTGTATGTGTGTAGAATGGTCCCGTAAGACTTTTATTGTACTTCGAGGAAATATTACATCGGATTACATTTTTTTCGAAGATTCCCATCACTATATTATATTGAAAAATATTTGGTAAAGCTTACAAGACGATAAAACTGGATTCCGACGAAGTAAGACACCGTCGGTTCATTTTCAAGAAAAGACATTTTCTATTACCTTAATAGTATATTACAATAGTACTATTGTACTCATTATTATTATTAGGTAGTGCAATATTAATTAAAATAAACAAAGTAGCATTATTAAATTTTAAAACATAAACAAATTAGCATTACCTAATTAAAAATCATTAATCGTAAATATGAAACTCGCTAAAACATCGATATAAGAATCAGTTTTACCCCATCCCTTTTTATCAAATGACATTGCTTCGGCCAATGACAACTTGTGACACTTTTTATTATTCTGTGTACTTTTTGGCAGCATATTTTCGTATGTGATATTTTCGTAACAAATTATCAGACAGTCATTTCAACTCTACTAGATATGTACTCGATGGCGTAGCATGAATTAAGTCCGTTAGGATATTAGTGTTTAAGACGTAAAATCTGCGACAGTAGCACCGTACACGCCCGCTTTCTATTGTTTTTTTTATATTATTACGAGAGGTCCCATGGACAAATCTATTAAAATTGTATCACAATAAAGCCCGCAAGCGGCCTAATATAAAAGTTCAAAAGTCTTCTTTTTTATGGCACCAAAATTACTCTGCCGGTTTCTCTTAATGAATATCTATGATCGGTTTCAAATGAATTAAGATGAGATCCAGTCTGAGGGACAGAGTATACAATGACAGTGACATTATCATGCGACGCACTCGAATTGACAGCATAAATGAGCTAGTGCAAGCCAGTGATTGTAAACGAGCATGGGATAGGACGCCATGTTGGCATTATTTTCCACGGTTGTAAGTTCAGCGGCTGTAAGAGGTCGGTACGTGCAAATATGCCACAGCCCTGTATAATACGACCTAGTTATACACAACCCCGGAATATTATGACACAATGGCAGAACTTTCCGGGGTTGAACTTTCATAGCCTGTTCACAATTTTTACAGCTTGGAATTCACAACCCCGGAAATTACGGCCGTGGAACTTGTGACCGTCCATGTACAAACATTCCTGGGTTGTAACGTCCCTGGTTGCAATTTAATTGGCTGCAAAATGTTGGCACCCGATTTTTAGGTTATGTTATTTGTTTTGTTTGACATTCGTTCCGAAACCAGGGTTGCCAGCTAAAGGAAAACTCAATTCGCAGAATTTCGCTTACCGATTACCTATCGCTCGCCATACAAATTTTTGGTACATGTAAGTAGCCTAATTCACCTAAGATTTCTAGCTAATAAGATTCCTAGAAAGCTATATAAAAATATTTTAATGTAGGTATGTAGATTGTGTGATAGTGAACTTCTGCAGTAGGGCAAGCACGGGCTTTCTTGTCTAAGGTAGAAAAGAGAAAAATTACGTCACTTTGTCATCGAATGCGTGAATTATTTTAAATTAATTTCTTCAACTTCAATAATGTACGCAATGTATGGCGATGCAATGCCATTATTGTCTATTCTACCCTAGACAACAATCCCCGTGCTTGGCCTACAGGAAGTTATTGTTTTATTCCTCTTGACAGTACCTAGGATTCAATTCCAAGGAGTAAGTCATAAAATACCCTATGCCAGATGTCGGACCGCGCGTCTGACCGACCGACCGACGACGACGACGCGCGACGACGGGGCGGGCGGCGGCGCGGCGGCGGCGCGCGGTGCGTTAAACCCGGTAACCGCGCGAGTCGATGCGAGGGCGCGCGGATCAGGAAATGGAAGCGGTGAGTATAAAATATGCCAACCCCTTTCTAAGGTCGCATTGAAAAGCCCTCTTTGTTACGGAGTAAGTATCGATGCCTAGGTACTTGACGACCGATATAATACAATGTAGAATAATGGTATCATCAACCTTAATGGTACCGTTATGAATTTATGAAATCGTTTTACCCCTAGTCTCGATTCGTCAAATTCTTATTTTGACGTTGGCAACACTATCAACCCTACCCTGACCAAGACCCTGACCTCACCCTGACTGACCCTGACGGACTGCCATTGTTTTATCTGTGGTCACAATGCGCGCGCTTTTCAGGTTTTTTTTCCGCTTCGTTTTCACCGTAAATGTTTTCACTCAGCCAATGTCAGATAAAGAACGGAAACTCAATGTCGAAGAATATAAAAAAGTCAAGGTTAAAATAAAGCGCTCCTGTTTGTCTATCTATAACTTACAGATATTATGGCGCTCGTTAGGGGAGGCCTATGACCAGCAGTGGACTAATATGGGCTGATGATGATGATTATAAAGACGAAGTAAACTACCGGACCGATTTGGAAACTTATTTCACCTCAAAACCGCACTGGGGTAATAGAGTTACTATATTCTTAACGATACCGCGATTCAGCAAATTATGCAATATAATAAAATAAACCAACCTCCACAGGCAGATGTTAGATCTCTCAGGCTGTAAACAGGGTGAAATGGCGCTCATTAGGGGAGGACTTAGTCCAGCAGCAGCGTTCTAATAAATGCTCATGATGATGGGTAGTTGCCTTTCACCATGGTCTGCTATTTATCCGTTGCCGGAGCCTTAATTAAGGTATTTACTCTACCAATATCTATTAGTCTAATGAAAAGAGGTTGGTTGGTAAATCTGGACTCAATCTCAAATGTATAAACCTATTTTTTCACCCTGTCGCCATTTACAATGAAGCTTAGACTATAGGTACCTATACTGAGTATTAAGCTTCGTATAGATACTCCCAAAGACAAGATTTCGACACTACCTACAGTCAAAGTTAAATGTCCTACTCCTCATTAATATCGTCATTTTATTTGACAGCTTTTTTAATTAGGTATCGATTAGGCTCGGATATGACGTCACAATTTTGCTAGTCATTTACTATTCCTATAATTTTTTTTATTTGCCTACCTTACATCAATACTGTAGGAAAGGATATGCAAAAATATATGTAAAAACATGAAATACGGTAGGTATTTATTTAAGTAGATTTTATTTTTTTATTTTATTTTACAAAGGCTTTATATAGCGTTTTTGTTCTGAAACCTGAATAGTCTTTTTGCCGTTTTTGGGAACCTAACGAAATTCACGTCCTTTCGTGAAATTGTCACTAATCACAGTCTATTCACAGCTCAGATTCACAGCACAGCACTTGTTGTACATGATGCAGATTTTTATTACAGCCAGGCTAAACAATACAGAGAACAAATATAACGCTAAGAAAAAAAAATAAGGTGACGAAAGAAACACTTTATTTCCTATGTTACTCGCGTAATTTACTTGAAGATTTGACATATAACACCAACAGGATGTTTGGAAGCTTGATGCAAAGTCTGGAAAGGGTGTAAATTATGACTATGACATCAGCCAAATATTATATCTGGGCTTGATTTGGTTTGGCGCCAATTTTTTATGAAACACCTGTGCCAAAAGCCTAGCTATTTTGTATGGCTATACTTAGGTACAGCCACGTGAACGCTCTTTGTACCTACACATGTTGCAAACTTGTTGCAAACATAGAGCAGACTTCGATATGCCAAGAATGATAGAAGAGATGCAAACCTTGATTTAAAAACCCTAGCAGGCCGATTCATTTAAGTAACATTTTTAGAGCGTTATGTTCCATTTTCAAAAAACGCCGCAATGGATTTAAGTTTTCGCAATCGTTTTGATAATTGGCGTTTTCTGTAACAATATTTCCATGCATGATTGAAAAGTAGGTTTTTTATAGGTTAGGATGGTGGTGAGGTGGGTAGGTACTGTGAAATAAATTATAAAATTCTTCGTTCATACTTTAACAATGATTGGTCTTATTTTCGCTTCTAAGATTATTGAAACAAAAATTAGACTGAGGAAAAAACACTTTATTTCATATGTTAGGTAAGTATAGGTACCTACATTTGTAGGGACTACTCATTAGCCTAAGCTATCTATAAACTACGTACCTGGATACTAAATATAAAATTATAACAAAACTAAACCATAAGTAATAGGTTCTTTCAAATTAAATGAAAGTTAGACATGAAATAGTTGAGCTATCAGTAATATCTGTAACTTGTTGCAAACAATACACACGCACACACACACACACACACAAAGGTTGATAAGTTGAGATCAGTACCAACCCAAAGCGTCCTCAAGATGATTGCTGCATTGCTGTAGTGCAATACGCTAGAATCTCACCAGCCACCACCAGGGCACTTTGAGCAGATGTTCTGATAGAACTGAGACGATATCCTCGACTAGACCTCTGCCCGCGCCGAGCCAGACCATGCTGACTTTGGTAGATGGGAATTGCAAGTATATTGTTGTTATGAATACAATTATATATGTGTGTGGTTTTTATAAATACCTATTTTTACATTACATTTATAATGTGACGACCACTGTGGCGCGGTGGGCGAAGGTCCTTCTGCGACGCAGGAGGTTGCGGGTTCGATTCCCGCCTCGGGAGAAATATTTGTACGATCTGCAGATATTTGTTCAGAGGTTCTGGTCGTTTTCTATGTATAATAAAACATATCTATCTATTTAATAATATTGTATTACGTATATCAGTCATCTAGTACCCATAACACAAGCTCTGCTTAGCTTGGGGCTAGATGATACTGTGTGGATTGTCCAGCATTATTTATTTATTTATTTATAATTTAGAAGAAGTTTAAAATGTAGGTACTTATTGCCTATTTCTAAGTAAACGGTCGCGTCTACGATTGTTGCCATTTACACGCCGCTGACATAGAGCTGATCAAACTCCAAAATCCGGGTCGAGGCTCTTCATACATGGTGTCTGTGCTGTTTAGAATACACTGTGACTCAGATTTTTGGACTGGGTAGAACGGGGCATATCTTTTGGGTTGAGCGGGGAAAAATAATATTGAGTAGAAAAATTGTGGGTTGAACGGGGCAGCACAATACAGTAGGTACAATACAAATATACTTTATTGCACACCAAGTTAAGTAAAACACAACAGAAAACATAAACACAAAAAAAAAATGCACAATGGGCGACCTTATCGCTAAAAGCGATTTCTTCCAGGCAACCTTTAGATGGACATGTAACACTCAGCACTCTACATAAGTTTTATGTTATAATAAATACTATAAGTTCATCAATGATGGATGATTATGTACATTGTAGCACTTGAGGATTGTGTAATCTGTCAAAGTATGGATTACTGCCCGACATTTATTTTTTCGTTTCAGAGAGCAGTTATAGTACATTTTCGGACCGTTCACTTGACTTTTCACGAATCTATAACCCCGGTATATAATAATCGGCTGCCCTTTTCTAGAAGTAGTGATTTCTATTTCTGAAATAAAAATTATTTATTATTTGTCCGAGACTGAAAGATTACTTATAATGTCGGTAGGTCTGCTAGAAACTTCACAAAGCGTAGAATACTTTCGAAGTTTGGGAGAAAAAAATTATATACAATTATATACTTACCATAATGTTGTATTTCAACTTAAAAATTAATAATGTTGATGCTAATTACGTGGTTGCGGTGTGGTCACGGCGTGGCCAATATCCACACGATAATTACACACGATAACCCAAACGATAAAAAAAAGACGGCAATATGTGTTTCGTGTGTACTTATTAAACTATTCATGTTCATGCAAATTAGCAGCTGACCATTGACAGTTTCACTTTTTTGTGGTTGTGGTGTAGGTATTGATGTGGTAGAAACGTGAGATATGTCGCTAATACTATTTTCGCTGTCCATCGCCTGCATTTTAATTTCGTATATAACAATAGAAAATGAATTAGTAGCGAAAATATTAGACACGAGTGTTACGTTCACGAATACATTTGAGCAACTGTCTGGAATATATCTAATGATTGTGTACATTATGACATTTGATAATAGTAGTATAATCAGCTAAAGTATGTAGTTTTGCCCTGCAGCCCCTGTGGGCAGAACATTGCCAGTATATTTTGTGACCTTTCTTAATGTGTTTACAAAATGAATGTCCATCGATTGTTATGCGGGGCTGGTTATTTTTTGTATGGTATATAATATCTGAAACAATTTGTCTATTAGAAAAATTGATTCTTATTAATATAATAGGAGTTAGAATTTAATAGAATACAGTGGCAGTAAAGTAATAGCATAGGTAGGTAAGCAATAAATGTAAAATAAATAACTTAATGATGTTATTGATGACACAGAGCAAACAAATACATTTGTTTAATTTTTAGTCAGTAGACTATTTCGCTGTCACATCTCAAGTTAATTTATAGCCAAGGAAAGCAAAAAGGTCTAAGCTAAGACTCTTGCTTGAGAGATTAATAACAATCACAAGATATAATAAAACCGTCGTCTTCTAGGTCTTCGTGGTACTGCTTCGGCAACATCGTCATTATCTGATGAGATTGTCGTCAAACAAAACTAACTCGTAGTAAACAGTATCTACCTACCTAGTAACATTACTCATCAGTACGATAGTTTAGATTTTGATTGATCTATTTCTGGTACTTTTGTTTTTTAATGGTTATGAATATTCAAACATTTGACAATCGTGTTATCATGTAACGTGTGTAGTTTAGCTCTGCAGTCCCGCCTTCGAGAACATTGCCAGTATATTATGTCCGTCTTCACTTTGCGCCGAGAGAATGTATAGCCGGCGACTGAGTCTTGGAAAATTCCGTGCAGAAACTGTAAATAAAGCTGAAAACAATTTTTTTTTATATATTTTAGAATCCAAAATTCCAAAAATTAATAAATTGGTACCTTATCGCTAAGTATGTGTGGTGATCATTAATTTAATTGATTTATTAAAATCTCAATTAGCATTGATACATATTTAATAATTATATTTAATTTATTTTAATATGCAAGGAACTAGATTTGTTAAAAGTCTAATAACAACATTTAAAAGATTTCTTATATCAACACACTTTAACTGATCTAGTATTTTTACTGTATTCATAAATATGTACGTACATATTATGTAGATACATTTAAAAACGTATTAAGTAAGCATTGTCAACGTAACCAAAATTATAAATAATATTTTTTCGACCCCTTAACTACTATTACTTACCTAGATTGCTTAACACTATGGTACTCGTCACAATATGTAAATAAACAATAACTTCTAATTATTCCACTAAAAACACCTACTCGTAAATATTAATGTGAATCAAATGCTTAAAAGCTTTAAAGGTGCACTTGAATTAGGTAGGAAGAAACCTACCTAATTAAAGTGAGGGAAGGAAGAGAAGAGTTAAATTATGTAGGTTTACATTATTCACTCATTCCCAGTCGGTATAATAGACGGGCAGTTCGGATTTTGTTCACAAAGCGAAATAAACGTTGGTAATCTAATAATAATATCTAAGTAATCTTGCAACGTTGATGTATAAGGATTCTTCTGATAAGAGTCCTTGACCCTTTTATAAGGTCAACAGTCTGGCCCTAGTCTGGTATCTGCAGGTAATGCGTAATATACGGGATTATGTCCCTCCGGCTTGGTTCACCGCGTGTTGTTTGGTGTTTTACTGGTCTGAACATATCCTGCGTCGTGTCTATGGAGATGACTGTAGCAAGGTTTTTATGGTTTACCTAACCCTCGTGGGTCGTTTTGTCTTCAGTTCTGGTTGACCATACTCAGTTCTCTTTGATCTATTTGTGAAGTCATTCGGTGGCGGATGGCTGTGGATGTTCATCATTTTGACGACTATATCGCTGACGGTCGTGACGGTCACGTTGCACCGCGCTCGACTGCCGCTTGTACGAGTAAGTGTACAATGCCAGTACTTCTTGAAAGCTGATCTCTGATTTGACCGCAATGAAAATCTGTATTTGTCCAAAATCATAATTGGTTTACCATGACTTGATGTCGTAAATTCTGGACCTAAAATGTAATGATTTTAAAGTATAGGTATATAAACGTTTATTGACACACATTTCACGTTAACTTTGTTGAATGAAAAAGAAACATGAATAGTTTAAGTTGCGTTAACCAAGTTAGTAAATAATCTAATAATAAATATTCTGTAAATTATTTTTAGTAATATAAGCCGGTTGGTATATCCTACGGAATAAAATAAAACATTGGCATAACTATTGCAGCATTAGCATGATATTTCAAATTCAGAACTGCTTTTTAACATGTAAAAGTAAAATATCAAAAAGTTTATCTATTGAGGATAGTTTATAAATTGTTATACTTCTTTATGTAGGTACTAGAAACTGCGTTATAAATTATTTCTCCCAGTCAACCTTGAATGGATATATTTTATTTGATTAGGATAGATCGACACTCCCTACGTATAATTGTGTATCTGCAAAACACAAATTTTACAGGAGAGCGTTTTAAAGATTTGAAAATGTTCAAATGCCTATAACTGGAGCCCTGTTTGAGATATTTCTGTGAAAATTGGTGAGATGCTCTTACTGTAGATCTAGTTTAAGATGGATACTATTTTTTATTTAAATTTATACTGGTTTAGATTTTATTACACTTACGTATTTTTACGTGGTGCTTATAACCTAATACAATGCCGTATGTGGCACATACACACTTTTTCGTGGGAGCTTAGAAGATTAACAATATCGTAACTGCCGGTTACACGGTTAAACTTAGTAGATCTATTTGACAAATTCTGTTTAACTGGTGCTTAAACGTTGGAAATTGTATAATTTATTATTATGCTACTACATCTGTTTCGGCAAATTAAGCCTGGTGACCAGTACCTTATACAGGTCGCCAGGCCCTAATTGCCGAATTTTCACTTGCTTACAAAAAGCCTATTTTGAGGTAGGTAGGTAATTTCTAGTAGAATAATGTAAAACTGTTTGCGTGAATTGTAGTTTTCCCACTCATCTTATAATTTTTTTTCGCTAATATTGGTCGCTCTTAGGTATATTATTATCTTAATTAAAACAAGAAATAAAAGAACTCAAAATACCATTTATTAGGGAAGTAGGTGCTCACCTAAACACAAAAAACGTTTTAAGGATTGTTATTTCAAAAATAAGAAAAACAAAACCAACTAAGTAACTAACTCGCCTTTAAACTCTTAACGACTACCAAACACGACTAATGAGTATTTACTAGTAGGTACTTCAACCTAATTATTATCAAAATGTGAACACAGAATTAATAGTATGAAATAGCAAACTTGGCTATTCAATTTCTAAGATGATAAAAATTAAAGCAAATACTAACTTATTAAATTCAGATCGAAAATATGGTTAGTATCATTTTTACTTTTATTAACAATAAACACAAACATAAGTCTTTGATTGTAGATTTTATTTATTTGTACATCGCCATTTCTTCTTAGATAGTTCGCTGTCATTGATTTCAAGCTGCTCAGAATTATTCCCTGGCATACCTGGAGAGCCAATTGGCAAATACTAACAGCCGCCTAACAATAACTTTATTGTTAGGCTGCCCTGCGTCACCAGCCTCCAATCCAGCGCTACCAGTATTTGCCAATTGGCTCTGTTCATCTGGCAAGCCAACTGGTAATGTCGCTGGAGTGGGTTCTGTTGACTCAGCTCAACCTACGTCTAAGTGCTCACCCGGAGAGACAAATGACACTGTCACTAGGACGGTGCCGTTGACTCAGCTCAACCTAGGTGCTCATCCGGAGAGACAACTGGCAATGTCACTGGGAGGGTGCTGTTGACTCAGGTCAACCTAGGAGGGGTGCTGGCGACTCCGTGCAGCCTAATTGGTCTATCGGTTGAGCTATAAGGTTTCCGTAATTGGGAGAATCACATCGTGATAATAGCATACTAATGCTTGAGGTAGACTGTAGCTGTGGTAAAGTAAGAGTGGGGTCATAGAAGCTATATTACTGCAAATTACCTTTACCTTGTACTGTACCACTTGTAAATAGTTTACTTTCCACGGGTTCAGGATGTTTTTCTTGAGTTTTCTGGGTCAGGTTAACAGGTTTTTCACAAAAGCGTGGCGACGAGCAAAAGGCAATGTCATAATTCCCTGTGTCATTGCTAGAGCCTCCACCACAAGCTTGCAAGGAAGATTGTAAGATATGTGAAGCTAGGACATGCAATTCAGAAGATGCAATAGGTACTATCACCGTTAGTGTTCGTAGAATGCAAGAGGGAAATGCGCGGTGCAAGAAAAGGTGCTTGTCTAAGTGCTTATTTTGTAAGCCTAAAGAAATAAAGTTATTGAATCTGAATCTGTTCTTCATTGGTGTCAGATATTATCTCACCCATTCGGTTCAGTAAATTTATCTGATAATGGCACTAAAAATATCTGAAAAACAACAACAAGAGGCAAAATTATTTTTTTTATGAAATTCGCCTTAAATTTCATGAGAAAAGAGCACTTTGCACTTATGAAGTATATTTCTGTTCATAACTCTGAAGATCCTTATCAGATCCTCAACATTTTAATTAATGAATTATCTTCTTTTCCAAGGAATTATCTTCTTTCCGACCACAAAAGAATCAACAAAATCAGTTCACAAACTACGAAATTATCTATTATATTATATAATATATAGTATTATACCGGTCGAATTGGGAAATCTCCTCCTTGTTTGCAATCGGCTAAAATTAATTGTTTTTTATTAAAATAACGTGAAAAAACAAACACAGAACTATGTAAGTGCATGGGTTACTATAACGTTAATTCAATAAATTTCCGATGTAAAACTATGTAAAAGTCAGTTACCGAATTTTGAGTTCAAATCCTTTCGAAGTATAAATATGTAAGTGTCTAGTTACACCTTATGATCATAGTTAATCCCAATGTATAAATATGTAAAAGCGTAGTTACACAATTGTACGTAGGTTATCAAAAAATTTTGGAAAGTTGCAAAATGTACTTACTAATAATAGTGTATTTAGTCAGCAATGAAGGCAATAACTCACAACTGATTCAAGAAACCAAATAACTTTGATATTAGACATCAAAAAGTACAAAAAGTAGGTTAATCATTAATTATGATTTACTTACCTGATCTTGTAGTAGATGTAGTTGGGTCTAGGATATCTACGTTTCCTTTCTAAGTACCGTCTGCTTTTAAATTGTTCAGGAATCGGGAACTTTCACTTGTCATTTTGCGACAAACAAATATTTAGGAGTCGCACACGCTTTCAACTCGGTTTCCGCAAAATAATTGCGTAACGGGCAGTTACCCGCCACCAGCACCTTGGTCCTCCCGCGTCCAAGTGTGTATGTGGAAGATACAGCATTATATGGCGGGAAAATAATGAAGTTGGACAGTTATTCGATTAAGAAAAACCTACTTAGAGTAGACATTTTAATTTTTTTGTAAGTTATATTGGTAGACTGGCATGTGTAGATGCCAAAAATGCATCAAACGTATAAGTGTGTATCTGGCAGTTAGACGAAGATACGTAGGGAGTGTCGAGAATAATGTAAGTCTTTTTTGAGTATAAATAAAGATCTTTAAACCGAAGTACACAAACCGGGTAAAGTCTGTTAGCATAACATAATAAAACAGGTGTAGGTATTCACATATACTATTATGCTACTAGCAACTTAAAAAAATTAAAAAAAAAAACATTATGTTATACATATGTATAAATGTTTAAAATTTTCCTTTCAGAACACGATTCCTGGAAGAGTTTGAGAGAGGCATTTGCCCATCAGTGCGACAACATATTGTGTTCGATAATAAGTATATCTATCTGTTACATAACAGGCATCTAGTTTCGCAACATGTTTAAGAAAGATTTATGAATGTGTGTGTACATTGTAGCACTTGATAATGGTGAGATCTTTCAAAGTATGGATGACCGCCCGACATCGATATCTTTGTTTGTAAGCACAATGAAAGTGAATTTTAGAACCATATTCTTGATTTTTGAAAAACTTAAACCCCTCGTATAGTATCTTGGGCTGCCCTTTGTATGACGTAGTTATAATTGCACCTGAAAAAAGGAATATGTCTGGTTGGTATGTATGTATCTTTGAAGGCGTAATAATTTAAAAAGTATTGATGTTGACTTAATCTGATCGTGGAGTCATAAAACCAAGAAAGAAATCTTAACTTTAATTAAGATCAAAAATGCGTTATAAAAATCTTTTATTTTTTATATATTCATAGGATATTTATTACATAATCTAAGTCTTTTATTAAAATGTTATGATAAGTTACATGAATATAGTATGTTATTATAAATAATATTTATAGACGTTTCAGCAGGTTTACACTCTGTCGTGGTCTGATTATAGGGCTCTTTAGTCGACTGGCCCCGGAAAAAACTGGGCCTACGGGGCCAGTTGACCTAATGCATTTAATTTATTACTTTTCTTTAGTCGACTGGGCCCATTACTAATTTCAATGAAAAATCTATAGTCTAATTTCAAACCCGTGTACAGATGAGTACAAAACTTACTTGAGATAAACAATAATGAAAAAATAAGAATATTCATGTTTTCTTCAAATATTTTAGATACCGGGTCGGTGATATTCTTTTGAACATCTTTTGAGCACTTTTCCATTTGAATTTTTATTTCACATTCCGCTACTTCCATGGGTCCATGGGAATGAGAAGTTTCTTTTAAAATTGTAACAAGATCGCTTGTGATTTTTATCGTCGCAAAGCATGATAATGACGTCCTTCTTGTGCACCTCCACAAAACTGATCCATCTTTATTTCTTCTTTTCACAACATATTCATAGCCAGCTTTTATTAACTTTTGACCTCCTCGTTGCGAAGTAGTAATATGTAGAGATGGGGTACCACGAGAAGATGAAGGCCCCCCGTCACTCATTACGATGATCCTACGGTAAATAAACAATGCAAATGAAAACATCCATATAATGTATCTTGCTTTCTAAAAGTGACAGAGTAATTAATCAGTTTAGAAACCTGTACAACACTGAGTGACATTAAAAAAAAAACAGCCATAAACTTTACCACCTTGAAGATTATGCATTATTAAGAATAACTCAAAAACTTCTCGTCAGAACCTGATCAATTCAAATGGGACCACACGGAAAGCCAGCGTTCAAATAAAATATAAAATCATCAAAATTGGTTCACAAAGTAAAAAGTTATGAGTAATTTCTTATGTGTTACAAATAAAAACAGTCGAATTGAGATCCTCCTCCTTTTTGTTGAAATAGTTTAAAAAGTTTAATAACTGTAGTAAAATAATTCTACTGACCTGCTAGACTTTTCACCACACTACACTATTATTTACTGTCCACAAAAAATTACTTCACCGAGATACGTTCGTTCTCGTTGTATAAAAGGAACTGGTATGAATGATCACCACCTTCCTAGGTGGACCCTACCTACCTGCACAAATGAGATTATTAACTGTGATTGGCTGAATTCAAGTACCAAACCAGAAAAAGGTCTTTCCAGGTACCTATTGTTTGTTATCACCACTCCAATTGTTATCGCGTAATGAGTGTTTCAAGTACTCTTGTATTTTGTTTGAAATCTACATATTATGCGTTTAAAGTGAACTGCTATGACGATTAATTATAATAATCCATGATAATATCGACAAAAGTTGAAACACTTTTCTTCTTGTCTATACTAATAACAAATTCTGTAAGCGGGGCCAGTCGACCAATTCAAAACATGCATTAGGTCAACTGGACTCGAGGGGTCAGTTCGAGCGGGGCCAGTCGACTAAAGAGCCGATTATAGTATAGCATGATTGTGTTCATTGTAGCACTTGATGATGGTCAGATCTGTCAAAGTATGGATGACAGCCCGACATCGATATTTTTGTTTCATACAGCAGTTAAAGTATATTTTCGAACCTTTTACTTGATTTTTCATAAATTTACACCGCTTGTATACCTACTATCATTGGCTGTCCTTTTGATGACATCGTTATAAGTAAATCTAAAAAATATCACATGTTAACAACAATAATCATCATATAGATCCTTGTAAGTGGATACTCTTCACATCTGGGCGCTATATCCTTAATAAATGTGACAGTTTCATAATCCATACTTTAACATTATAAGACAATATAATTCTGTATATCTGTCTGCCTGTTACCTTTTCCTTTTCTTATGTAGGAGGTATCGAACACAGGCTTCTTTCTCTATCACAGAAGCACGCAGAAAAAGAGTGTGCAGCTGCGGGCTGCAGCTAGCTAGTCTATAATTTGAGAGACCTGATTAGATCTTGAAGGCACACAAAAGATTTCGTGATCTTTCGAGAGATAAAAACGATAGTTAATCAAAATTCTATTTTCAAAAATATTATTTTCTTAAGGCTAATAAAGTAAGGACTTAGATAAAAAATATAGTTGAGTAAAAATTTTGTTTAATAATAAAATTAAACATCAGTAACAAATTTGAACTAGTATTGAAAATTTTAATTCTTGAGCTGAGTAACTGAGTTATAATAGTTACTGTTGCTATGCAAACAATTTAAACTTAGCTCAACAACTCTCTTTATCAATGCCAGTCGGATAAAGAAACTGTTTATAAAAATAAACACTTTCTCTATCTGTCACAAACATTAGGTCGAACAGAAAAACTAAGTTAAATCATCTGAGTAGTTGCAAAATAATGTACGAAAGAAATGAAAGATATATAAACTTTATGGATGCGTGTGTACATTGTAGCACTTGGTGATGGTGAAATCTCTCAAAGTATGGATGACAGCCCGACATCGATACTTTTGTTTGTGCGCGCAGTGAAAGTGGATTTTAGAATCGTTCACTCGATGTTTAATAAATTTGCATCCCCCGTAGATCACCATTGCCTGCCCTTTTGATGACTTCGTTATTATAAAATCTAAAAAAACAAACTGCTATAAATTATAAGTATCTTATAATCCTTGGAAGAGATGATAATTTCTCAATTATTAAACCTTTATTGACAAAGAAGAGGTAGAAACCACGAATGTGGAATACAGACTGAAGACAGGGCAGCATTACCCTCATGAGGGGAGGCCTATGTCCAGCAATGAACTAAAATAGTCTGATGATGATGAGATGGAAATTGGATCATAATACAAATTACTCGTTAATACAAAAACTACTTCCTGACCGTCTAGAGAAATGACGAAAAAGCTAATAATTTCCATTTATTTTGTCTTAGAAACATTACATTAAGTACATACTTTACGAAAACTTATCATCAAAGTGTTAATCCTTTATTAATCATAAAATCTATTTTTGACTACAATCCACGAATCTTTTCTCTAATAATAGGGAGGTACTATACAATACAATTCAAATCTTTTATGTAAAACTATGAGCATACGATGAAAGATGTGTTATGGGTCTGTAGTGGTGGAGCAGCGTGGGTAGAGGGGGTTTCATTATCAAGCATCACGCTGCTAGTGTGGGTGCGTGTGTACATTGTAACACTTTGTGATCGTGAAATTCTTCAAAGTATGAATGACAGCCCGACATCGATATTTATGTTTGTACGCACAGTGAAAGTGAATTTTAGAACCACTCTCTTGATTTTTAACAAACTTATATCCCCTGTATACTAACATCGGGTGCCCTTTTGATGTCGTCCCTATAAATATACCTAAAACAAAGAAACCATTTTTAGCATGTATTGCATTGGCATAAATATAATAAAACTACACACTAAATAAAATACAATGCACTAGCGGTCCACCCCGGCTTCGCACGGTATTTAACAAAAAAAATAATTTTTCAAGCGGACCCTAATTTTTTGAAAATATTTTATAGCCTATGATCATCACATAAAATTAAGGATTCTCATGGTAAAATAATTTTTCGAATCGGTCCAGTGGTTTCGGAGCCTATTCAATGTAATTAATCATATCTTTCCTCTTTGTAATATTAGTATGATAAAGTTTCCCTTTACAGTGTTCAAGCTTCATATAAAAAAATAATTTCGGTCTTCCATAGCCTAAAAGAGGTTTACACAGAGAAGGGATAATTATGACAAAGGGATTATAGCTTTCGTAACCTTCGTTTGTTCCTCCAAGGTTGATGACCAAGTTTTTGGTTGATGAGTTAAATTTGTCGACTTCTTTATTTCAATAAAAAATATTTTATTAGTTGATGTGAAAATTTCCTTCGTATTTAATAATCGCCGCTCTTCAAGTAATGGCTAAAACCTTTATTTACCAATTAAAAAACCAATCTAATATTTACAATAGCGCTATATAGGTACAAACAGTTGTAAACAAACTACTGGTAGCTCAACTGATCCATACCAGTCGGAAGTCACCAAGATACGGGCAGCATTGCCTCGCTGTAGGCAATGCTGATGCGCTGCGCCAGATACTGACCACATTTTTGTGCAACAGCAATATTGGGGGCTAAACTATTGTTTTTTTAAAAATATTTTCCATCTCTACAAAAATTTTAAAAATATAACTTTACTTTGTGAAATTTAAATACTAATCTGTTTTTTGAAATTCTTTTTGTAATGATTTTTAAATCATCGAAAACAGTGTCCTCAAATTTATTATGAGATTAAAACGAATTTCTAAATCCTTTATTTATAGTATGATGTTTATAAAAAAGTCAAGTCAATTTCGAGGTTCATTTTGTTAAAAAAGTTAACATCTAGTTACCACGGCAATCTACGCAGTCATAACAAAAACGCGATAATCGCGATATTTATCGGTTGAAACCTCGCTGAGGCGACTTTTAATATGACAAAAAATATCACTCATACAATTGCAAATCTTTTTCGAAATATAGGTAGGTACTATATTTTAATTCAATGGTTATGAACATTATAACACTTCATGATGTTATTATCAACCGTGTGCAGTTTCGCCCGGCAGCCTCTATGCTTGTGAGTAGAACATTGCCAGTAAGTTTTGTTGCCAATATCTTTGTTTTTACAGAATCTGTACCCTGATAGGTAAATTACACGCTGTCCTCTCGAGGACTTCTTAAATATAGCCTCTGAAATAAAAATAAAATAATACGTTCAACCACTATAATCAAACCATTTGACCATTCTATGTTTAATGAGAAACACTAACTTTTAAACTAGGTTCAGATTTCAATATTTAATAAACAGAACACACAGTTATCGTGTGACAAATAAATGTCAATAGCCTGGCATAGACACGTTTACATGCTAGTTAAAGTCAATAAAGATATTATAGTTAAATAAATACGAGCTAATTGATAGAAAAGTAAACCTTATTTCCGTCTTGAATATGCTACTGTAGTTGCATTTAACTGACAAGTCTCACGTCATTAACATCAAAACAACTGAAACTCAAAGATGACACAATTTAACGCATTCACAGTACAACAACGCTTGAGCCCTCTCAGGGAGCAGAAAACGGGCATGAGCGGGCAATGAAAGTGTTAATGGAAACATTATAGTCTTTCTACACCAACAAGCTATCCCCTCCACATAACAGAAGAGCTATTGACTCGTTAATAGTCAGATATTTTCTGACAGTTGAAACTAAAACTACATATTTATTATGTAGAAAGCTTGTCTGGTGTATCGTAATTTCAGTGATTGTGAACGTCATGAATCTTTAGCACGGTATTGTCGCAGAGTGTCACGATCTTTGCACGACAACGACGTCTTTTGAGTGAGCATCGCCAGTGTACTTTTGACCCAATCACTTGGTCTAGACTGAACTTGTACCCCGATAGCACGATCATGGGTTTATTCTTGACTGATGTTGCAAAAATTATGTCTGAAAAGAATTGTTTTTATTACTTTAGCCTAGAACGGCGCCGCGACAGCTGTCTGCCGCGTGATGAACTGGACGTCTGCGACGATGCATGGATCAGGATCGAGGTGCGTGGAGGGACCAGGGGGAGGCATTTTCCCAGCTGTGGGACACAGCTGGCTTCATAACTATCAAATTCTATAACTGTATTAAGTAGGTATATCATTTATCTTATTATGTATTATGTCTAGCTATGTTCACTTACGACCTCGATGGTCGTTATGGCCTGTTGGATTGTCGTGTCGTTGGATTGACTAATTATTTTTCATACATATAGCCTATGTGCACAACTGCAACTTTAATGAATCAAAATAATTTAATTTATTTAGCTAACTGCAGACTGTTGGATACAACTTACAGGTAGTTCAACTGAACCATATCAATACCAATAGGAATGGAACGCTTGATTACATGACCGCTAGACCAACGTTCGGTCGTTGGTCTTTATTTAGATTAAATTATTAATACTTATTCTTTCTAATATTTTTAATGCGAAAGTAACTTTGTCTGTATGTCCGTCTTTCACGCCTAAACTACTGAACTGATTTTGATGAAATGGCACAGACTTTGTCTAGAACTGATTATTCATTTTAGCTGAAGGTTCATTGAAACAATCATGAAAAAAGTCGGTGTCGTATTTTGCAAAAAAATATAAACATTGAATTACTTAAGTTCATTAAACATTAATATCACGTCAGTAATATTATAGTATAGTTAAAAACTACACTAAAAACAACTGCGAACTTTCATCTGAATTCGCATAGTTGATGGTGCCATCAGGTCATAATATGTTGAATTGTCCATGCGATGGTTGTGTACATTAATATACTTAGTTATGATGTTGCCTTGTATAGTGTGGATCACGGCACGACAGCCCTGGCATTGCTTGACACAGTACCAGTGAGTCTTCACCCCCCTGGATCGTTTCATGCAAAATCTATATCCAGGAATGACCATGTGCTTCCCATCTCTTGATTTTGAGATAAAGATCCCTGAAATAAACAGATAGGTACGTTAGATATGTAATTACTTTTGCAGTAAATCTGGACTTTTAACGGGTTACATACATATAAAAAATATTATAAATAAAATTAAGATTACCAATCCACCTGCCAAATGTTCGGAAGTTGACGTATAAAATAACAAGATTCGTCAAGTACGAGTGTACTCGCGCGCTAAAGGTTTCGAAGTTTTGTCGATTATGTATACAAATACCTACTATAGGTTCTTCGAGTTTAGGGAGTAGGTATTTCAAAAAGTATGAATGTTAGACAATGTTGAAAAATCCTAATCAGAACATTTGATTTGATAGTAAATCAATATGTTGACATTTTTACGGTAGGTATTCAAATACTTGAACCTAAGTAGAAATAATGTTAGATAGAATGAACTATACAATTTAAACTATCGTAGTTTTAGTAGGTTTCGTTGATGTTATTGTTTGTTTTTATTTCTGTTTAACCTTAAATGTTGGTATATAATAAAACAAAATATAGTTTTGTAGATTTCTTGGTATCCTTGATCTAGAATCTAAGGACGAAATACTAAACTATCAATGCAAAAAATATGCAAAAAATAAGTGTGTAAATATTATAAAAAATAATAAATAAATAAGTTTGATAGTTTAAGGATGATTATGTACATTATAACATTTGCATATAGTTCTATCTTCTAATGTATGCACGATAGCTCGACATCCTACTGCCGAACATGTACCCTGCTAAGAAGAGACGAGGATTGCCCAATTTCGACAGCGAGTAAACAGCTCCTATGGAATATTTCTTTCCATGCCGATCTTTTTACATACCTGTATAATGTTTACTAGATACTTCTTGTAGAAAAACTACTAATATACACGACTTTGTCAGAATCCAAAAATGTATCGAGGTAACTATAACCTGGCGAACAGCTTTACATACGAGTATAAATAAGTTTGGTAATATATCGGTTTATTACCTATATTCTTCGAGCGATACGACTGATTATAAGTATTATATAGAGATTAAAACCCAAATAGAACAAACTATCATGCTGTATGATGATTATGTACATTGTAGCATTTCACGATAGTCATGTCGAACAACGTATGGAGCAAGGCGCGGCACTGCAGTCGTTGGGATTGCGTACATCTCCAATGAATCTTTTGTCCCCTCACTTGGTTTTTGGAGAATCTAAATCCATCTAAGCTTATAACGGGGTTTCCATTTTTTGAAGTTGAAAGTTTACCTGAAAAAAATATGAGTTGTATGAAAAATATAGGTTATATAACTTAGGTATTTGTTTGTACCTAAACCTTTAAACATAATGAGCAATTGACGATAAATTAGAAAGAAAGGAAGAAGTATGTTTTATTGAATTTAATAACATATTTTAAAGTAACATACAATGCTTTACAGTACCATCAAACTGGAAATTACATACAATTATGCTTACAAGTAAAATAGGTAATGAAATTATAAATCGGAAGAAACATTCAAATATGTGTATAAGTAGTGGAGAAATCGACGGACAGACATAAATGTGCTATGCTTTTAAAAAACCAGTCAGTTAAATATAACTGGCTAGTTTGCCTGACGAGCAAGAGTAGCCCTGGTTTGTATTGATACCAGCATTCTGATTGCAGCATTAAACACAACAAAAAGTTTTTACGGTATAGGATAGATTTGCCGAGATTTCGGACTGATTAAATTGGACACTTTGTCCAAAAATACACTTTTTTATTTTAACTTTACTGATGATTCGGACACCACTTTTATACGCGGTTTTGTACAGTCTGATTATTAAGTTAAACCTGGTTTAACTTTATAATCTGACTGCCGTCTGGATGATAAGAGGTAATAAATGACATTACCTTTACCTTACATTAACTGATTGCACAAAACCGTTACAATATTTTGATGGAGTCTGAAACGAATCTAATGATTATGATCATTGTAGCATTTTATCAAAGTCATGTCATCTAATGTATGCAGAACCGCGCGACAGCCTGCTCCTTGCTTGGTACAGCGCCAGCGAGTCTTAGGGCCTCGGGTCTGTTTGATGCAGAAGGTGTAGCCACGGAACAGAATATTTGGATTGCCAAGTTTTGATTTTGTACAAATTACATCATCTGTAATGAAAAATATTTGAGAATATGTTTAAATTTTAATTATTGTAATGTATTCAACATCATCAACAACATCACCAGCCTATAATAGTCCACTGCTGGACATAGGCCTCCCCTAATGAGCGCCATAGATGGCATCATTATTTGGGGGTTATTGCCCATAATCCCCACGCTGGGCATGCGGGTTGGGGATCGCAGTTCGGTGTAGTTGTTCTGCAGAAGGTGCTGCTGCCCGCCCTCCTCTGTGTTTCCCTTAGTCGCCTCTTACGACACCCACGGGAAGAGTTGGGGTGGTGAAATTCTATGCCGGCACCACACGGCCTTGTAATGTATTATTTTCTAAATACCAAGTCATTTGTTTAGTTTTCATACTTAATCATGTTATGCATTATAAAGGTGTAGGTACAAAGGTTTATAATGATAGTCCCTGCTGGCCACACAATATGTGCGGAGACAGAGGAGGAAGGTTTTGATTTCGTTAAAACATAGAATCAGGCTTAAGAAAATAAAATTGACTATATACTTATGGTAACTATACACTAAAGGCTCTTTGCCCAAGAAAACGATTTTTGTCTGTGTTATTTTTATATTGTTTTGACGGCTTTCATTTTAAGGAAATAGATATTTGTTAATTCTTGTAGAAATTGTTTTATTCTACCAATCTCTCTGATCGTGTAATATTTTTAAAGAAATATTTTCTTGTTTTATGAACTAATGACTATGCTCATTGTAATATTTAATCAATGTCATGTCTTCTAATGTGTGCAGCACGGCGCGACATTTTTGCCTGCTTTGCTTGGTACAGCGCCAGTAAATCTTAGGGCCGTGACGCTGTTTGATGCAGAAGGTGTTGCCACGGAACATAATATTCGGCTTGCCAAGATTAGAGTTTGTAAAAATAAAATCATCTGCAATATTAATGAAAATTTAAAACAGGTGCATGATATGATAAATGAGATATTATATTTTTATAGCATAAATCGTGGTGAACACAAGGTGGTTCATGTAGTTCTCATGAGCTGATGTGTAAACTATTCTATAGCATGCAACTAATTATTAACTTAAATATCTATGGCTTAAAGTTAATTCAGGTGTATGAAATATTAATTAAAAACAATATTTTTCCACCCAACATTTTTATTCAATTAAAAATCGCGGTGCACAGTTTGTTCTGCATAAAAACTTTAATGATTATGATCATTGTAGCATTTTATCAAAGTCATGTCATCCAAAGTATGCAGAACTGCGCGACAGCCAGTTCCTTGCTTGGTACAACGCCAGCGAGTCTTAGAACCTCGGGTCTGTTTGACGCAGAAGGTGTAGCCACGGAATAAAATATTTGGATTGCCAAGTTTTGATTTTGTATAAATAAATTCATCTGCAACAACCAACATTATGTGTTTGTTATCCTTATGACATTTTTTTTTTATAGTGTGTTATGCAAACGTTCCCCTAAATTTATTGAGTAATAATTCAGACAAATGATTAATAATATTGAAGGTTTAAGTGCAAAAATATGAGCGTTAGAAGTTAGGGTATATAATAGTAGATATAGCTACTATTCTATTTAACAATGCTAATGATACGAAAAACCATTGCCATTCAAAGTGGAATTACTAGCATTTTGAGCAGTCTGCCTTTTGAAAGACGCATACATAGATACTACCTTAATTGCTATCTACTTCTAAAACAGTAAGCTCTAATTCTTAAATCTAGTGTGGCCGGCAACCGGCCGCCTTATCGCTAAAACTGATCTTTCTATGTCCGGCGGTTTTCGGGAAGAATAATATTCTAGCAGTTGTTCGATGACCGAAATCCCGACCTTCTTTATTTGAAGTCGAGTAAAGATGGCCAAGTGTTTCTCAATATTGCAATACAATAAATAAAACGGTTTTGTTGCGTTCTGCTGAACAATAGCGTTTAAGTTTTTTAGGTACTTATAGATAATCAAAAGATTCACAATAGTTAGTAATAAGAATAAAAAAAATATATAGCTCATACAATTATTGCTGTTAACTATTGATAAAAATAAAGAATCACACAGTGGTTTGCAGTGTTTAATTGGGCGTTTATTATAAAATATTTTGTTTTTAATTGTACTTTTCCGTTAAGTTCGTCAAATCATGATTATGAACATTTCGAACTTTAATCAAAGTCATATCATCCAATGTGTGCAGAATTGCGTGACAACCTCTAATAGTACACTTCCAGTGCGCTTTATGGCCTGTAACTTGCTTTTTATAGAATCTATAACCAGCTAGGACGATATTGGGTTTGCCATGTTTCGATGTTGTGTAGTGTGCCTCTGAAAAAATAAAAATATATTGCTTTAAAACCCTCGTTACCAGAATGAGATGGATTTTCATTAAAGATGTTTGGATTATAATGTATATATAGGTTAAAAATAATAAAGGTGGCAGGAATATAATATTTTGATTAAGATGTTGGTATTGGTTATCAGCCGACGATTGGGAAACAAAGATATCCGTTGTAAGCGTCCCTTCCTTCCTGCCGCTCCGCTGGAAGAGTTGGTGTAAACTTAAGAGGATCTGGAAGTCTAGAATAAGCGACGTAATGCGAATGTCAAAAGTGTTCTAAATGTTGCATCATAACAAGAGTACAAAAACAAGTGAAACGAGAAGTTAATAAACAATGCTGGACAATCCTTACAGCATCATAGTCCCAAGCTTAGTGGAGTTTGTGTTATGGGTACTGATGATTGATAATATATTTAATAACTATTATTTAAAATTGATATTGTTGAGCCAAAAGTAAATTTACAACCAAAGTATGTACGACGACCTCTGTGGCGCGCTGAGCGAAGGTCCACCTGCAACGCAGGAGGTTTGTGGGTTTGATTCCCACCTCGGGACAAATATTTGTAGGATCTGCAGATATTTGTTCTGGGTGTTCTGGTCGTTTTCTATGTATGTAATAATAGTATATATATGCATATCAGACATCTAGTACCTACCCATAATACAAGCTCTGCTTAGCTTGGGGCTAGATGATGCTGTGAGGATTTTCCGGCATTATAAAAAAGCTACTTACTAATTGAATTCGTTGTTTCAGAGAGAGTATAAAAAATACATATTTTTTTTATCTTAGAGTTATAATTCTTAAAGGAAAAATACCCTCTGGAATAGTTTGTTGGGCCCATTTCGGGATTATTCTCTATACAAGAGCAAAAAACCATACATGTCGGCACAAAATCGGCGGGGAAATTAGCAAACAAACATAAAAACAAACGAAAGCAAAAAACATAACTAAAACTAAGTATAAAGTGATGAAATGTAATTCCAGTTATTCCATGCGATCTATTAGTAAGCGTAATACTAATGTAAATTTCAAAATGTTAACATTATAAATCTTAAGCCTTATCACGATGGTCTGATGACATAAAAACTGTTGCTGGCGTATGAGGAGGTCGTGATACCAGAAACAGAGGAAAATGGAGAACATTTGGAGAGGGATATTATCTGCTACTGGAGCTACAGATACTGACAATTATTATAATAAAAACAGATACCTACCAACTTTTAAAAAAAGAATCTTCTTATTGAACTTATAACAAAAGAAAGTATGCTTTGCGTATTATCTATGGTTTATCATAGATGTTGCTATGGTTGTGAACATTGCAGTAGAAACTAGCCCGTAAGGTATCTAACTCAAATACTGTTTTGATTCGAGCCTTACACTGTCGAACGGAGCAGCTCCAATAGGTGTTTTGTCCTGTGGATTTTTTTCTTGAGAATCTATTACCTCCCGTGAGGAGCATTGGGCAGCCCCGAGACGACTGAATGAGCATGATATCTAAAACATACACATAATATACAAAATAAATAACCAAATATTAATTCGACTTCTTTGTTGATGGCAACATCGGTCTGTTTTGCCAGTTTTCTAGAAAACGTATTGCTCTCATCTGGGTATTATATTATAACATGCATGACGTGTCAGGCTACTGAAGTAACTGCCACATTCAATTTAAAAAAGATATTATGTTTATAAGCTTCAACTTGGCGAACGTTATTTTAAAGTTATCGATACAGCTTAAATAATATGCAGGTTGATGTGGCAGTAGCTATATCTCACAAAAAGTGCCATCCGCTCGGGTAAACGTGTTCTTGGAATAGAGACCGCGGCTCCAATAACAAAGTGTAGAATGCTCTACGGCCACGTGCGATGACGACCTGCGACAGACTTGAGACAGTTCAGACAGACAGTCGAAAATGTGCAACAATAAAAATAATTATTATTTCTTTTAACCAAATCAAACTATATGGTGTACCTACATTATTCACTCCTAGACTTTCTTTTCGTTCTTTAGTTCGGTCACAGATAACATAATACGTTCGGTTGTTCTAACTGATATTGGCTGAGAAGTTTGAAGTCAGCATCGTCTACACTTTACTTGTTTGAATAAATGAAAAAGGCAAAAGGTAGGGCAATAAAGTATCGAAGAATAAATCACTGCAAGCTGAAATGGTTATTTTTCAAAATAAGATGAAATAGTAGTAATAATAATAGAAAAAATACTTAAATGTACAGGCAGTGCGTGATAATGATAAACGTTGAAATTAGTTTAATATTTTCGCAAGCTACTTACAATGTAAAGGTAAGGTCATGCGCGGGCACAATGTGATTGTCCTGGAATGAATATATTAAAAAAATATGATTTTTTTGTACGATCTGTAAATATTTTTTCATGGTTTTTTTAATTTTCTAAATATATACTACATATGTATATCAGACATCTAGTACCTTACCCACCCAATACACAAGCTCTGGTTAGCTTGGGGCTAGGTGATGCTAGGCATCTGTGTGGATTGTCCAGCATTATTTTTTTATTGAACACCATTGAATGAAAATAGACTGTGTATTGCGGTATGGGAATAGATAAATTTACTGATTGAAAATATTTCAACGAAAACTTTGAAAAGGATATTAGAACGAACACACATGCATTACCCATCCACGGTTTATTACTTCACTTGAGTTGTCCTTTGTATTTTGTATAGTTATTGCACCGGGCAAGTCTTTGTTCTTGAATTGTCAGAGCATCGACGTTCGTATAACTTCTTGGATATCGCTGTTCTCTCATGATTTGGCTCGAATGGACCATGTAAATAAAAAGCAATGTTGCTGATTCTTTGTATTTACTTTAAATATAATGAAAAATTACAAAAAATATTGAATTGAATAGCTTAAATCGCAGGGGCTGTGTTGGTTTGACGGGAATGAATGTGCGGCCTGTCGCCGCGACGCACAGTGCCGGAGTCATGATTAGCGTGAAGTTGCAGCTATATATTGCGGCTGTGTTCACATTGGCTGCGATAACATAAAACTTTTTGTATTTCAGATTTTAAATGCCTACTGTGATATTAATAAAACACGGATATACTTCCTTAATGTATAATTTTCCACTTCTTACCTTTTTTATTTCCAAAGTATTGAATCAAATGAATTTTACTGAAACTATCAACAAAGTTTCGTTTGACACTACAATACACATTCGTAAGTCAGTAAGTAGGTAATAATGCTAATAATGAATTCAGGCTTTTAGGAAATTGACACTAAAGCGTACCTACTAAGCGTGTACCTTCGCTATTTGTTATATTTTGTTATTTTTAAGATAACCATTCTATATTCCGTAATTCTAGGTTTAGGTAATTCATTTAAACGTGGAAAATAAAAGTGGTGAATGTAATCTGTCTTGTGTTATGAATGAATCATCATAATATTACTATTACTAAAAATATATCCTATTTATTTATAGGGCGATGTTTATAGTTGTTAGAAATAAATCTTTTATTTTTCAGATGAGACGCAATTTATCTTTGTTCCACTATGCCTAGTCATTCACATCAATTTTTATATACATTGTTTGTAAATATTCCAGACATACTGCACCCTAAAACCCTTTAGTCTCGTATATGACAATATTTTTTCACAAATCACAGCACGCAAAAAAAGAATATTGCAGTTTTTGTTGAGAGTTGTTTAAGAACATCGTACATTGATATTGGCTGAAGTATAGTTTTATGAATCCAACGTTCGGTATACTCTTGGCTTCAAGGGTGGTTCATGATTATGAACATTTATAAACTTGCTGACCCTCTTATGATCCTCCTTGAGAGTATGTATAACTGCGCGGCAGCCGTATTTTGTATGTGTAGAACATTTCCAATAGGTCTTTTCGCCACAGTTCTGCTTTACACAAAACCTGTATCCAGATGAAACTATAAGAGGATGGCCGAATTTCGATTTTTGTAATAATAACTCTGAAAATAAACAATTACGATTAATTTTTACTTAACATAGCCCATGTTAAGTATTAAAATTATGAAGCTATAAAATGTAACAGCAAATATGTATTTCGTAGGCATCAACAAAATCGCCTACTCAAAGCTTACCCTGTAGCAGCACAGTAGTATGGCATTCCATTTCTATAATTCTCATTTCTTCCACTTTAAAAATAAGCAATAATAAAATCCAAACAATATAATCTTAATATCAGGATTAGCACAGTATAATAAAGAGGGTTTTATCTTTAATGGTTATTAGATATTTTAAAAACAGTCATATAATAGTCATCTAGTGTGTGTGCTTGGCAGCCTTGTGTAAAATAAGTTGAGTATTTCCAGTACGTCTTACGTCCTTGAGACCAATTTTTCCTGAATCTGTATCCAGATGCTATAATGATCAGTTTTCCTTTCAATTAAAAAGCATGTTCAATATCTTAAACATAAAGAATATGAGCTTGGCGAACCACAATCAGAACCATTGCCACTATGTCTTAGGTACCTACTTAAAAATAAATACCTTATGGATAGATTCCAAACAGCGGCACTGACTGAATCAACTTGAACTTTGATTTGTAAATAAATAATAGCCCAGCATTATTAACATTACTTTTGGTATTTTATAATCTATTATAAAATATACAGCTAAAGTAGTAATAAATATGCCAAAACTGGAACAACATACAAAACATCTTCGTATTATAACAGCAGTGGTAACACCAACAGGTCAACCACTTACCTAAAAATAGATCTGAATTACCAGCGGATTGTTGTTCTATACTAGTTTTAAAACGTCAAACAGTTTTGATAAACAAGATCCAAGGTAGGTCAAAAGGCGTACTATTAATGATTATGAACATTGTAACACTTCAAGACAGTCATATCGAGCAGAGTGTGTATGACGGCGCGGCAACCTCTCTGCAAATGTGTGGAGCATTTCCAGTAGAGCTTAGAGCCTGTATTCCGGTGCTTGTTGAACCTGTACCCAGCCAATACAAGGATGGGATAACCACGCACTGATGTAGTTAGTGTCAGACCTGAAAAAAATATCTATAAGTACGTGAAACCTACACATCATTATCATCATTAGCACCTATAAGCCTCATTACACTAAGTCCTAAGCTGGACCTGGACCTAGGTCCGGCTCTGGAACTAGGTCCAGCTCAGTAATGCCACAGTATCGAAACTAAGCCTAGTTCTCGTAGATGCGCATGTTTGTGTGAGTGAGCCGTTTCGAGCGTTTGTAGGTAGTTTCCATACTGTAACGCCTCATTAGCTTATGATAATGAGGCGATATGAGTGTTATGGCGCCTTGTTTTCAGCCTCCCGTATCCAGCTGTCGGAGACCGTCTGACACTATTTTTTGAGTTTCGGACACCATTCAAGAACACTTATTTTCCAGCGGTTGTAGGTTTTTAAGAAGATTAGATAAGCCTACAACTAAAACTTTGATGTTCCTTCTTCGAAACGAATCAAAACAAAATGATACTGCCAGTCGCCAGGAACCGTTTTTTAAAGCTTTTGCATTGTAGCCTAAAATTCTTGTCTATTGTTATTGACTGTTTGACTTGAGGATTCGGTGTATAGCATATATTTTGAAAATATTTCATAAAAATAAATATTAAATCAAAATTTGTTACTACTTATATTTATTTTATATCTTTAGTGATGTGAAACATACAATGCTACGAAACTAAATATCGTAACCTATTTAACTTATAACTAAGTAATTTAATTTAGGCAACTGTCAAGTATATAATGTATAATACTTAAAATTAGGGCCCATATGTACATAATACTAGCACGTAGTGTCGGCCACATGTGACACGCACGACAAGCTGGAACGGCTGGTATTCTTTCTTAGTGAAGGAACATTAAACTTATAAATGACTTCAGTGATTGTTGTGAACGTTATAACATTTGAGGACGGTCATATCTTCAAGAGTGTGTATAACAGCTCGACATCCGAATCTTCGATGTGTTGAACACTTCCAGTGTAATTTCACACCGGCTTTCCGATGTATATTAAACTGAAACCCTTGTAACAATATGATAGGGCTTCCACGCTTTGATCTTGTCACTGTTAAGTTCGATGTTAAGTTGTGTCTATCATCTAAAAAAAAAACATGTACATAAATTAAAGGTAAGTCGGAATAAACTGATTTCTCCTTGGCAAAATAATTAAGTGTTACGTACGAAGGAAAATAAATTTGAGTTTTAATTTTATTTTTTATTTAATGATATGATTATGAGTCTTAAAATATTTAAGGACAGTCCTATTATCTCTAAGAGTGTGTATACGGGCATGGCGTCCTTCAGCGTTTTTAGCACATTTCCAGAAAACTTTCTCACCGCGTAATGAACGCGGTGAGAAAGTCTTTATGAAAACGGAACCCATTTAATAAAATCATGGGACGACCGAATCTCGTTGTTGTCAGTGACAATTCACTAATCATATCTAGAATAAAATAAACTTATAGATTAAAAGATAATACTTTTAGTATTTTAATGTATTAAAAAAAATCTTATTCACGGAACATCATTAAGTTCACCTATAAAGATTTTGCTTTTAAAAATAAATACAGTTTTTGAAAATATATTCTTTTTGTACTAAGTTAATATTTGTAAGTATATTTGAACATTAAAATGTTTATAAAAATCCTTTATTAAATTGATAGAGTAGGTAGGTATATGATAAACAATTAAATAATTATAAAATGATTGGGTGCGCATTTATAGTTCGTTTATGATTAAATTAATGGATATATTGAATGATTGGGATGTATTATATTTAAAATTATAAATTAATTGGAAGCATTTATCTCCTGGGTATCACCCACTTTAAATTTACCTTGATTGTATGGATTGAGCCCTGATGATATAATTTGGAATAGTATAAACAGTGTAAGCCAAGTATCAGCCTTCGTGAATAGTAAACAACCAAATCTAGTAAACAGCCTTCCCCATCACATGTTGCAACTGCATTATGAGCCATGTGATAATAGTTATAAAAATAATAATAATACAGAGAGAGAGAGAGAGAGAGAGAGAGAGAGAGAGAGATTCTCGAGAGAGAATTCTTAGAGGTTCGAGAGGAAGTTGGATCAAGGCCAGATCCAAAACAACTGGACCCGGCGCGTATCGTCAGGAAGTTCATCTCCCTGCAGCCCTAGCCACCGGCTGCTTGAGCCTGGCTTCACGGCCGCCGATATATTTTTTACTGTAGAATAATTTTATAATGTTATTTTGTTGTGATTTCTATAATTTATTTAGATTTGATAGATTTTTTAATGTTGCAAGAGGAACAATACTAATTCAGGACAATTCACACCGTATCAGCTAGCCCCGAGTTAATCAGAAATTAATACGAGTAGGTAGGTATTACATAGAACGATATATTTTTAAATACCCTGAACATACATTTGCAGATCGTACATACATTTGTCGCGGGGTGGGAAACTTACCCTAGCCGACCGTGCCACAGAGATCGTCAATTACTTCAAGTATTAATGATTATGAACATTGCGCAGTTTGATCACAGTCACGTTGTCATCGCGAGTGTGGAGGCGGGCGCGGCAGCCACAATGAGAATGGGTTGAACATTTCCAATGAACTTTTGTACCGATCATTCGTTGCTTATGGAATCGGTATCTACCAAGTTCAATGATTGGACGACCGTGCTTTGAAGTCGTGTGCGTCATCTGGTCCGCATCATCTGTAACGAAGTGGAGTTTTGAGTACAAAGCCGTCAACATAACCGTTTTACTTTTTATACTACTTATGGATGCGACAATAATATAAAAGTATAGTTAGATATACATTTTTTTATGTCTATACTCTCTGATATATTGAGGACAGTATATATTTTGATAAATACAAATAAACCATGTTAGATCAATTAATTAACTAATTTCAATTATAAGTAAAGATTTATGCCATATTAATTCCTAGTTTTCGGCAAGTCTTTATACGTCCCGCAAGATGATATTTTGTTCATACTCGATCGTAGTTGCTACACCGTAGACATTGCTACGCCGTAGCTATTCCTACGCCATAATCACCATCAAAATTTCGGCATTATTATATAAATTGTGATTATGGATATGAAAAATGCAACTGAGATCGTACAATATCTAGACCGATATATCATTGTCTTCAATAAACTAACAAACTGTTACGTGGGACTCTTAGGGCACTACCTGCTAGCTGTAAAAATGTTCCTAACTATTCAACTGGCCTCAATGGTTGTGAATATCAATGTATTTTATCACTCTCAAATCTTCCAAAGTGTGTATGGTAGCGCGGCAGCCCTTGGCCCTTTTATTTCAAAACGTAAAACGTAAACATAAATAAGAGAGGAGTAAGAAGACCAAAAGGTCTTCTTACTCCTCTCTTATTCCAAATCTGTTTCGCGCGACTGTGAGCATTGGGTGCCCTTTAGTCGATTTCGACATCAGCAGCATAACTGTGAAAACGAATCCGAATAGAAAATGTTCTATACAGGTTTTAAGAATTAAGACTTAAGAGATTTTAAGTATGGAGTTTTAAATAAATAAATGTTATGAGTTACTTTCATGTAGTTGTCTTATTATTTATTTCTTGTTATCGGTCACAAATATAATACTAAGAAAGAATATAATCTATACTAATATTATAAAGAGGAAAGATTTGATTGTTTGTTTGTTTGTATGTTTGTTTGTTTGTTTGTTTGTTTGAATTGAATAGGCTCCGAAACTACTGGACCGAGTTAAAAAATTCTTTCACCATTAGAATCCTTAATTTTCCGTGATGAACATAGGCTATATAATATTTTCAAAAAAGTTAGGGATCCGCATGAAAAATTCAATAATTGAACCGTGGGCTGTATGTAACGAAGTGGAGTTTTGAGTACAAAGCCGTCAACATAACCGTTTTACTTTTTATACTACTTATGGATGCGACAATAATATAAAAGTATAGTTAGATATACATTTTTTTATGTCTATACTCTCTGATATATTGAGGACAGTATATATTTTGATAAATACAAATAAACCATGTTAGATCAATTAATTAACTAATTTCAATTATAAGTAAAGATTTATGCCATATTAATTCCTAGTTTTCGGCAAGTCTTTATACGTCCCGCAAGATGATATTTTGTTCATACTCGATCGTAGTTGCTACACCGTAGACATTGCTACGCCGTAGCTATTCCTACGCCATAATCACCATCAAAATTTCGGCATTATTATATAAATTGTGATTATGGATATGAAAAATGCAACTGAGATCGTACAATATCTAGACCGATATATCATTGTCTTCAATAAACTAACAAACTGTTACGTGGGACTCTTAGGGCACTACCTGCTAGCTGTAAAAATGTTCCTAACTATTCAACTGGCCTCAATGGTTGTGAATATCAATGTATTTTATCACTCTCAAATCTTCCAAAGTGTGTATGGTAGCGCGGCAGCCCTTGGCCCTTTTATTTCAAAACGTAAAACGTAAACATAAATAAGAGAGGAGTAAGAAGACCTTTTGGTCTTCTTACTCCTCTCTTATTCCAAATCTGTTTCGCGCGACTGTGAGCATTGGGTGCCCTTTAGTCGATTTCGACATCAGCAGCATAACTGTGAAAACGAATCCGAATAGAAAATGTTCTATACAGGTTTTAAGAATTAAGACTTAAGAGATTTTAAGTATGGAGTTTTAAATAAATAAATGTTATGAGTTACTTTCATGTAGTTGTCTTATTATTTATTTCTTGTTATCGGTCACAAATATAATACTAAGAAAGAATATAATCTATACTAATATTATAAAGAGGAAAGATTTGATTGTTTGTTTGTTTGTATGTTTGTTTGTTTGTTTGTTTGTTTGAATTGAATAGGCTCCGAAACTACTGGACCGAGTTAAAAAATTCTTTCACCATTAGAATCCTTAATTTTCCGTGATGAACATAGGCTATATAATATTTTCAAAAAAGTTAGGGATCCGCATGAAAAATTCAATAATTGAACCGTGGGCTGTATATTCAACCTCTTTTTCTATTATGGCGCGTCAGAATAGAAAAAGAGGTTGTATAGCGCACGGTGCTTGCTTTTTCTCTACGGCCAGTGTCAGTTTTGGAATGTCGAGTCAATGTCAAAAACCCCAATGCTGTTAAAAAAAGTAACGATCCGTATGAAAACTGTGAAACCCATCGTTTTAGTGTGTATAATTTCTGAAATTTTTGTTTAATACCCGTGCGAAGCCGGGGCGAGCCGCGAGTATAATATATTTATCAAGTACTACTGATATTTTTTTTTTGATAAGTTCCCATCACTCCGATAATAATCATATCGGAATATTACTTAATTGCAACAGTCTGCAGTTAGCTCAATTGTTTTAACCGTTAATACTAGATTTAAATTGATTTTTGAATTGTTATTTTCTTTATTAATGAAGGTCTAGTTAATTATTTCGCGGATTGTGCTCAACAAATGAATTAGTAACACAGTTAACAATTAAATTGTACAATCTGTTAATGGAAGTCATGTTTATCAGTGGTTATGGACATTATGGCACTTGGTAATGACATGATCGACACTATGGATTATAGCTCGGCATCCTTTAGAAAAATGTGTACAGAACCAGTGAATTTTCGCATTAATGATCCTTTTCTTGTAGAACTGGTACCCAGATACATTCAGAACGACACCGCCAGTCCTCGATCTGGAGAATGTTACATCTGAAATATTTACAAAGTTTGTAAAACATTATAACACTTACCCAGAACAAACAATATTGCATTTTTACAATTTAAATCCACAGTTGTTTGAATTCCTATAGGTAAATAAGGATAAGGAGAGATATTAACAAGTCAATGTCATAGGATTTCAAATGTCATAAGACGGCATATATTAGGTGGTTTTACCATCTAAAGGTATCCTAAAAGAAATCGCTTCTAAGCGATAAGGCCGCCCATTGCACTTGTCTTATGTAATATATTTTGTCATTTTCTTTTCTAGTGGTTCTTATAATAAAGCTATTTTGTATTGTATTTTACCATTATTACACTAGGTACAAGTGGGGCGATGAACCCTCTAAAGACTGCATATAGATGATGGATGTTGCAAGCATGGTGGACATAAATAACCTTATGATGGTGGTGTATTTTCCTGTCGGAATATCAGTGATTATGCACATTGAAGTATTTGATGAAGGTCATATCTTCTAACATATGCAGGATAGCATGGCATCCATATTTCTTACTTATACAATACCAGTGGGTTTTAGGACCGAAGACTTTGTACTTATAGAATGTATAGTCCCCTATAATTAAAAGAGGTCTGCCTTTACTCGATGATGTCAATACAATATCTGCAAAAAATTAGATAATATAGCAAACATGTATGATTTCATGAGTGTCTTGTTTTACTATTTTAAAAAGTATAGTGTGGCCCGAGGGTCTAAACTAATTAGCTGAGCCGTCAGCATCCGGCACGCTTAGCGCCTTTAAATTTTACTTAAAGTGGAGTAGTTAAAACTAAACATGAGGTAGGAAAAAGTAAAGTTTTATTATTACAACTAATGATTATGCATATTTTTACATTTTAAGATGGTCATATCTTGTAATGTGTGTATGAAAGCTCGGCAGCCTTTATTCCTGTGTGTGGAACAGCTCCAATAGATCTTTGCAGCGTAGTTTCTTATCATACAAAATTTATATCCGTCAATAATTATCATTGGACTTCCTTTTTGAGATGTACCGATCTGTATCGTATCTGAAATAACTAGGATATGTAAACATTTACAAGCAAAGAAAATCTACAAAGGTTGAACAGAAGAAATCGTTTTCATTATAATATGTACTTCTCCTATTGTACTAGATATTCTTAATTGCCTATGGGATTTTTTTGCTTTCTTTGTACCTCTGAACAATCAATTCATGCATAAATTAAAACTATATACAAAACCTAAAATAGCCAAAACTGTTTTAATTAGATTTTCATGTTAATAATACCGTAATAATAACCATTAAAAATTCTTCTTAACAATGCAATTGTTTAATAACTGCCTGGGCAGTAAATGTAAAATAATAATACCCACTCTTTTATGTTCATAGTCTTGCTTTTGAAATATGGAGGGATTTCGTAATTCAACCTATGTCAATGATATCATGACTTTACACCATTTAGTGGAACTTTCTCAGGTTACCTACCATTCTTATTGAGATATTATCTTGTTATAGTAATCTTTAACCTTTTGGAATTATCTTAGAAGCTAATGGCTAAGAGATGTTTTTCCATATTTATTCCCTCCATGTTAATGATGGAGCGCCCTTTTTGTGACATCCTGTAGTGTGTAAGGAAAGGAACATAGAATCAAACTATTATTATACGTAAATTGGAAGCAGATGGTTGGATATTTGTATCTTCTTCACGCCTAAAGTACCGGACAGGTCGGGTTGGAATTTAGATCTAAGATCTGAGATCTAATCAAGATATCAATATATAATTATAACTGTAATGTAAGGTGCTTTTTATACATTAAAATTACATGCGTAGCCGCCGGCGAATACTCAATTACCAGGACAGTAATTAATATTTTATTTTATTATGTTACGAAAAAAATAACAATGTGATAATTTTAAATTCGTTTTATTTTGCAGGTTTCACAAAATTAATTTTATCCTCGTATTTAATAATACGTTTCGTTTAGTGAATATGTTAGGTCTTTGTTAGAACAAAGACCCTAAACAACAATATGAGAAATTATAACTTATACATTACAATTACAAATATATATTTCTTAAAAATGTAAGCCGCCACCTAAAGGCTGAGTGCCCAGAATGCTGGCAGATTTGCTACGTTTGTTAGCAATGCTACCTATTTCGTTGATCGAAGTACGATTTCCACCCATGTACCTTATTATGATAAATTAGTTAGGCTAACGCAATATTTAAAAATTGCTTGTGCTCTAGGACACCTATAACCAAGGATTTGCACCCCAAATGGCTGAAATAAGAAACCTTTGTAAAGATAATGGTAAAATGAATGACATAATTAATCAATAAAATTAATACGACATCAATGAAGGAATTATTATTACAATAAAGCAAAAAAATTACACTTAATAACTGCCTTAATGGACCACCTTTGGATGGTGTAGATAAAAATACAGTAAAATTAACAAATTAATGGTTATGAACATTATAACATTTAAGAATCTCCTTTTTATCCCCCGATGTATGTATCACAGCGTGACAATCCTTATGTGTAGAACAAACCCAGTACACTTTATTGCCTTTTTTGTTTAGACGCTGACGGAATCTGTAGCCCTTCAGATTAAGTTGCGGGCGCCCTTTTTGAGAGGTGGACAAAATCACTTCTGAAACAATATCCAGTCATGCTGAATTAGTATACTAGTTTACGTTAAAACATAAAAATCATAGTCAGCATCAGCCCAGGTTAGACATGGGGCCTCCTTTGATGAAACCTATTTATTTTATTTTGGGCCGATCCTATTCTACTTCAGAGCAAAGCCCTCCCTTTACTATTTTCACACCTCGCGATAAAATACAAATGAAGCAGCATAATAAACATTTACCTACTTAAGATAGCTTAATATTTTCAGTATTAAAATAAACTTGTATCCGTAAGTAAGTTCTCTAGACTAGAATAGAATATTCCTTTATTGCACCATTATGTGCAAAATATCAATATTGTTAAAGATGTTGGAGCGACTTGGTTGACTCCAGAAGGCTATCCACGTTCAGCTTAGAGCGAACAAATCGGTTAAGTCCGTATTTCATCTGCTGTTACCAACAATGTCGTTATATTTGCATTTCGGACAAGGAACAGTACTCGTATGTATAGATAAATAAATTGAAATAATAATCTCAAGAATTATTACACTATAGACTATTAGCTATGACATTATAATGTATGTAAACGCTTTTTAAATTGTGACATCATAACGGCTTTTAGTTTTCAACGAATGAATTAAATGAGAGTTTTATTAAGTAACACAAAAAACAACGTACTTTTCAGAAATTAAAATAATTCATTTAATATAACGTGATAACCTACGGATGGACTACATAAAATACAAATTAAGACTAATGGTTATGAACATTACGACATTTAATAATAGTCTCACTATCCTGCAACGTATGTATCCTGGCGCGACATCCTTTCTTACTGCTGTGTGTAGAACAAACCCAGTGGATCTTTAAACCAACGCTTCGTAGTTTCCGGAATCTGTAGCCCGCCACTGTGATGATGGGATGCCCTTGTTGCGAGATAGAACAAGTGAATTCTGAAACTTTATTAAAGTAGAGATAGAGAATGTCCGAAATATTGTTAAATTAAAAATAATTTATGTAAGAGCGATATGTTATATTGTAAAAACAAATACATAGATGGAAAGAAGATTCTTTATTCCACATTATTCAAAACAATTAATTAAAAAATGGTTCCAATCTGTTTTTTTTTGCTATTGCTTTTAGTATTTTATTTCAATAAATACTAAAACAAAAACATACAAAGGTAATCACATAGGTAAATACAATTTATTATAGGAAACAATAGTGGGGTTGGTGAGGACTTTTCGTGTCTTGAGACTTGCAGTGTGTTCCAAAGCTGTACAGCACTAGCAGTAAATCAAATGTTCTGATTTCCCCACGACAGAATTTTGACAATGAGGATACCTAGTTTCGTTTATACTTAATTGGCCCCACAGCTCAGAAGTCCCATTAAGAACCATGTTGGAACACTATCCCAGATTATCCGAGCTATCCGCGAACTTTCTACTTGGATCACCTGCTTTTTTTCAGGATAGAATATGAGGCTAAAGCTTTTTCTCCAGTCAAGACACCATCCATTATCTAATGATTATGAACATTATGAAATTTTAGAATCGTTTTTTTTTATTGTGTAAGGTATGTATACCAGCGCGGCAACCAAGACGAGTAGAACAAACCCAATAGATCTTAAATTACTTGTATTTCTGTATTCGGAATCGGTAACCACCGACGAGGATGATGGGCCGCCCTCGTTGAGACGTGCTGAATGTATATTCTGGAACAACAAATATTGTCTATATACTTAATTTTATTATGGTTTTGTAAGAAAACTTATGCGTTCAATATTTTATTAAAAGGCTAAGCAAGTATCATTGTAATAAATGTATTTTTAAGATCTTTCGTCGTTTTATTGTCAAGTCAATTAATTATCGATTAGTAAATAAAAGTTATGCTTTTATTATTTTAATACATTGTGGTAATCTTTTTACCGTTTTTTTAATTTAATAAAAGTACTTATAGATTCTACGAAAACATTGAGCAGACTATAGATTTAGATCAACCATTTACCTAGTTATTATATATATAAACAATATTTTAAAATTAGTGGTTATGAACATTATTTAATTTAACAACTGACATATCCTGTAAGGTGTGTATTCTAGCGCGACACCCGTTCTGTTGGTGTTGTGTGGAACAAACCCAGTAGGCCTTAGGACCGACGCACTTGAGCTTCCGGAAACGGTATCCATCGATGTTGATGATCGGCCGTCCTTGTCGCGATGAAGTTATACAAATTTCTAAAAAAGAGGTATTACATATAAATGTTACACACAGTTTAAAGAATTGTGCACAAGAATTTTCAATGCTCGCAATATTGACATTTGAAACACTTAACTAAACTTTAAACACTTAACTAAAATGATGGGAGTTGTAGTAACATTCGTTTGGTTGTTTTAGCGTGAAGAGTTAAAAAACAAGCTTACATCTAAATATCCGAACTTACGCATTTCTCATATTGTATCTGTTGCTGCCCGACAACACCGCTCCGGTCGAGGATAGCTGGTGATCTGCCAGCTATCTTCGAGCGGAGCGCACATAACGCGGCGCATAAAACCAAATCCCGTAAATTTCTAGCTAATTATTCACTAATTGGTACCTGATATAATAATATGATCGTAAAAACCATAATAATAATTCAGTCAATAATCAAGAGAAAAGGTCTAGAAAGTCCACCTTTTACATTTACAACGTTTAAGCATGAGTTTCAAAGTCTTGACTGAAAAAGAAATTGGATTTATGATACTACGCCATATTTTCCACATATATAAATTATGTGGAAAATTTATGGCGCATATATTAAGTTCGTAGGCATAAATTAAGTTCCTCGGTGATAATACTCCGAGTCTGACGCTTCCCCTAAAAGTAAAAATTTATTAAAGAAAATTTAGATTAAATCTTAAAAAAGTATACACAAACTAATGACTGTGCAACATTTTATGCCTGACTACTTTTGTTAGTCCATTATCTTCATAGGTGTGTACAAAAGCCAGACATGCCCCTGACTGTTTCCGGCACCGCCAACGGGCTTTCAGCCCGAGCATCTTATGAAAGGTGTACGTGTACCCAGATACAACGATGACGCGTTTTCCTTTCTCGGTGCGCCGTGGATGTACCACTGAAATAAATAATATTAACTTAGTCGTTTCACGATTATTTACAAACAAAACACGTAAATGACTACTTGCTAAGTAGTCATTTTCGTTGTCTATTTTTCATATAATTATCATTCCACATTAAGATTCCGTTTAAAAATTATAAAGATCTATAAAACCAAATTACAATCAAATAATCGAAACAAATTCAAACTAGTATTATTAGTATTACAATGAAACAATTGAGCTAACTGCAGACTGTTGGAAATACTCTAGAGGTAGCTTCACTTATCCATGTTAATACCAGAGGAAATGTACTAATTTAATTTAAATAAGCAACATGCTCAGCAATCATTTCATTAATACATATGTTATCAATAAAAATCTATATTAAGTATCTATAAATCTAAAATATATTTTGAGACTGGGAGACTAAGAAAATCTTGCTGAAATTACAACAAACTTCGATTTGACCAAAGCCCTACTTCTACTCTTCTACACTTAAGCTCGAGTGCGAAATAACACTACTTAGCAACTGGTTTAAGTTAGCGGACCATTATGTACTTATATAGAGGTAAATGTTGAACTTGCCAGGGCCACTTTCGACAACAAAGAATATTTGTGATTCTGAAAATATTTCCTATATCTAAAAATACTTCTGATTCTGTTGAGTATGTTTCTGTTCTGTTGTCGTGATAGAGTCGTAGCCTCGTAGGTTACAGGGACTCCAGGTATATCCACTATACTTAATGTGACCGCACTTCAATGATCATTCAATCAGATCTTTTTAAAGCCACTCTACGGTACTAACAATATATAAATATGTAAGTTTAAAGCTTAAGAACCGGCTCATGGTTATGCTTCAAGTTTTGCCTTCCGAGGATCTGCACGTTGTCCCCATCATCCAATGTGTATATGTAAGCAATACAACCTTTGCCGGTGTGTGTTGAACATTGCCATCGAGTTATAGGCCCACGTCTTCTTTGTGTACTGTACGTGTACCCAGCGTAGTTTATAACCAGATTTCCGCGTTTTGATCGCCCAAATGAAAAACCTGAAATTGCATTATTAAATTAAAATTTGGAACGGTATTAAGCAATCTTATGCTTTAAAGAAGTTAAAAATTATCAATGGTAACTGTTTTTTCGATTAAAAGATAGCTCCATATAATTTTTTCAAATTTAAATAAGTATTTATTCTGAAACAATTACCAACATTGCAGCTAAATTTTATACAAGTAAGTGACAAGTTAAACTTATACTACAAACAAATACATATTATAACCTGTGATAGGTAAGTAATATAAAGTTTAACTCTTGACACAAATATCTATATGAAGCAGCTATGTTAATATTTTTAGTGATTATGGTATTGGTTAGACTTGATCAAGATAGTGGATTTCCCATCCTGCAGAGTGTGTAACGCGGCATGGCACGAGTTTATCGTGGAGCACTGCCAACGGATCCTGTCTCCTCGCTGGCGTTGTTTATAATATTTGTAGCCGTTCAATATTACGCTAACTTTTCCCCTTCTCGAATGACAAAATTGAAGATCTGTAATAATTATTATGCTACAGAATTAAAAGTCTAGCACTTGATAACACTTTGAGTAGTTCTTGAAAATAATCTGAAAATAAATAAGATCCGTATCCTGCTACGGATTGTGATAACTATATCACATGAATAATCTGTAAGAACTAATCTGAAATTTAATATATTTTCATAGATAACACTGTCATGGTAAATTTTTAACACTAAAATGTCTTATTTTATCCTAAATTGCGCTGTTATTAGTTTTTGTTATGATTTATGAGTTTTCATACATCATAGCAAATACGTGTCTCGTTAGCAGTATGTGAAAACAAAGTAATAATTGATTTTGGAATACAATTCAGTTTTGTTTTCTACTACTATTCAGTTTTGTTTACTTGAGTTTACAATGGTTGTAGTTAGGTCTGTGAGATATGATTTGTATATGATTCTCGGCAACTTCAAGCGTGAAGAGGAAAGCACGGCAGCCCCGGCTCACGCGCGTGCACTGCCAACGTGTCTTCGGGCCGGCCTGGTACTGCTTGCAGTATTGGAAGCCGGAAACCACAATGTTCAGGGATCCACGGTTCGAGCAGACGAATTGAATAGCTTAAATGAAAATAGAGATTTATATTAATATTCACAAAAAAACATGTTTTTAACAATAAATAAAAAATAATTATAAAGTATTCATGACTCAAAGAATACAAATGTTGCTTTCAAGTTTTATTTGTATTATTTATTATAAATAGCGATAATAAGATATGATTAGATAATAATTCTAATAACTACCTAAAAGGTAACAGAAATGGCGGTAATAATTGTTGGTAAATGCGTAAATTTCTATATTTATACTTTTCTGAATTCGCAAGATTCATGAAATGGGTATAATCTCATTACATATATGAAAGCTTCGAATGAAGTGTAAATGATAAAGGCAATTACTATTTTACATGCAAACTTGACGCTATAAGTTTGCGAAAATCTTCTACTTGGTCAATCCAGCGATACCGGGGGCAGCCGACTCGTCTTCGCCCTACGATGGTGTACTATCTTCCTTATGTGACTTTTATTGCTGAGCCATTATGAGTAAGTACAGGTACCAATATTTTTAGTGGTTGTGGTTAGGGTTTTGTTTAATAATTTGTATAACTTCATTTTCGGCTATCGTCCAGATGTGAGCGCGGCATGTTCGGTAGATGGCGCATTGCCAGCGAGTTTTTAAACCTACTGTACGGTGTTTGCAGTACTTGTAGCCGGAAACGACTACATATGTTAATTGTTCCAAATTTTGAAAACACTATTTCGTAACCGGAAATTACAAAAATTATAATCCCACCAATAACATAACAATAAAATAACATAGTATAGCGGCAAGTTTTATTGCTTAGACCCAAAACTACATAATAGAGGTACTACCCTGTGTGTTGTTCCGAGCTTAAACCTATATCTATGCAAACAGCCTACAGCCCGATTTGTTCAGTTGTTTTGGCGTGAAGAAATAAGCCTTTTATTCTTGGTTTCTACCACCTACTTTAGTTGGCAGTTAGATCATCGGCATTATGACCACCTTTTGTATGATATTATCAAATAAGTATTTAAATAATAAATACGTTTAATAGGTAACAGAATTGGCACCTTATTGTTAAAAATCCTATCGTTAAACAATAAACAAACCACTTTTTATCTTGGTCAACACCTTCACTAACATGTCAATGGTTATGGTTATGAACATTGTCACTTTTTATAATGATCTGCTGTTTCCCGTCCCTGAACGTAGTAAGAGCAGCTCGACAATCGATGTGTGCGTCTGTCGCACATTTCCATCTAGTTCTGTTTCCTCTGGACCAATCAATTCTAAACTTAGATCCGGCGAATTTAAGGATTTGTTTACCTCGAGGAGATACACTGAAGAACGGTTCTAAAAAATACAAAGTATTGAAAACAAATCCAATAAGGATAAATTGATAACACGTTTTTTCAACACGGTTTCATTTCATTTACACATTCTACCGATAAATCATAAATCATTTAGAACGGAATATTTACCATAATTTATTATTATAACTTTCTTATTTTCCGGCTATTTATGTGTTAATTTGTAGGCCTATTGAAAAAAAGTTAAATGTAAATCTGAAATCTGAGTGAGTTTTCAAAAAACTCAAAAACAAATCATGGTAAATTATTGTTAATGACATGGTAAGGAGTTGCTTATCATTAATACTTTCATGGCCAATGAGTCACGTAACGTCTTCTCAAAGCCCCAGCCGCGCCCCGGTCGCACCACTGAGGCTGCGCAGGGAACGTTTTAATCTGGACTATAATCAATACAGTTACTTATAAATAATGTATTGATTATATATTTAAAATAGTGAATTGAGTAAATAACTAAAGTGACTAAAATATTTTTAATACTTTAACCCTAAACTTATATACTTACTGTGTTAAAAAAAAAAAACATTAAAAGATAGAATCAATATGGTTTTATTTAGCACACAAAGAAACCAATAAAATAGTGGAAGTAAATAATTAATGTACTTAGGTACCTTATGAGCAAGAGTTACAATCATAACATTTATTCAACGTGTGCGATGCAGTAATTTTCTGTCATAGCACTGATCTACCGTGGAGGCTAGAATCGAATTAGACTTGAAATATAAAAAAATCAAAGGTTTTCGTGAATAGCATGAAAACTTAATCCCCACGAGTAGCATTGCCATATTAATCCAGTTTTACATTCCTTATAATAATCTGGTGCTGAATCTGTGTCAATTTATTTTTTATATTCTATGATAAAGCTATTTCCATCAGAATTCAAATGAAGGACGTTGTATATTTCATTCTGATCAATTTCAAAGATATTATCATTTTCCACAGTTTCCAGAATCAAGTTCTCTTCTATGGGAAGCTCATCCTCGTGTGTATTGGGTTCTTTATTCGTCATTCCCCGTTGTTTCGTAAGTGGTTCCTTATTCATCTCCTGTTCTGTCTGTTCTAGTTCTTCAGTCTTCTTTCTTTTGTGCATGTGGGTTTGGTTGCAGAAAGTGATGAGGTCATTATCGGTGAGGATTGCAGCTCGACATCCGTAGCGGTGGTGGGTGGAGCAGGCCCACCTAGCTCTGTTGTGTGGTGACTGGCGTGCCAGATAGAACTTGAACCCGTTCAGTTCGATCATTCGTTTCCCGCGGCGTGAGGTTACAAACCTCGCTGACAGTTCTAAAAACAATTGTTATAAAGTGAAAAAAATAGTATAACTTAATTTCGTGCATTATTTTGAAACATAAGGAGACAAATAGAATATTCGTGGAGAACTATAACTGCTCATTCATTACCCTCCCATAATTTTCCATTGGCTCTTATTGTCATTCATAGGCACTATATGTATGTTGTTTTTATTTTGCGACCAATAAAAATCTAACTAGGTGTATGAAATTAATAATGTTTAATCAACTCTCTAAATCAGATTCTGACAAATAATGTGAACATAACAATAGTAAATTTAAAACCAAAATGAAAGAAACAAAGTCATTCAAATCATTCTTATTTTACCCATTTTTGATGGCGGGTGGTTATGCTTAAGATTACTTTTGAGAACCCCGTTGCCTTCTGTGATGACGAAGGCACGGCAGCCATTTCGACTGTTCGTTGAACAAAACCACCGGGTCCTGCCTTTGTTTGTGTACTGCTTGCAGAAGTTGTATGCACCACAATTTACCATCGTTGTGCCTTTGCTTGATAGATAGAAAGAAATATCTGTGGAGGAACATCATTATTCAAGGCAAATTCATAGCAGACAATTGTTCATATCCATGCAAACTTACGTACAAAGAAATAACTTTACTTATTGAGATTTACCCTTTTAATACTAAGATATTCAGCACTAACGTAAAATATAACCATAATTGTAAATTGATGATGAACAAATTATTATGAAGTATTGCTTTGCCGTGTGGTGCCGGCATAGAATTTCACCACCCCAACTCTTCCCGTGGGTGTCGTAAGAGGCGACTTAGGGAAAAACACCGGGGGGCGGGCAGCAGCGCCCTCTGCAGAACAACTCCACCAAACTGCGATCCCCAACCCGCATGCCCAGCGTGGGGATTATGGGCAAAAACCCCCAAATGATGAACAATGCCATCTATGGCGCTCGTCAGGGGAGGCCTATGTCCAGCAGTGGACTATTATAGGCTGTTGATGTTGATGATGATGTTGTAGGTATTGCTTTACATAATTGAAGGACATGAAGGGTAGAATGATCTGGTTTATTGAAGACTTTAATTACCAATGAAAATGAACGTTGTTTTCTTGTAAAAATAAATTAAAGCTTTATGTATGTTTTGTCTAAAACGACTTCAAATTCTTTAATAATTACACTGCTTTGTAAGTTATGGGGACAAATACTAATCCCTCCAATTAGAAAGACCTTCTCGGGATCATCCTCTATATAGTAGTAAAAGAATCATCCAAATGAGACCACATTTGACGAATTAATTGACGAAAATGCGTAAAAAAACATATAATATACATCCGAACATACCAGAACCAACAGTACCTGTTAGTACCCGTACCGACTTCCAAAAACTACACAGTAGTTGTTTTGAAGTCGATTAAAAAATACCACTATCAAAAAGTCACCCCTTAATAGTACTTACCGCTGAGACAAATATTTTTTTTTATATTCTGGACACAGCATCTACCCCAAGCCAAGCGGAGCCTGTGTACAAGATATTATTAATACAATATAATGACATACAGAGATACATTATTGCTATACTAGTACTAGAACAGACGAGTACGAGTACAAACAACCAGGACAACCGGAATAAATATTTAGTTTGTGCAAACTGACCCGAGCCGGGAATCGAGCCCGCAATCTCCTGCATTACTGGCGGAGCTTTTCCCGTCGCAAAGGCCATCAATGTATAATATGAAAAAAGTGTTTCCGGGTTAACTTTTAGTAGGAGAGTAAAACCAAAGTCTACTGCAGGCTGAGAATCCGCAACACTATGCATCGTTTTGTAAGACTTTTATTTTTCGTTGTGGTATAGTCACTAGTAGTATAGAGAACAACAGAGGATAAAAGTATAGTGGCGTTCATCGTCAGCTGACCTCCTGCTAATACGTATAATTCTCGTTATTACACCTAACTTAGATTTAGTTAATTAAATTTGTTGTTTTTATGATAAAGCCAACTTTAACTATCTTCATTTTACACAAAGATTCTACTTTTAAAATAGTTCGGTATTTATAAATTTATTAGTTATTTCTATGAATAAATATAGCTAAAAATTAAAGCCACTGTACAGTGCACTGCACAAACTTGATTTTTTAAAATTGTAGTAGTACCTACAATAAACAAAATCAAGTTTGTGCAGTGAATGAAAACCTTTTTAAACTTATGCACAACAATTTTTGTACAATTAAATTGATTATATAGCTAGACTTAAAAAAGTAAACTAAAAACACATTAGGGAGCCCTAATATAAATAATTAGATGGTGGATGGTTGTGGCTTGTCATTAGTTTGATGACGGTCTCGTCCACCGTCGTGATAGAGGCTCGGCATCCCTTGCGATGGTGTGAGGAACAAGTCCATCGGCGTTTCCCACTATTTTCTGTCTTTTTGTAATAAGTGTAAGAGCCGTATTTCAGCATCCTACCGCCATGCTTCGACATTACGTACGAAAAACCTGTAAAAAGTAATATGTAATATATATGTTTAACCATCAATAATTAATTTATTTTAAGCTGGACTAAACAAGAATAACTGAAAAACAGCGACTTGTCTAAGATTGTTTATTTTCACATTATTATCTATTTATAAAATGAAATCCAATTGACTTTACTCAATATACGTATATTTCATTGTCGATGAATGGTTATGTACAATGTTTTGCTTAACAATTATGTCTTCGATTGTGTAAATATAAGATTTGCATCCCTTGCGGTGGTGGGTCGAGCAAAGCCATCTTGTTTTCACTCCAGTGTTAGCATTCTTGTAGTACGTATAACAACCATATTTCAACATTCTCGTACCTCGTGTTGATGTAATGAATGATACTTCTGTAAACAAGTTTATTTTAGTGCATAAATAAAACAACCGTGTTAATTACATTCTTATCTGGGATAAGTAAAGGTAACTTATTAATTAGCCACCCGCCCGACTGTTTTTCTGGTACTACCCTCACACTAGCGCCGCCAAGACAACAGAGTTTGGTGGTCACCAAGAATAACTTCGCGTCTTTGTATACCTAATAATACAATAAGGTACAGAGACATAAGACAAGCTTATGATTGATACATTTATTTACCGAACACATAAAAATAGTAATTAAATCTTCTGTGAATGTAATTTAGACGGAAGGTTTTCGTGGTGTTTGAATCACAAAAAACGAACCAAAATAATATAAATTGAATATTTATCGTGTGTCGAAGGCGAAGGTTTGCGTGACTCGACCTTCAGCTTTGACAAACAGCGAGGCAATGAGCCAGCGTCTCGGGGACGCTTCCGACTGGTATTTATATAAAGATGGTATTGATCGGTTGAGTTACCTGTAGATCGTTAGCAACAGTCAGCAGTTAGTAATTTTTTTTTTTAAATTGTTTTTTTAAACTTTTTAAATTAAAACTTTTTGTATTAGAAACGAAAAATAGGAGTTTTTTATTATCTCCCCCCCACAACTGATCACCATTGGGGTCTGAAACCTCCCCCTTCGGCTTAGTACACATCTTTTGTTACGCCTTGTATAGCTAGAATTAAAAAAAGTAAACTATAAACACATAAAGGAGCCTAGAGGATAATATAAATAATTAGATGGTGGATGGTTGTGGCTTGTCATTTGTTTGATGACGGTCTCGTCCACCGTCGTGATAGAGGCTCGGCATCCCTTGCGATGGTGTGAGGAACAAATCCATCGGCGTTTCCCACTTTTTTCTGTCTTTTTGTAATAAGTGTAAGAGCCGTATTTCAGCATCATACCGCCATGCTTCGACATTACGTACGAAAAACCTGTTAAAATTAATATACATGTATAAACTAAACATAATTTAATATTAATCTTAGCTGGACCACACAAGAATGACTGAAAACCAGCGAATTGCTTAATATTGTTTTTTTTTTACATTATTATTCTTTATGTAAATTTAAACCCGATTGATCATACTTGACGTGCGTATTTTTCATTTTCGATGGATGGTTATGTACAATGTTTTGCTTAACGATTATGTCTTCGTATGTGTAAATACAAGCTGTGCACCCCTGGCGTGGTGGGTCGAGCAAAGCCACCTTGTTTTCAATCTAGTGTGATCCTTCTTGGAGTAGGTATAACGACCATATTTCAACAGTCTCGTACCTCGTTTTGATGTTATAAATGATACTTCTGGAAACGAGTTCATTTGTAGTGAATAAATAAAACTAAGGTGTTCATTACATTCTTATCTAGGATATGTAAAGTTAGTAGTTAACCCTCATACTAGCGCCGCCAGGAAAACAAAGTTTGGTGGCCACCAAGAACAACTTCGCTTCTCTGTCAGCCTAAACTATACCTAATAACTAATAAAACAATTAGGTACATAGACATTAGACAACCTTATAATTGGTACATTTTATTACCGAACACAAAGAAATATTTAATAAATAAACTGTAAATGTAATTTAAACAGAAGGTTTTCGCGGTGTTCTAGTCACAAAAGACGAACCAAAATAAGATAAATTAATATTATAGTGTTGTTTGCATGAGTCATCACATCACATCAGCATTGCAAACAGCGAGGCAATGCAACCAGCGTCTCGGGGACGCTTCCGACTGGTATTGATATTGATCGGTTTAGCTACCCGTACCGATTTTAACAACAGTCTACAGTTAGTTTAATTTTAAATACAAGTTCTTGTTCCATTATAAGTACCTATCTTTATTAATAAAGTTCTTAATTAAAAAGAACCTCTTGTACCTAAATATTCTTTAATATATTCACAAATCTCGAAAATTTAAACAGTAAAATATTACGTCTTAAATTATTGATCATCTCAAAAATGTTTACTTATCATGGGTATTGTTTGAACTATCTCTAAACTTTACACGGCGCGGCGGTTAGAAGATACAATCTAAGTATATTATAATCCAAGTAATGTACTGCTAGTTCAGCAAAATGTAATTACCATATTTAAAAATAAATAATGCTAAACAATCCCCACATTCATCCTTTAGTGGGAGGGTGATTATGCTCGTGGTTTACTTTGATGGTTATGTCTTCGAAGGTGTAGATGTAAGCACGGCATCCTTTACAATGGTGCGTAGAACAGACCCATCTTGTTTTTAATCCGTTGGTAGACTTCTTGTAGTACGTATAGTTGCCATATTTCATGAGTTTTGTGCCACGCGCTGACCAACAATACGTTACGTCTGCGAGAAATAATATCATGTACTTACATATAATATACATAAATGGTTTGTCAGTGTTAATGTAAAGTTTTTTATTTTATTTTTCTTATTTTTTTATTTTTCTTTATTATTTTTCTTTATTAGGGATAACAAACAATCACACTTATATATTAATTAAATGCACTTAAGTTAACTTATTTCTAAAAGTGTAACCAGCCCCGTTATCCACAGGTTACTATTAAAAAGGGGGTGATGTTAGTGAACGTTATTGAACACTTGGCATTTGAAATAATTATTTCTAAATTATACATTTATATAGATCTTGATAATTGCACAGAAGAACATTACAGTTAGAATCTTATTCTAAATTAGTATCAGATGACATGATAAGTTTGATAGCCTTCTTGTATAATGCAGGTGAAGTAGCAAATAGATCAGTTTCGGAGAAGTACTCATTATAAGCTTTTGTCATTCTATGCAATGGAGCTCGCATACCTGCGTTCGTTTTGCAAGGAGTAGGAGCGAAAAACGCACGTTTACGGTTCTCTCTGATTGGGCGTGAACAATATGGTACATGTACACAAATTAGATTGACTAAACTATTACAATCGAACTTATTATGACAGATATTATATAACATGAGTTGATCAAGGAGCATTCTTCGCTGCTTCAATGAAGGAAGTGAGTACTTCCAAAGTAGTTGATCGTAAGAGGACCTCGAACGGAAGCATCGGTAGTTTGTAGAGCGCAAGAATTTACGCTGTACGCCTTCAATGCGATTGTCGTATTTATCATAAAAAGGATTCCATACAGATGTAGCGTACTCAAGCTGAGATCTTATTAAAGATGTATAGAGAAGAAGGTAAGATTCTGGCCTTTTAAAGGGAACACATATACGCATAACAAAGCCATAAAGCTTAAAAGCTTTACTAACTATATTCTCAATGTGAGCATCAAAGTGAAGCTTTGAATCAATTAATATACCTAGATCCTTAATAATAGGTACCTTTTCAAGCGGAGAGTTACATAAAGAATAGGTGAAGCCTATAGTCTTGAGTTTTTTAGAAAAAGTGATGGATTTACATTTAGGTAAGCTGAGATGTAGTTTGTTCTCTATGCAGTATGTGGTAAGGCGGTCGAGGTCCTCCTGCAGAAAAATACAATCCTGGACTGAAGTGATTTTACGGAAAATTTTTAGGTCATCAGCATAGAGTAAGAACTGGGTGTGCTTAAAACAGCTTTTAATGTCATTGATAAAAAGAACAAACAACAGTGGTCCAAGTATGGATCCTTGGGCTACACCAGATGTAACTTTAATGATCTTAGAGGTGTATCCATTTAAAGCAATACGTTGGGTTCTATTCCTGACATAGGAGGAGAACCACCTGAGTAAGTTTCCTCGAATTCCGTTAAATGCAAGCTTTCTTAGAAGTATCTCGTGGTCTACCTTGTCGAATGCTTTACAGAAGTCTGTGTAAATTGAGTCGACTTGAATACGATTATCCATGCAGTGAAAAATATTATTGGTGTAAAGTAGTAAATTACTGACTGTGGAACGCTTTTTAACAAAACCATGTTGTTCAGGTATTATAATTTTGTGAAGGCTAGGGTATATTTTGTTATGTATAAGGCGCTCTAAAACCTTCGACAAAGTAGACAAGAGTGAGATAGGTCTATAGTTACTGACATCTTTCTTACTGCCCTGTTTAAAAACCGGTGTAATATGTGCAGTTTTCCATAGATTAGGAATATTGCCTTCTTTGAGGCTTCGGTTGTATAAGGTATGTAGAGGAGAGACAATGGTGTCCGCAGTATGTCTAATGAAAAAAGGGGGTAAGCCATCAGGACCAGGTCCTTTAGTTATATCTAAAGATTTAAGTTCTTTAAGAATCTCATCCTTAGAAAAGGATATGTTGTTAAAGGAAAAATCGCAGTTACTGTTATACGGAGAGGACTCAAGGTCTACATTATTATCACTGCTGAGCTCATACACAGATCCAAAGAAATCTGAGAATAGTTCACATATTTCCTCGGGCTTATCTGACCCAACTTCACCGTATCTCATTGAGGATGGTAGACCAGATTTTTTATTGCTATTTTTCACATATGACCAAAATGTCTTAACATCAACCTTCAACCTTTCCTCAATAGTGTCAATGTACGAGTTAAAGCAGATTTTACTTTCTATTTTAAATCTCTGTCTTAAGATTGAGTAACATTCATAGTGTTCAGTTGTTTTATATTTTTTCCATTTTATCCAAGCTTTTTCTTTGTTTTTAAATATGTGAATCAGTGGACGAGAAAACCATGTAGGAAAACTGTTATTTTTAATGGGCCGCAATGGCACATGCAACTTTATGAGTTCAAAGATTTTTTCATAGAAAACATTTACCGCATCATCTAGGGGTAACTCATAGAGAAAGCTCCAGCTGATGTCACTAAGTTGTTTGTTTAATAAAGAATAGTCAGCTTCCAGGTAGCAGTATCTAGGTGCGGAGCAGGTTTTTAAAGAAAGATGTGATAATAATCTAAAGTAAACTAAAACACAGAACGGTGGATGTAGACAATCTATGGGCACCAGCGGGTTCAATGGTGGTTGGCGTAAGATGGCGTAGTTGTTGTAAGATCTCCGCAATCACTGAAGAAATAAAGATGACAACGTATATTTTGTAGAAGCTAGTATCTAAAAGGGAGCTGGTCAATAAGTTGGCTTTACGATAGATTTTAATATTATTTTATTATTTATATCAACTACGGTTGAATAGAGTTTACCTGTCACCTAAGATTAACGTTGATAACATAATTATAACCTTAATCTTACTCCAATTATTATATAGAAACATTTTGTTTCTTAAATTTATCACAATTATTTTTATTAATAAGCAGTTGCTAAAGCAATGTAAATAAGTTTAACTTAAAGCACATTTATCACAATAGGTAACAAAGAGTTTCTGTTTTATTTTACGAAAATGCAACATACACCTCTACAAACAAATAAAGGTAGAGATTATATAGTATTACACTTCCAGGAAATACTGAAGATTTTTCTAAGATGAATTTTTTGCAATATACTCGTATATTATTAAAGTGATGAGCTAAGTTACAATTTTTAACTAGAACTAGGTTTATTTCTAATATAAAACGGATTAAAGTATTGAATAAACGATGGACATCTTACCTTTGGTTGGCTAATCAAACAACGTTAAGATGTCCATCGTTTATTTATCATTAAGTTGATATCATAAGCATGTTTGACTTATGTACTTGTACTTACAAATTAATAAGAAATAAGTTTCAATAAAAACAGCTTGACACTAAATATATTTCATGACTAGATTAGAAGAACTTTTATTTATACAAAGTTTACGGGGAGTTTATGGGGCCAAAAAACAGACAGACTATATGATAATGTCTTTCTATAGACTATATAATAATGTCTTTCATGATTACTAAATTAGATGTTAGTCTTTGAATAACCAACAAAAAGTTTTTAATCCTGATCAAATCGAGATATTATAATATTTATATATGAGATCAAAAAGTTATATTTAAAATATTATTTGGAATATAATAAAATAACGTCATGTAGATAATTCACAATAATATTTTTTAACTCTAGGCACGGAATATTTGTTTACAAATAAGACATTATTTTACGAATAGAATACAATTCAAACACTCCTATAAACTATGCAATTTAAAGTAACGGCTTCATTTCAAAATGTCGTCTACTTACTTGAAAGATACGTAACGATGTTGAGCTCGTATTTTGTATAGAAGCTCATACATATTCTAGAGGTAAGTACTTAATACTCGAATATATATTAGATTTGTCGTGAGAGCTGAATATTTTACACACTACGTCATAGGAATATTAATTTTACCATCTAAATGTCAATACTAATAAACATCAACGAATATATAAATTTAATTTACGGAATTGAGGTACATTTTGGTTCAAGTGGTTGCTCAGTTGTTGGAAATTTGCTGTCCTGGTACCGCTGTTTGAGGAAATGTATCTACTGGAATGGAGTACCTAGGAACAATTGAATTCCGACCGACTGGGTTGATTCGTCTAGCGCTGCGACGATAGGTCCTTAAAACTTTCGGTGTTGTGACTTTTTCTAGTGTTATATTTGCACGTGATATTCCAGCAGATAGCACATTATTTCTACCTGAACTGGTAGCTGATGCTCTAGGCCGTGGGATAAATGCATAATCTCTTGGATTATAAGCAGATACAGTACTTTCCTGATAAGTGTTAGATGCAACGTAAGGAACAACACCATCAAAATTTAAGGGATTGTTAGCAGTTTGATACTGTATTTGATCTGTTACTGGTTGTGCTAGTTTTCCGTCGTAATAAAGCTTAGGTTCAGTAGGTGCTGAACCTATCGATGTAAGAGTGACTTTAGCTGGTACATCTTTAGGAACAGACATATAATTGTATGTAGGGAGTAGAACTTGGTGAGAGTTGCCAAGAATTTCAGAGTTCTGTGGAGAAATGGGGCCATAGCTTGTGACACAATAATCTAAGGGGTCTGGTAGGATTGTGGCAGTGTTTTCAGAGACAACTTGAATCTCATTATCCCTTTTAGTTAAATCTGATGAATTTTTGACAGTTATTTAAAGACTAGGATCATGAGATATTATCATGTTTCCGGGGCATACGTGGGCAGGCCGCGAAGGAATAAGTTTCTCACGTTGTGGTAGCAATGTTTTAGTGACAGATTTTACAGAAGAAAACATAGTTTCATCGGTATAAACCAAATTCATTGTCTCCATTTGAGACGACACATGGACGCTTGGATCAGCGTTTCGGTCAATCGCCGGTACATGGTCAGTCATGGTAGCTTGTTTCAATGAGTAGACATCTTCCTGCTGAGTAAGTTTTCCTCGGGTTGTGTTCTTTCCTATTATTCCCAGGTGATTGTGCACGGAATTAATGACAGTTACTTTATTTTCACATGAATACAAATACGCACTGCATTCATAGTCAACGCACTGCCATTTTATCTTCAAACCTTGGCAGTAATTGCGTCTAAAGTGGTATCCTTTGTAGATAAGTATCAGTCTTGTGTTACGCAGTGTAACCAGTAACCTGGCATCTGTAATTTAATATAGAAACTTAAGCGATATTCTGTCTGATGTACCTATACAAAATTCACGCATGATAGTAAACGCATACGAACCTACGACATGAACTCCGGAACCAGTTAGTAGAGAATTTATCGGCTGCTTAGATTTCTGTGTGTTCTTGACAGCTGATGGACGCTCCTGAGTATCCCCACCAAAAGTGTTACCACTAATCTTAATAAATTGATTGGGATTATTTGTGTTACCATTCTTATTGATTACCTGTTCTTTGTATGTAGCTTCAGGTAATATGGATATGTCTGGCTGAATAGACACCGGTATTTGCGGCTCATAATCTTCAGCAGCAGCAATGATACTACAATCGGAGTACACTGGCGGAATCGCATCGCCTTCGTATACTCCAGGACGGAATTTCACCAGATCTGTAGATGAACTTGCGTCAGTTGTTAGAGGAATCTCGATAGTTGAGACGTTCTGGTTTAAATTAAGCTGGGTTTCTGGGATTCCTTCGTCTACAATAAGTGGCTTAGGACTGTCATTTTCCTGATCTGATGAGAGTAAATGCAATGAGTTAAACATAAAAATATTACCTAAATTAACACGTAACGACAAAAAACAAGATTTCACCTTCATTTAACATTATTAGAGGCAAAGTGTGTTGCTGTAAAACTTCTTCATTGACAACCGTCAAGTTATTTCCGGTAGAAGATGAGGTAGTTGGTTCGTTGTTTGTGTAGATTACTGCCATTATTTTGTAAGGAAACCCCACGACTGGAATAAATTGAGGTGCTTGCACGTCTGAGTTTTGTGTTATTGGATATGGTTCACCGGTAATTTGCTCCACAGACATCGGGTTTATATTTAGAATGTAAACGAAAGGCAAAGCTGTCGGTTGTTGTAATACTGGATTTTGTTCCGCTGTTATTTGGTTATCATTCAATGTGCAATCTAGAGACGTGTCGGCAGGTATCGTTTCTGCTTGTTTGTTTACTGAATCTTGATCCATATTCAGCAGGTCAAGATCTAATGCTAGAAACACAACATAATGTTATTACATTTTAACTCAAAAATTCACGTTAAAAATCTAATAAACTAACTTATTTTTATATTATGCTCAGGGTGTTATAGGCAATACCTACCATCTTTATATTTGGTAAACAGGATTCAATGGAATGAAAAACTTGCAATTTTGTTTGATCCATTTATGTATTTTTTTAACAAAAGTACCTAATTCAAAATCACGCTAATTATGCTTTTTATTGATAATGAAACAGTTCTTTACAACGATTTAATGAAATACAATAGTCATTGACCGTAAATTTAAAATAATACATCTCCCTGAACTAGGTAATGTTAGGTAAAGGCAGAAGGTGCCTAAAACTAACAAACATGCCCATCCCAGATAGCGGAACTTCTGTTCATCAGTTATTAATCTTGATGGTGTGAGTGATTTCTGGTGTCGTAGTTAAACATTAATGATTATGGCTTCCTTTTCTAACTACAACCATATCATCCACAGTACACAAAGTAGCTCTGCATCCAAAGTTACAGTTCGTAGAGCATCGCCACAGTCTCCTCTTGTGTACTGGCGTACTGTTCCTGCAGGAGTACGTGTAGCCGTCTATTGATATAAGCGGCTTTCCTTTCCTCGATAAAACCATTTCATAGCGAAATGGAAGAATATCTGTACATGAAATAAATTATTATTAGGTATTGTTTTACTAAAATAATGAAACGATTTATTTAGTAACAATAAAATTGTACTTCTCTCGCAGAGCTCGAAGAGGCTCGAAGAGACATCACCGGCGGGACTCTGAGGTTGTTGCTAGGTGCTCTCAGTTTCAGAGTCGAATATTGTGGTGTCCTGATGATGTCTCGTGGAGAGACGAAAGTAGTTGACTACTTTTTTTTTTCATTTATTTTTAGTGAGTCTTTGTAGGTTGTTAAAATAACGTAAATGATATGTTTTTGAATAAAAAAAACGATAGCCAAAGAACCCTTAGGTAAGACTATTTTTAAGATCATCAAACCCATAGTTTAGTAACGTGCTAGAGGGGCTAAATATATTTTTTCCGGATGTTCTGGTTGTTTTTACGTAGAATAAAAATATCTATTTATTATATTGTATTTATAACATCAGTGATCTAGTACCCATATCAGTAAGTCTGCTTAGCTTGGGGCTAGATGCTGTAGTGTGAGATGAGAAGGAATGTATTATTGATTATGAAAATCTCTTTGTAAAACCAATTTATCGTTTATGGTGTAACCATCGTTTTGCAGCCCAAATAGTGTTAATACATAACATACACATACAAACCAGCCAATAAGCAACGACAAGTCGCTCTACCATTGGTCGAATACGAGCCAATGAGTGCGTCTCGATTGAATTCTTCGACGCCTACACATGTCAACGTGGAAATATTTTTCTTCACATTGGACGATGCAACATTAGATCATCGTTTAACCAGCCTTTGTTTTTGTTCAGATGTGTAAAATGTTGTTAAAACTGCTTTCAGATATACTTATTGATTACCATGAAACAATATTATTGCATAATAATGTAAGTGTTGTCATAATTTTAACACCAATTTTACAAATAAAAAGTCAAGATATGAAAACTACACTTCATTATTTAGTGGCAGTCCATCACGGTCTATTATAAAAATAAATATTGGTTGCACAGTGTTCATTTTACATAATACTAAACGAATTCAACATATCGTAATCGTGACACGATAGTATGAGTACTATCGTATTTTGTTGTGTTATCAATCACAGTCATTATCGGCTCAAACAATCTGACTGAGTCCTCAGTAGGTACAAATAATAACACTTATAAACCTAAGATGTTATCAATGGAGTGCTAACAGCGAATCAACTTAGCGGTAGGTTAGTGTGATTACAGAAAAGGCACTGTTGATGGGCTAATACAAAATATTAATAAGTTAAACGGATAGCCGTTTCTTTTAACGACTTTAATTTAAAATGTCTTGATCCTCAATGATTATGGACGTTGGATATTTTGATAATTTTAATTAAATAGTACGTGCCTTGTAACCTTTGCTGCGATCGCTGGAGCAAATCAACCTAATTCGATCATTTGAGATTTCTTGTAAAAGTTATACCCTCCAACACAAAACAGTATCTTCCCCTTTCGTGACGCAAAGACACTGGAATAAGATATATTTAAAAGCCTGAGTGAAGGCACAAGTAAAGGCTAACAAGCGTCATATTGCGGGCTGTCACTTTCCACCACCAAAAGGACGCCAATTAGTAGGGGCCTCTATAATTGGTCCGCCCATGTCTAAAATCTTACGGATGATCATTTTGCTCTTTTACAGAACGATAACTTTTTGGTTCATAAATAATTCTTTACCAAATAAGTGATAAGTGGAGTATGCAAGACAAAATAAATCTATTTTGAAATAAATAAATACATAATACGTTCAATATTATAATATGACTAGAAATAAAGTTTATGCGCTATGTTTTATTTTCTTTATATCAAGGGCTTTTAACAAAATTAAGCGAGATCATGCAATATTATAACTAATTACAGTAATGAATACGTAATAATAGTACTTAATAAATAAACGGTTCATTTCTATACGTAGATCTACTGAAGTAAACCACACAACTTAAACGGAGTATATTGTCACGAGTGGTTGTCGTGGATCAATCATGATTATGGTTGTCACTCATCCTGAACAGCTTGTCATTGTCCGTCCACGCGAAGCCCGGGCACTTCCGTCTGCGGTGATGCATGCAGCGCCAACGCACCTTGGTACCCATTGTGGAATGCACGCAAAACGCATACTTGTTGATGCATAGCATCTTCTTGCCCCGAATCGTATGACCGTAGTGACAGTTCAGTTCTGAAAGGTACAATGTGTCAGTTTTGTAGTTTTGTAGCAGTTTTGTAGTTTTTATTCTCTTCTACTAATACTTCATACACCATTCTATGAAGGGTCATAGATGAGAAGGTTTATGTTTTGGGAGGTAATACTCGTTTATATCACAGGCAAGGCAACAATAGGCAGGCTTTATGATTGTAGAGAAAACAACTCAGCTACTAAAATCTATCTTAACTCTTAAACATAAATATAAAAAGCGTCTCGGCGAAAAGGTGCATGGGATAAAATTCGTCAAAAGTTTTTTTTACTTAGATAAGACTTTTCTATTTATTATGATTAGTCTGTTGTTAATATATACGAGACTTCGGTTCATGGTTAATGTTATTAATTATTTTGATTATTTGATCACCGACAGTATGCACTTTAGCTGTACATCCTTTGCTGTTGTGCGTAGAGCATCTCCATCTGTTCTTTAGCCCTGCGTCGGTACCGGGCGTGAGGCAAAATGTATATCCATCTACAGCGAGTAAGGTTCTACCTCTTTTTGTTGTTGTAAAGTTCCACTCCACTGAAATAAAAAACTGGTTATTTATATTTTATTAAGAGTAATTTTATTCATGTATCTTAGACAGATACCTACCTAAATGTTAAAGAAAAATTGCACAAAACATTATATTTAGATTCATCAGATTTATTGTCTGTTTTGCTCAAAAACCTTTCAGTTTTCAGTTTCAGTAACAGAATTTCAGTTTCATAAGGTCATTCAATTAATACGCTGATTCCATGAAAGTAAATTTTGAATCCGCTTTTGTTCACACACAGTTTTACGCCGTAAAATAAAATAAACATAAATACTTAGTATATAATTAAAACTCAAATCAAAATAAAATCAGTCGAAAAATTATGTCTGCTTATTTTATCAAAAATATTATCATAGACGGTATTTTGGTAAACCGTGGACGTGGTTGTTATTTATTTTGACAACTTCTCCTTCGACGGTGCACACCATGGCGCGGCTCCTTGTTGTTGTGAGATGAACAGACCCACGTAGTCTTTACTCCAATGTTTCTCTTCATGCAAAAATTATACCTCTCCACGCAAAGCTGGGCCTTCCCGTACCGAGATATTTTAAAACAAACTAAAAATAAGATAAGAAATAAAAACAGGGCAAAAACGCAAGCTTATCTTCAATTACTTTATTCATTTATTTATTCAATATACAAGTACATATTATTTGTTTGGAGACGGTTCTCATAACTCAGACAGAATAAAAGAAAATAAATAACGTTACAATTTAACATTTAATTGGCATTAACGTAATAAGGTTTGAAGACTGAAACCCAATAAAGTTTAAAAATCATTTTTATTTATATTTTCTTTAAATAAGGCACCAAGGGCATTGATTAAAAATGAAATTAAAGGAAAACAAACAAATACTTTGAGGAATTATAGCTAATCTCCTGCTATCTTAGAATTATGAAAAAACTAAATGCCATGGTTATGTTCGTTTTGGAACTTTATGATGACATCATCCACTGTGTGTACTTTGGCTCTGCACTTCTTATGATTGTGTGTCGAACAGATCCATCTCTTTTTCATTCCTTTTTTATTTTGAATGCAAAACGTAAACCCGCCAACGCTTAACAAGGTCTTCCCTCTTTGGGAAGTGACATATTTCACTGAAACACAGGGCAAAGATATACTTTTTTTCCTGCTGAATGTCACAATTTGCATAGATTTATTTATTTCTTCATTAGTAGTTTTACCTTACATAAGAACCAATAAAGTCAGAAACTTGTATTCTTCTATTTACCTAATGCTTAGGCATTCGTACAATATCACTTTCTACATATTTGAAAATCATTTCATTTCTATGATTGTGCCAAAAATAGTATTTTTTCGAACCTCCACGTTACGTATAGAAAAATAAAAAAACTGCGATTCACGTTTACTTTTATTTAGCTAAATCTAAAATTTACAAACGATAAAACATAATTGTTCACAATATAACATTCATCTTTACATCGACTTGTTTTATTACATCTGACAATGGCGAACCAGCCCTTATTTTTTTTATGAGTCGAAGTAGGCTTCCTAAATCAAAGGTTTTAAAGAATCTTGTCGTGCGCACAGTGCATCCGACCGCTGGCATTGTATTTAACTGTTAAGGAAAGTCAAGGACGAGTTCTCCTATTCAGGTCCTTGGCATGCTCAATGATGCCCTAAAAAAATTGAAAAAAAATGTCATAGCTTCATCAGAGCTCCGCTTTTCTCTGATACGCGCGCTCTTTTTAGCTCAAAGATATAATATATTTTTTTATTTTAACGGCAAGGTGGCGCTGTATGACGCTTGACTAAAGTAATACTGTGGTTATGGTTATTATTGATCCTTATAATTTCGTTTCCAATTGTATGAACAATAGCTCGGCAAAGCCTGTTGTTGTGGGTGGAGCATACCCATCACATCCTTTCTTCATTTGTAGATTGAACGCAAAATGTGAATCCATCAACGCATAACAAGGTCGTCCCTCTTTGTGATATGACGTATTTTACTAAAATAAAGAAAATGCATTTGACTCAGTAAATAGAATAACAAGAAAAAAAATTTGAAATTTATTAGTACTTAACATTAACATTTCATCATAAGAAAAACAAACAATAAGATAGATAGGGCTCATTATTAGGATTATATTTATTTATGATAAGTAGAGTCAAAATTATATTTATATGAATCCTAAATTATAACTAAATCCTTATTTACCTAGACACTAGACTTCCTTATCAATTCAATTCAATTTATCAGTAATATAGTTACAGTAGTATAAATGCATATTGTTCTAAGGTTCGAAATATCAACGAATAATAAAATTGTATTATTTACCTACTTTGATATGTATCCCTTAAACTACAAGGGTGGTTATGTTCGTTATTGATTTTGATGATTTGATTTCCTTGTGTATACACCCTCGCTCGACATTGCTTATGATTGTGAGTAGAACATCTCCATCTCCGCTTATCTCCATTTCTTATTTGCACACAAAATGTAAAATTGTCAATGCTTAGCAATGTGTTACCCTTCTGCGAGGTGACAAATTTCACTGTGAATAAAATAAAACATTATTGTGCAATAGATAAATAGGGATTACTTAAAATCTATAATGTTTGAAATATGTGCAGTGCACATAAATTCATGTTTAGGTGTTACATTAACAGTTAGGGCAAAATGCCTTTATTAACAAATAAAATTACAATGATGTAAATAATAAAAACTAGTATTTACAATTGAAACAATTGAGCTAACTACAGACTGTTGCGAACAAACCACAGGTAGCTCAACTGATCCATATCAATACCAGTTGGAAGTGTACCCAAGATGCTGACTGCATTGCCACGCTGTATGGCAATGCTGATGCGCTGCGCCAGATATTGTTCAGCTCTCGGGACACACGTCGCTTCGACCAGACGCTCAGATGATTTCCATGAAAAAAATCGAAATTGAAGTTTTCAATTTATCAGTCATTATGTCAATATAATCAAAAGTAAAAAAATATTTACTACAATAAAAGACAGGTTAAATATTCACTATAAAAGATATAGAAAACATAAGCTACACATTATCAACTTAATATGAAACAAGATAAATATATTTATTAGGTTTTAACCTTGTAATGTATTTGTATTTCAAAGAAATTAAAATAATTAAATCATTCGACTAGTTGGTTGAAAAATGTACTGTGAAAATAACAAAAATAATAAAACTTTATAAAGTTCAGATACACAATGTTAAATAGGTAAATCGTAAAATTTGTAGGTTATATTCAATTAGAAGTAAAATAGTCATATTTTTATACAGTTTCCTGTACGCTGTGCGTATTCAGGGATTGTCGAGACAGTGAACAATCTACTCTACGGCAGGATATGACTTCAAAATGAGAGGAGGGCAGGTTTTTTATGTACGGATAGAGTAATTCACCAATCTAATGAGTACAACGGCAGCATCCTTATATATCTCCATGGTGAGATATCTAAAAGTCTTTCGCAGCATTACTTTCAACAGTAAGCCCAGTGCTCTCTCGGCTCGTGAAGCTCTTCGCTACTCACTACTCCGATAAGACTACTCCAATACGAACTGCAGATGATACTCTACACTACACTATGATATATAGTTGATAATTTATCCATAAAAGTAAATAATCTTGGATAATTCACACACAATATATTGGATATTATAATTTTATTTAAGTTTATTTTCATAAATTTCCATTTAATAATTAATCTTCTTTAGGTGTTTGTTAACGAATAGCATGGCTGTTCGTTAACAAACACCTACTTCATTGAACCCTTTGAAGATTTTGTTTTCCAATGTATACAAGAACGCCCCGCAATATCTGTTGTGATGGCTCGAACATATCCATCTCTTCTTATATCCATTTTTACGTTGAAAACAAAATTTATATCCATTAACCATTATCAAAGTCTTTCCTTTCTTGGACGTGATGAATTTCACTGAAAACGAAATGAACCAAATAAGTAATTGTAAAATATTATACATACAGTGTTTTTTATTATTTTGAACTCCTATGAATAGTTTTTTGAACAGTAAATATTGTTTTTATTTAAATGTTGAGCCATTTAAGAAGTTCGCAAATATTTCTAGTCTCAGCATTCAATAGCCAGGCGGTGGAAGGTAAGATACACGTATAAAGCAGTCCTCGATATACTTTTTACTACTGCACATATTAACATTTACGTTTCTAAATATTTTTTCATATTATTTGATTGAGTTTTGCAGGTACATAATATGATAAAAAAACATATTCTGTTCAGAACGGGCGCAACTCGCGGTGCTTATTTGTGAACAGAATTGTAGAAACTATATACAATAGTTCCTGAAGTAAGGAGACAAAACGTTAATCGCTCCACAGCTTATCAAGGTCTTAAAGTCTCACCACACGCGCCACATCGCGCGCTTAGTCGCGAACCATGAGTGTGGAACCTATTCGCATTTTACGTGGTTCGTGGGAGCCTTTCAGGTTACCGCGTCGCAATGAACTACGCGTACCTACAATCCGCGTGGGAGTGTGTAGAAGCTATGAGACCTTTTAGAACTTTTTAACTATATAACTCGACAAATTATTAAATATTTGCCTAAGAAATTATTTAAACGTATAATGAAGTAAATCATTTATTTGTCACGAAAAAAACACCATCATATGATTTACATAATAAAATGTGGCAAAATTTTAAAATAACATGCACATAAAAATCTATATTATATATAAAACTTAGAGCCACCTTTTATGTATCGTCACGACTAACAAAACAACTCAAATTCTGCTGCGAATTTGAGTTTTCGATATTTTAACAAACATTGATTAAATCAGATTAATCAGATCCATATCAATACCATTCACATTCTCCTGGAAATACGTTTCCAGAAGTGATATGATCATCTGTGTATTCCACGACAGTGTCGTCTATAGTAGTCACTCTCGCCTTGCATCGGTATTTCGCGTGTGTGGTACATCTCCACTTGATTTTCCCCGATCTTCCACCGTTTATTCTGTACTTGATTCCTCGCCAAATCATGATTTTGCTGCCTCTTACCGAGTAAGTTATTTTTGGGTTGTCTGTGGAATTAAAACAATATTCAGTTAATGTGTAAAATAAAAGTAATAAGATAAATTAACATTGAAGGTCTTTATTGTTGTTAAAAGTCACTATCTCATGATATTTTTATACTAGCTAACTTAAAATATGTTTTTATATAGTTATTCAGACAATGTGCAACAGTTGCTGTGAAATAAAATATACATTTGCGTTCGCAGAGACGCGGAAAACGCGCGACGCAAACCGCACTCGAGGGCGCACCGTGATGAAGTCCCTCGTTGCGGATGATCGGTATGGGTTGGTGCGAGGTTAATTTTCTCTCTTAGTTATAAACCTAATGGATAAGTAGTTTAAATCGTCAACCATTTTTTTAAAACCTACGGAAAACTAACTTCGGTTCACTGATAAATTTGCAGCATTTCTGAAAATGCTAATATTTGGGCTAAATATTTACAAAGCTTCCAAAATATCCATTTGAATCGTTTTGTTTTTTATGATGGGTTCACAGAAATGGTTAACGATTTTCGCCAAAATAACTTTTCTTTTCTTTTCTTTTCCTTGTGAACGCAGAATCAAATTCAAAACGAAAATACAGTAGGAACCTATTTTAATCTCACGTCAACATGATAAATCAATCTTATGGGATAAGACGTTGGTGTAATCGGTTTTTAATTTATGTTATCTGTACGCGAATGAGAATGATCATGTTCCTCGGAAGCGTAGGTGATCATATCATTTGATGTGTGCAAGAATGCTCTGCATTTCCTTGTTGTGCAGCGCCATCTACCGTTAGTTGTGTTCCCATGCCTTAAATATTCTTTGTAGAACTTGTGCCCGTTGTAGATGATTTGGTTGTAGCCCCTCGATGATGTGATGAATAGTGCTGCAGACATAATGGCTCAATGTTAAGAAATGTTAGTAGGTATCAACTTCCTTTAGCCGTCCTGTACTGCTGTGTCAGGCTCTATAGGCTTAAGGAATCAGTCCTGTCAAAAGAACAAACTTAAAGGTAAAAATAATGTATACGTTGGTACACTTGAATCAAGGGATTAAAACGCACCATTTTAAAGTCTGTAGGTATCTATTTATTTAAATATTTTCACATAACATTTTAAAGCTAAGCATGAGTAAAGATCAAGTACTAACATTTTATCATCATAATTATAAATTTACTCGATCATAAAATGATTATAAATGTCTGGCTGATTATGGCTTACTTCACTAATGATACCTATGCCACCGAAGGGTAAATCATATGTAGATTTTCCATTATTTTTGATATTACCACAAGGTACGCCGTGGTTGTGGTGGATGTGCACCATGAGAAGTCGGTTGCCTTCGGTGATGGCGTACGCGCCGCAGCCCTTGGGCCGCGCAGTGGAGCAGTACCATCGTTTTCTAACACTAGTGCGGTAGTGCTTCGGTAAGAAGAACTTGAAACCGTTCACGTACAATAGCGTGTTTCCTCTTTGTGATTTTATGAATCTGAAATCTGTACAAGCGTTAGCAAAAAATACTCCAAAATAAAGTGTGTGTTGTTTTTATCAAAGATTTTGTGGAAAATTATATGTAAAAGAGCTCATTGAATAATCTGCATACAATCCTCTCCAGTTATTACCATACAGTTAAAAACATTTTTAAACAACCAATAATTACAATATATGTTTAATAGCTTGAAAAAATATTTTCATCATATATTTTTTGTATAAGTACTGACATTATATTAGTTTTTTTTTTCGTGAATATTTACAATGAACAATTATGTCTTATCTCATAGGTTAATTTTAATTCTTATTTTATCTTAATGACTTAAATATACACAAAACTGCAAATCTTACTGCCTGAGCCTGACTAATTTATAACATTTTTATACAATCATCTCAAACAAGCAAACATTGAGGCAGGCCGTTTTTAGTGTTGGGCGAGCAATATGATTGTAGATTACCCCCGACAAGTAAAATGGGTACTAGTAATGTAGCGTAGTATGATAGCTTCTAAAGCACGGAGGGCAGAGCACGACATTGCACTCAGAGCACATGTATTTAGTCAGTTTCCGTCGCTTCCTCTGTCGCGAGGTGGTCGCACACACGTGGCATCTCTGGAGCTTCTCCAGGCTGGAGGAGGGAATCGGACTAGGGAAGTGCCTCCCAATGAGTCGGGAAGGGTAGTCGGTGTCGGCACAGGTGTCTGTGCCGATGTGCCGGGTGGTTACCTCCTCATGCAGCTCGGAGTACCGATCCTGTTCTGTCGGATAACAAGTTATGGGTTAGGTTATGGATAACAATATGCTATCTGTGTGGGTAGTAATGAAAATATTTATATGAAATACATGAAGTTTGGATAACCTTTTACGATGATATATAAGATGGGTTTACCGCCTCGTTTATTTTGAAGCCATTGCACTGAAAATTATCATAAAGAATAAAGAGGTATCATGGTAAGGTTTTCGTTCCACTAAAAATTTATATAAACTTATGTGTTCAACGACTACATGCTAAATAATAATGCAAAATAAAAATAGTTATTTTGTACACTTTCAATAGCCGATAGCGCTGTAAATGAATAAGTAATTGTAAATAAAAACAATAAGAAAAACACATAATTATGTATTCTTGCATGTAAGGAATGCTTTGTCAATTAAAATAAGTAATTGGTTTATGATGAGACGGTCGACCGTATGTATGACTCATCATCATCACTTTATTGTACTAAATAGTAACATAAATAAAAATATCTTATTGAGAATAAAAGGCGTTACTGAAGGTGGCCTTCTCCGTATCCTGATTTCTCCCAGGCAACTAAGTTTGTTTTCTAAAAGTTTTGTAAAGTGAAACTGAAAGAAAGCTCGTCAGGGTTCGACGATTATGTGGATGCGTCGGTGCAATTTCCTTTCTTGTACACCCCATTAACTATTTTAAAGATGGGTGGTGTATGGATGTGTGTAAAGTTAGCTTTCATTATAGCTTCGTCTTTTGCGGCCGTTATGAACCGCGCTCTACATTTTTTTCCGTAGGTGCATCGCCAAGAAGAAGTTTTACCACGAACTACTTCACAGTAGAATGTGAATCCATCGTATATCGCTAGTTCCTTTCCAGATGCTTCTTTACGACGGTTACTATTGAGGAAAAAATATACATATGTTAGTAAAAATACATTTTATTTGGCCATAATAAATTTTGCAATTTTCACTCAAAGCCAAAGTTTTCTCCAATCCAAGACAGTATCATAGAGGGTGTTCCGTAAGTCGTTTGGATTAAATTGACGGTGGTCGTACGTGAAAAAAAATGTCCTTGAAGGTGCTGAACTACTCATGGGACATCCTGTATAATACTTTGAATTAGTGAAAAAGATAATAGAACATCCTATCATATGTATGTATATTCTTTAGATCAATGGGAAATCAAAGTATAAACGGACTAGCAGCCCGCCCCGGCTTCGCACGGGTATTTTACAGAGTGTTAAGTTCTTACACACACACACACACACACACACGTTAGATTAGGTACTTTATTATTGAAGTTTTCATATTGATCACTTACTTAAAATATTCTAAAGCCTATGATTATCATTCTAATGATGAAGTTTTTTTCCAAAAAGGTCCCGTAGTTTCGGACCTATTCAATTCAAACCACTAACAAACAATAAAATCTTTCCTTTTTAAAATTGTACCTTTACCTCCTTTACCTAGATAAAGACAAACAGGGAACACTTTATATTTTGGCATTGACTTTTCTCCCGCACCGCTATATCGCCTACATTGCATGGTTCCAATCTTGAATTTTTTTAAATGTTTGACATAGAGTTTCCTCTCGCACCCCAGCTTAACGAATTGTGATGTCTATGACAATCCATAACTGACCCTGGCTGAGTCTTCGTAGCAAAAGCGGTGCCATAAAAAAAAGAAGTTGAAGTTGAGTCACAGCAAAAGCGAGCAACTCAAAAAAAGAAAAAAAAGAAGTTGATATATAGCGCTATGGTTTTATTATTGAAGTTTTTATACGGATCTTTAACTTTTTTGAAAATATTTTATAGCCTATGTTCATCACGGAAATTTATAGATATATTAGAATTCTTATGGTGAACGAATTTTTCAAATTGGTCCAATAGTTTCGGAGCCTATTCAATTCAAACAAACAAACAAACATACAAACAATCAAATCTTTCCTCTTTATAATATTAGTATAGAAGATATAGATTAATTCCTTAAGCCTAATATTTATTATTACCGTAAAACCTTACAAGATTGCCAAACTGATATGATTTTGCCCACCAGGGTACTTTTTTTAAAAGTCCTAGGATTATGAAGAATTTTATAGTAGCTCTTATTTCTTGTTTAATGGTAGAAACTTGAATATGTCACTGGCAACACTAAATAACCGATTGTCGCGAATTTTACGTCAGTTGACTGTCAGGTGGTGTCAAAGTTGGTGGTGTTTTTGGCGGGCCAAAGTTCGTGCAGAAAACTTTTTTCAAAACAGTACTTGCAGTTGCAGCAGGCAAGTAATTATTTTACCACTATAAGTTTGTAACAAATAAACAATAACTATCGAATATCTGACGCGAAACCTCTTTTAAACTCGAAAATATTAAGGTGGGCAATGTTAAATTACTTTTTCTGGAGTACTGCTTACGACTTTGCCCACCAAAATATTGCTATCAGGGTTGTCACTACGACATCAGATTAAAATTGATTTATGTAGTTTCTATTAGTAGCAGCTAAAAAATCGCCTGTTTTATTATGAAAAACTAGCTAAATATCAGCTGTTTCATCCGGTCAATGACCTTTATATTAGTCTGTTTGTTGTATTGAAATTGTAGTTTACATACTTGTACATTATTTATTACAGTATAAATTTAAATTTTTTGTACGTTTAGTAGTAGGTACTTATCATTATCATACGATTGTTTTATTTACCATGGTTAAAATGTTCCTATAACAATTAAAAGATTTCTTTTTCCTAATGCTTAGATAGATTTCCTAGATCTCTTATATTATTTTCTGTACCTGATTTATTGTGTTCATTTTTATAAGTCGGTAGGTAGATATTTTCCTTGATTAAAGTTTAGGTAGGTACTATGCACCTACAGTTGACATGGCCGAAACGATATTTAATAGGTACTTAATTATATTTCAATATAATTATAGACTGTTGGTAAACAACGAAAAGGTGACAACCCTAGCACATCTTTTTATTTGTATGAAAAATTACAAAAAATTATTTGTGTCTTTGCCCACTCAATTTAGGCGATTAATTTGCCTGCTAAAACGTTTCATAGTAAGATATAAAGTAACATTGATTTTCCTATTGCTTGTTCCTTAAATCTTGTGATCATAAGGTCAAAAATACTGAAATTACGATGTTTTTTGCAAAATGGGCAAACTTGTAAAAAACAAAAATAATTGGCCCGCTCTCTAAATTATGATTTTTACATAATAACATCCCATTTTATTCGATTTATAATATATTAGTTGCAAAGAACAGTATATTTATAATAATTTAGTACAAAAAATTAATATGAACTATACATACTTTTAAAATTATCTTAAATTGAATCACAAAATCCAAGAAACTTGGGCAAAGTTGCACTGTTTTACGGTACATAAACTCATAATTTAAAACATCGGTGGTGCATGATTATGATGACAAGAAGCACTTTTAAGTCTTTTCATCATTAAAATTAATGTTTATTGCCATATCTATAGGTTGAATTAGTTTGTCCACCTCGACAGAACGTGTAGCCGTCCAAGATCGCCAGCTGCCTTTATGATCAGGTGAAAGTTACTATAATTTACACTTGGTAGATATGTCTACTACGACATGGTTAACAATCCCAACTACTTTTGCAACTAATTACATTTTATAAATTTGATTATCAAGGTGATCCACTCGCTTAAATTCTCGAAGTAAATTGATACCTTCATAATTTATTAGTGTAATGTGTGAACTATGTATGTACAAGTTTTATTTAATTTTTACATAATACCCATTAATAATTCTGTAGGCTGGCGGTACATGACTGTGGCCGGCTTCGCGCTTGTACATCTCTCCCGTAGCTTTGAGGTTGAACTTGGCCCTACACCTGGCATTCCCGAGCGTGCACTGCCACCTCGCGGCGTTCTTACTCTGTGTCTGGAGATAGTAGGTGTAGCCATCGAGAATCGCCAATACTTTTCCGTCCGCTTGCTTACGTACAAACCTCACTAAAATAAATCAGTAATAAACAACAACTCTTACATATAAACCACACGTTTACGCCCTTATTTATAACGGTCTGCTAACTTAAAATAATTGTTAAGTAGTGGTTATTTCTCACACCGACTTATTTCAATGGAATAAGAAATTCTTAATTTTTATTGCACTATTAAATATACTAGAAACATTCAGATGAAAATAAATAGGAAATAAGGCGACCTTATGGTGGCCTTAAAAACTAATCAAAACTTTCCGCTTTGGTTTTCCGAGCCTCCTGTATCTGTAAACGTAGCACAAACGACTTCATGACACATTTACACAAACGTACTATTTTTATACTACAGAGTAAACCTATTCTCATAATGAACATAATATTTTTCATGATTATGTTCCGAGCACCGTTCGGAAATGCCATCCTTCGTAAATCTGAAGTTAGCGCGACAGTTTGTGGATGATCGCTTGACGCAGTACCACAACTCGGAGTTTCTCTGGGTTTTGTGCCGATAGAATTTAAAGCCTTTATAGATAATCATTCCAGAGCCGCGGCGTGAGATCACCCATTTTACTAAAAAGAACGCTAATAATTAATACTTGAATGAATTACTAAACGACACATAGCCAGTTTCTACTTTATTCGTACTCAATTATTTACAGTATAATTATTTATTACCATTCCAAAGAAACTGAATCTTCACAATTACACAAATATAAATCAACGTATACATAATTATCACTCAAAATTACTCACACTTAACTAAAATTCGTTATGACCTATTAAAACATAAAATGTTGTGTCAGTGGCCGACTCTAGGAGGCAGCCATAATAAATCAATGTACCGATACAGCTGTTCTTGCTCAGTCGTAAGTCTAAACAAATATCATGGATGATATTATCAACATTAACAGTGACATAGAAAATCTTAAAATATATGACTCTTTCATCTGCTCGCCAGAAAGCATTGGTCAACATATTATAAGTTACAGTAATAACCCTCTTAAACTATTACACTTAAATATTAGGAGTATCAATTGTAATTTTGACCAACTTTTAGTGCTATTGCATAGGATTGACCTGACTATCGATATTATAGTTCTCTCTGAATGCTGGCTTAGCAAGTGCTCTACTTTACCGTCTCTCCCTGGATATAATAATTTCGCGTCAAACTTTAAAAATCAAAATGAGGGCGTAGTTGCCTATGTCAGATCAGAGCTTGTATGTAATGTCGTAATTCCAACATTCACCGATGCAAATTGTCTCATCTTAAATATTACTGACAAGATCTCAATTATTGCACTCTACCGATCCCCTGCTATCAAGAATATCGAAGGTTTTCTCTGTAAACTGGAAAGTATACTTGACGAATTAGCTTCCTGTCCCTCCATATTAATTGTTGGAGACATTAATATTAATATTTTACCAACTTCAAATGACTCTCGATCTGACGACTATTTAAATCTAACAGCATCCCATGCTATGCTCCCTGCTCACGTAATACCTACTAGACTTAATGCCTGTCTCGATCATGTCTTTATAAAATCCCAGTTACCAGCGACAACCCTAGTGTTGGACTCTTTTATTACCGACCACGCCCCCGTATTCTTTTGTCTTGGTACGTCCATCCTTCCAATCACCCAAAAGCCTCAAATTCGAAAGCTTAATATCCCTCTCATTGTCAAAGAAATTGAAAAAACTGACCTTTCTCCGATATTGTTACTCACCGACCCTAACTATGCAGCACAATCACTTGTAGATACTCTGACTTCAATTATTAAAACCTATTCCTATAGTACTTATACTTCTAATAAGAAAAGAATACTGAAACCCTGGATGACCCCTGGACTCTTGAAATGCATTCGTCATAAAGATAAGCTTTTAAAAAAACATAAAAAGGACAAAAACAATGAAATAATGAAACTTACCTTTATCCGCTACCGCACTTTTTGTAATAACCTGTTAAAAAAAATCAAGGCCGAATTTGAACATGCCGAGCTTCAGAAGGCTAAAAACAATCCAAAAGCAACATGGAACATCATCAAACAAATAGCCCATATTGATAAAAAGCGCTCTACTTCTGAAGACTTGCTTAAATTGTCTGACACCCCGAAATCTTCCGTTAACTTAGCAAACACATTCTTCGCTAGAGTAGGTGCGACCCTAGCTTCAAATATAAAACCACGATACACTTTATCTTCTCCTACCTCTTTTTCTTACTGCCCTTCTATAGCACTGTCCTCTTACTCTCCTCCCATGAACTCCATGTGCCTCCTTCCAACAGATTGTAATGAAATAGAGCTTATCATTCTTAGTCTTAAAGAAAGGTGTGCTGTGGGATATGATGGAATCCCGACCTCTGTGATCAAGGGTGCCAGACATGTTTTGATTCCAATTCTAACTTACATTTTTAATTTATGTTTTGAAACTGGAATTTTTCCACAAGTATTCAAGAAAGCTTTAGTTCACCCAATCCATAAAGTCGGCGATAAAAAAGACATAAATAACTACAGGCCTATTTCTGTATTAACCGTTCTGTCAAAGATACTAGAAAAGATTATCAACAGTAGACTTATTAACTACCTTAATGAGAGCGGGACTCTTTCTGACAATCAATTTGGATTTAGACGCGGCAAGTCTACTGAAGACGCAGTCGTCGGACTCTCAACATGTATTGCGAAGAACTTTGCTCTAAATCTAAAATCAGTTGGTATCTTTTTGGATCTCGCAAAGGCGTTTGACACTGTCTCTATCTCTATACTTTTAAACAAACTTGAACAAATTGGTATAAGAGGCAATGTCAAACACCTATTCATGAGTTACCTCTCCGAACGAAGACAGACAGTGATGGTTGATAATGTGACTAGCGATGAAGAGGCCATAACTTTCGGGGTTCCCCAAGGAAGTGTCCTTGGTCCAACACTTTTCCTTGTTTATATTGACGGTTTGTGCAAGCTCTCTCTATCTAATTGCAATATATATACCTACGCAGATGACACCGCCCTCATCGTAAGTGGTAAGGATTGGAGCGAAACAAAAGAATCAGCAGAGGTTGCCTTAAAAATAGTACTAGATTGGCTTTCCATAAATTTTCTAACTTTAAATGTAAGCAAAACAAAATTCATTACATTTTCCCCTTCCAGTCGAACTCAACCTACCTCCTTTTCTCTCCGTGCACATAACTGCTGCGACATAAATAATTGTAAATGTCAGTCTTTAGAACGTACAGCATCCATTAAATACCTCGGAGTTCACTTAGATAACTCGCTTTCATGGAACCATCATACTAACTCTACAATATCAAGAGTACGGAAGCTCATATTTATCTTCAAGCGACTGAGGAATGTTGCTAACTTGAACTGTCTAAAAACAGTTTACTTTGCTCTTGTACAATCGATTCTGTCGTATTGTATCACTGCTTGGGGTGGAGCAATAAAAACACAATTGTTAAGAGTAGAACGAGCCCAAAGAGCAATTCTTAAAGTTATGCATTCCAAGCCTCGACGATTTCCTACAGATCTGCTCTACTCACTTAGTGAAGTGCTTACTGTTCGGCAGCTGTTTGTTCAGGCAACGCTGTTGCGCAAACACTCTGAGCTTATATATGATCCTTGCCTACAAGAATCGAAACGCCGCTCTGATATTGTCTGCAGAGGGGATCCATGGAGAGTAGTTGCAGCTGGTCGTCAATATCATTTCTTGAGCCCATCTTTATATAATCGTGTAAACAGAATTCTAATAATATATCCACTGCCACTGTATAAATGTAAAATGAAATGCTCTGCTTGGCTCCTTTCTCTGACATACGAGGAAACTGAGGAGCTCCTTGTCACCCTAAAATAAGGGACTGCACTATTAAATTCCCTATTTTTTCCACAACATTCCAATGTTTTTACTTTTGCTCAGAATCTAACGAGTGAGGTGCCTCGAGTGAATTCCACTTTATTCTTTCAATACACAACAGCATTGACACAACCACGCACACACACATACTCTCAAACACACACACACACACACACACAGACACTCAAACACAAACACACACACACACAAACACACACACATACTGGGTTCCCTGTTGCCCAGGCTCTTATGAGTCCGGTGCCTCGGGTAACCCTCTACCATACACACACACAAATACATATACACGCTACTAATATAGTCTTTATAATTAGATTAAAATATTCAGAAATCCAGGAGTTGGGCGTTGACATTACCACACAGTTTGTAAAGCTTAGGTAGTGTCATCGTTTCAAATGTATTTATAATGTAAATTGTATTTATGACCTGAATAAATGATTTTGATTTTTGATTTTTTTTGATTTTTTGATTATCTAACGCGCATACATGTCTGACTAATTCACATCAGTTGTCGCCATGATTGACCAAACACCACTGTATTCAATACAGTGGGGTATACTGTCAATAAATTCTAAGAATCACTACAGATGCTGTAGATGGTATTATTGTCTTTTGATTGCCGCTGTGCCGCAATTTATGAACTAAATAACAGCTTTTGCATGAGCATGTGTCGCCCGTCCTATAAATTTTTACTTTACACAGTAGTATTTGATGTCTCGAAGATTAGGTGTAAACATGGATCCGCCTGCGTCGGTTACCTATTTTACAAAAATATTTAAATTAGATAAGAATAATATTCATGAGAGCTTAAATCCTGGCTCTCTTTATGGCCAAAGCGATGACGTACAAATTCACTGCCCAACCTCGGCAGTACGACTGGCAGGGGTGTGCCGCCGCCTCTGACGCTGCTGGATATGTACGTCATGGGCGATGAGTGTGTTAGTTTACCCTAACTGTGTACTTGAAATTCGTCACTATGCAGTACAAGGTTTGTTTACAATTTTGGCGCATGGATATGTTTCCCAATGACACCAACGATGCGGTTCTGAATCAAGGTGACCTTCACTCTGCACTTGGTCTTCTTCTTGATGCAGCGCCAGGTTTGTTTGGTACTTGATTTGGAACACCAGCCAAACATGTATTTATAACCTTGGAACGACAGGACCATGTTCCAACGAGAGCCAAGCACGTATTTTGCTTCTGAAATATAAAAATCACTGAATACGACATTCGAGTACCTAAGTATGTATAAGCAAATACCCCAATAAAAATGATTATACCTAATATTGTCAAAAAACTCGACGTAAAAATACATTTAAATCCATACAATTATTAAGAAAGTAATTCAGGTATTTAGAAGTGAAAAAGTAACAGTCAGATGTCTGTTTATTTTTCCCTTCGAAAGCAAAAAAGTACCACTGGAAGATATGTTTTATGAAAAGACGCTATGTGCTAGCCGGAACAACAAATTATATGCTCAAAACAAAATCTGGTGTTCATTGTGTACAGTGATAAACTAACGTACCCCAAGCTTCAATGGAGCTGTCTGTTGTGAAGAAGTAATATCAAAATATTAATCAAAACATTCAAACAAGACAAAGTCAAGACCCACTATAATGGAGACGTTAATGATTGTGACAATTCTTTATCTCTACGACATCGTCGTTTAGTGTGATGAGTTGTGCGTTGCACTTCTTCGCTCGTCTCTGCGAGCACCTCCAGAACTCCCTCGGCCCTGGCCGCTCCACCCGCTTGTTGTATCAGTACCCGCCGAGCTCCACTGCTGGGAAACCACGCAGGTTGGTGATAAATCGAGGTTTGAGTTCCGTCATCACTGGAAATGTTAGAAGATTTGTTTCGTGTCCAACAAAATATTATTAGGTTCAGAACTTATATAGCCTATAGTAAAATATAAAAATTACAAAATGTTTATGATGTTATGTAAAGCTCAAATTGTTTAGGCTTACTTAGTCCTCGATCTATGATTGAGCGAACGCTTTTCTATGGCATACCTACACGTCACTCAAGCATAAATCTGTGACTGAGGAAGCTTTCGTAATATCAAAAGAATAAACAATGAATAGAGCACTCATTTCAAAATAAATAAAAACAGAAAATCGTATACATCCAGCTCATATAAGTAATAATGTATGATTTTTTATGTAACTATAGGTTACCTATTTGAGCCATTTGCGGTGGAAAGCATGGGTCCTTGAAGTCCTGGAGCACAGTTCTAGAGTCTACAGGTGATTGGAATTCTTGCTTACATAATTTACGTGCAATCTGATAATGAGGTAGGAATTAACTATAGAAATATATTCTTTTACTTTATTTACATTAATCATGGTATTACAAACAAATTGACACAGGATTACTAAAATTTATTATTGATAAAAACCATAAGTACAAACGAAGTACCAAAATTACCATATTATAATAATACAAACCGCCGTGTGGTACAAGCGGCGTGTGGTGCCGGCATAGAATTTCACCACCTCATCTCTTCCGGCGGATGTCGTAAGAGGCGACTAAGGGACACACACTGGGGGGCGGGCAGCAGCGTCCTCTGCAGAACAACACCACAGAACTGCGATCCCCAACCCGCATGCCCAGCATGGGGATTATGGGCATTAACCCCCAAATGATAATGTCATCTATGGCGCTCATTAGGGGAGGCCTACGTCCAGCAGTGGACTATTATAGGCTGGTAATGAATAATACAAAATATTATATAAATATTGTAGTAATACAATAAATATTGCAAAAGTTGGCAGATTACGAAAGTCGGCACTCGGCGCTAACATCTTTGTAATTTGAGAGTATTTTTACCATGGTTTGCAATTATTTGTATTAGAATAGTCTTGGTTTCTGAAACAAGTTTTGTCCAGCGACGTATGAATTTACCATTTTTCATCCGTCGCCGAAAAAGAAAAACAAACTTGTTTCTTAACCCAAAACAAGCCTGTTCGATCTTAAAACCTGACGTGCTTGGACAAGGTTCTCTTGATTATGCTGAGAGCTGAACTTGAGGAACTTCTACACAAAGGTCCATAGAAGATGGACACTTTATGACCTTGCTGCGGCTGCAGAGCCTCCAGACCCTGGCCCCGGATCACTGGTTCCTAGAATCCGTGGTGCCATGCAATATTTTTTTGTCGTGAAGAGCCAGCATAGAATTTCACCACCCCAATTCTTCCCGTAGTTGTCGTAAGAGCCGACTAACTGCCGGTTCACACATGTCTCCGTTTTACTGTTCCGTTTTATCGTGTACGTATTTTGTTCGATTTTGTTCGTCGATCTGTATACAGAATACTGTGCCATGTGTAAAGTCGCTCTTACAACCACATACGCCATCGACGAAAAAACTACGTACACGATAAAACGGAACAGTAAAACGGAGACATGTGTGAACCGGCGGTAAGGGAGACACACCGGAGGGCGGGCAGCAGTGACTATTTTCTTGGTCTAAGATTTCTTCTGTCTTCAAACAAAACTTTCTTTTTTTCGTGATAATAATTCCTCCTTTTTCTTTTATAATCTTCGTACTTTTCGGGATCACGTGCTTTCAAATTCTGATAATAGTTTCTTTTGTTCCTTTTTCTTTTATTTTGTTTCTTTATGAGACGAACTTTACAGTATTCAGGTATTTCATCATCCAGATCTTCCAGTTCCACATGAGGAATATTCTTATCCAGAATTTCTTGTTTTATGTCTGGTAATATTTCCTCATCTAAAAAAAAACCAATATTAACACATATAAATAGATGGATCAACAACATCATCTCTGTGTTTACACTAAATACATCGAATTTTAAATAAGGTAAACAAAACAACAATTTTTCTGGGGCTAAAATCGGCGTAAATAAATTAGTAAAATGCATATTAAACGTAAAAATTAAAGTACTCTAAGTATGTAAAACGTGCAAGTAATAAGAACCTGACAGAAACAAAACTCAACATGTATATTTATTTAAATTAATTTTAATAAATCTTTTTAGGTGTATTAAACTTACAATTACTGTATAGGTATATGGATAGGATATGTATCATGGAGTAAATATGCACCTAATAATTCTCATTAAACTGCAGAAGACCCGCACGACCTTACCTAAATCTATTAATTAATGATTGTGACGCCTTCTTTAACTTCAAATGAAATGTTATTAAAATAACTTACAAAAAATATTGTGATCTACTTTTAATTTGGAGATATTTTCATACTTAATTATTTTTTTTTACATAAGAGATCATAATTTAAACATTTATCACATTACGACTAGATTTGATACACTTTGGGTTAATAGTAATTACAAACATGTACGTACACATACTCGTACAGGTACTTTTTTAAGGAAGAAAATAATGTGGCGTATTTATTACACACTAGGCAGTGAAAGCGTTAGGTTAATCTTAAAATATGGCAAAATCATTTTACACTAATCATTGAAAGCATTTGATTAGAATTAAACATAAGAATACCTTTTTGTCTCTAACATCTACTCGATAAATATAAATTATTAATATTGGACAATACAAAGAACAGCATCTAGCCACAAGCTGAGCAGAGCTGAGGGGATACTAGATGACTGATATACTTACTAAGATGGTTTTACTATACGTAGAAAACACCCAGAACACCCGGGCTACATAGATAAAGACAGTAATATTTTGCAGTTTCTGAAAGGATATAGAACTAGAAAAGGTGTATACCTGCCAGATAAGTAAGAAGCTTTAGAATGAAAAAAATTAAGATGTTAAAAAAATACTTAACTCTTATAAATACATTATAGTTCATCAAGAAACACGAAGAGAGTTTTTTCTCAATATCTAAAGTCTCTCAGAATGCTTACAATAAGGTACTCACGTAAAAACAATTGTGATGATAAATATTCAAAATAAGGCTATTTTTTATATACGTAATAAGCAATCTCTAAGTATGGTTATGTTGTCCATTCTGCTTGACCACTGTATCATCCAAGGTGGTGACCCCCATGCTGCAGCCGATGTCGTACTTACTGCAGGTCCAGTACCGACGGGAGCCTCGGTCGTTCTTCAGGAAGAACCTATGCCCGTCTAACGTCAGTAAGGGCTTCACGAATTTACTCGCAGAACCTGAAAGAACGTATATGTTATAGTTTGTTGAAATACGTTGGTTATCTACAAAGTTCACAATTATGTGTTAATGTTTAGCAATAATATCATATACCACGTCCGCTCGGATAAAAAAAGAACCTGTAAATACTTTTTCTTCTTAAAATGATTCGACTTATTTCGATTATGTATTGTAATAAAATGAGGTAGGTACCTATAAAAATACTGGTCGCAATAAAATTAAGCACTAAGTCAGCAAAGTCTACCTCAACTTAATGTTTTTAAATAATGTAGCTAGAAACGAGTTTATTTTAAAAAAATAAAATTTTGAAGTGAAATTTTCGTCAATGGCTATGATTTCGAGAAACTTTCACAATTTCGTTGTAGACCGTCGTGACATACGCCTTGCACTGGAACTTGGTCCGCGCTTGCGAGCAGGACCACCGAGCCTTGTATCCCGTACTCCGGTTGTTAAGGTGGTACCTGAACCCGTTTAAAAGTAACGCTTGCCATATCGCGTCTCCGTAAACGTTGGTTCTGAAAAGCAAAAATAGTTATTCAGGACTAACGTGTCTAGCGAGTTGATAGCTGGCCTTCAAACAGGTTCAATTCATTGATATATTAAGCAGTTCGGTAAAAAAAATCTAATATTTTGTAACCACTCCTAACTATTTTACAAAATTGACTTATATTTTATCTCATTATTACGGACTAGTACAACCATATCTAACCATATCGAACCTTAACATATTTTTTACAAATCAAAAACTACTAGGTAAATGGATTTTGATTAAACTTGGTGGGTACACAGTTTATGACCTGGAATTACATGTGGGCTACTTTTTATCCTAAAAATCAGGGATCGGAAATTACACGAGTGAAATAGCGGGTTCTTAGCTTATAAATACACAATACGTGCAATAGATTTGCAGATCATGAAAACTCACATCACTAATGAAATGTGCATCAATCATCTCAGTCAGCTACACACCCACTTTGGTATGGAGGACGTCGTTTACAATCAATACCGACTAGAAACTACAGGGTGCGTGTTCGATTGAGTAAACATGATATATCTAATTTTTACAACTTTCACGCGCCACAGTCTTTTAAAAGAAACAAGGATTCATCTTTATTAACATTCTGCTAAAATTTGAGTTATAACTACTATTTGCATTCCATGTCTTTATCACAGGGAAATGTGATGCAATAAATAGAAATATGATAAGGTAACAAACGACTCTTGCTACTGTAAGCTCGGACTTGCTGCCCGGGTGCAACGCAGTCCCGGGACGCGACCGGCCCGTGCGGACCCCCGAGCCTCTACCCGGACCATCGATCGCTCTGTATATTCCCGGAATTACTCAATGCAAACGCCACGTAACTATGTATATGATTACAATTTTCAGATACTGATAATTCTGAAAATTAAACATGTGAGGCCGGCCCAATGAGGGTTTCTTTATTTTATCTCCTTATGATCCTTCTTAATATATTCTGATTCAATATAAAAAATAAAAAAACTGGAAAAGTACAGTCGTTAGAAAAAAAGAAAGAAAGATGGCGAGGTATCGTGAGAGAGACCCAACACGAACGAACATAATGATGACGTCCGTTCGGTCTTCTTTTTTTTAAAGAAACTTCTTTCTTCTTAAAACCAAGCAGTCCATTACTTATGACTTGTAATTTATTGTGGTTTAAAAAGGCTTGAAACACAATCAATTGATGTTAGCAATGTCTATATAAACTTTCTAAATTTCTTTTTAAATGTTGTAACGAGACGACTTTCAGTCAAATCACTAGTTTTGTCGTGAAAACATCCAATCAACCATATTTTATCATTATTTATAATTAGGCACCGTTCAGTTCGCAATATTCTATCCTCGTATTTATCGTTCTAGTTTTGTCCCTTCCCCACTGCTACAACTTCTGGTACTGATATATTGTCCTAATAACATGGTTTTTTATAGTCAGGTTCATGGTTATGCTCGTTCATAACCTTGACAATCTGCATATCGATGGTGATGGCAGTAGAACGGCAGTGCATCGAGGACCATTTGCAGCAGCGCCACCGTGTCGTGTGCTGGTTGAACGTCTTCGTATTCTGCATGTTGTGTCGGTACCCATCGAGGATCATCACTGGCCTGCCAAACTTTGACACTGTATAGTGCACTTGGTAACCTGTGAATTTTTAGTTTGATGTTGAGATTTATGTCCCTCGAGGGTTAACTTTTAATAACAGAATATAATAAGAATGATGTAATTAATTTGAGCAACCAGACTTACAACATGTATGTACTACAATTAAACAACTTAAGAAAAATATAAATTTAGGTAAGTCCGAAAGCCATAAAATGGACTCAGTCTCAGAATGACTTGGTAAATAGTAAAAATAGAATGAAGGCATGACTTTTTATTTATCCGAGTCTGTCATTCTGCTTTATATCCATCTTTTAGGTTATTTTCTTAGAAATCTATTGTCTGGTTGTGTTGTGAGACTTCCCCTGTAATGAGCATTTTCAAACCTGAGTCCCTACACTAGAGGGATGAGGGATTTTTTTCTTTTACATAAGGTTACGTACGAGCCCAAGGATTCTTATAAATATTGTAATACGTATAACTTTTTATGATCACATTATATTTTATTTTCAAAAAATACAAAGAAAATAAGATCTGGTATTAACAATGTAAACAAACGCTGAAGATTGCTCTAGAGTCCCTAGAGAAACAATCTAAGATAGCTATATAATCCATCCTTTGAAATATTTAATTTCAGTGATTATGTATATTGTCCACTTTGTATAGTTCATTATCAATAGTGTAGACGGAGGCTCGACACTTATAACGCCCCCACTTGACACAGATCCAGCGGCACTTTGCATTGCCTTCCTTGTGCCGGTGTCTGGAGTAGCGGTACGGCCCACACTGGATGATCGTGCAGCCTCTTTGAGACCTTGTAAAAGCATATTCTGAAAATTATCATCAATATTTTACACTCAGGTTTCAGATTACGTCTATTCTTGTATGGAAATGTACTTAAAAGTTGTTACTCTGGTTACTGAGTCTATGTACTATTGTTAAAATATGCTAAAATTACTTTATAAAATTATAATCATTTTGGTACTACTTGTGTATAGGAAATTCATGCCGGATCCTTAAACTAGGTTATTTGAATGAATAGCGGACAACAGATTATACAATTACATTAGGTACTTACGATAATATTCTACATTCTGCATCAAAATTATTAGATTTACACTTACTTATTCATAATAGTCTGCTAAGTTAAAGCATTGCTCTGCAGAGATATATTATATTTACTCTTTTATTATACATTAAATTAACTGTATGAAATTATACTAGTCTAAGTGCTTGTTTTGTAAGCCTAGAGAAATAAAATTATTGAAATATGAACAGTATTAAATTATGTCAAAGAATAGAATTGAATGTCAAAAAGAAGTATGAACTAACATCAGCCACCATACTGTTATTTTTTCAACATCGCGGGCGCACAAATCTCCTCTTGCTGTACTAATGTTTAATTTGTAAATATATCAGAAACCTGCCGCTGATGTTTTATTATAATTGTCATCTTACCAATTATACAGATTTTATTAGCAGCTTAGAAAATGTATTGTAGCCGATTTAACAGCCAAAATCTTCCAATCCCTTTCTAACTTATGTTATTTAGAAGTAAAAGGACATTTTAATAACAAAAGTTATAGAGTACTCGTGTTTTAGATAACTCATACTTATCGATAAGATACGGTATATATACCAACCGGCCGGTTCCATCGGTTTTTCTCTATATACCTACTATTCGGTCAACTATAGGTGAGGCATCGACGATTTCCCAAATCTAAGATAACTCTCAATGGGCATGCTTGTTCTTAAATTGGATGGTCTTGGAGCCAAATGTAGTCACTTTTGCTTTACAGCCTCTCGTCCGCCTTGTACAGACCCATGACTTCTTAGTCCCTTGTGTTGATGAGATCTGATTATACTTGTACCCATTTACTTCCAGCATCGGATTTCCGTACCGAGTGGTACTGTGTATACATAGCCATATCTTAAACAAAAAAATAACTAAGGTCTTTTAGGGGATTTTTTTAAATAATGGTAGCTTACGAGAAAGATCCAAAAAAATTGAGTAGGTTTATGGAAGTGACGAAAGAACGAAACTGTAGGTAATTAAAATGCAATATTTTCTTATATTATTTTATATTAACATAATCTGATAATGCAACCAAAGTATTTGCCGTCAGCAGCTCCAAATGTTACTACTTACGCCCGAATAGGTCAAAAACAACTCACGTCTCAAATCAATCACGAGAAATTTTCATTACACTGTCAAAAAATTTATTTAGTCGCGCTTAAATTCGAGTTGCTCTTGAATATTAGGGTGTTAGATTCGTTATCGAGTTAATGCCGTTGTGAAGCTTTTTGACCTAAGACCAAATGTACTGATTGGATCTGTGAGCATTAATCTGGAATTATACCATAGGCTACTTTTTAAGGACAACCGTTGATTGCTGCGAAGCTTGTCATATTATTTATTTATTTGGTCCACAAACAGAACACTATCCAAATATTATGCTTATTATCAGGATTGTATCCCTAAATTGTGTACATTGCATTAATTTAAAAAGGCAGTTCTGTGTAAAACTTAATAATGAAAATATAATCAGTGATTATGATTAGACTTATTTTTAATAATGTTGTTCGAGAATGTGACTATCATGGCCTTGCATGAGGGCTGTCGAGAGCAGACCCACCGCACCTTGGGGCCTTTACATTTGATGTGCTTGTTTTACCGGTAGCCTCCCAGCTCCAACACGGGGTTGCCGAACCGAGATACTTTGAACTGTAACCCTGTGAAAATGGATTAGATCAGGCCTGAAAATAATTGTAAGGCATGAAAAAGGCAATGCGGCGCATTCATCATATAAATAGGTATTGTGATGGCTAGACAGACTGGGTAGTGCTGTGGGGTGAGTGCCATTAACACATAGATATTTATTATTAATTATTTATGTATTTTCAGCCTGCATTATCCCACTGCAATGACCTCCTTCACTTTCTTCCAGCTTTCCAGGTTTTGATGGTCTAGATGACATAGGTCAGACTAGAAGGAACACATCTAACTCGTACCGCCATCTCCTTCGCTGTTTTATATTATAAGCTTTCTCATAAAATTTAACTGTTTAACAGTTATTTATTAAGAAGATTATAATGCTCGTGATAAAAAGTAGAATTAAATACAGAATATAAATAGAACTACGATTGAAAAGTATTTAAAAACCAACAGAACTATTGTTTAAATTACTTTTAATTAATTGTAAAATAATGTATCTTAATTATGAAAACGGATTTAAAGAGACTGAGACTAGAAAGAGACTGAGCCCACAGCACAAATCGTCCGCGCGCGTTTTTAGATCTGAACGTTTGAATTGGTATCGAGATCGACGACCTAGCTAAAGACATATTTATCAAAAACGATACCATCCCATGCAAGGGCGTCGCCAGCCCTCGGCCCAGGGGGGGGCAAGCCAGAAATATGTACTAATCGGCGGGGGGGGGGGGGGGGGGGTTAGAGCTTACGACCCTGGCGCTCAATAGGAGAAGCCTATGTCCAGCAGCGGATAACATGGGCTGATGATTATGTACGCTAACTTTATCCAAGTAATTTTCAAGGCAGAGTGTTTAAAATTTTCCCATTTACCTGGTCCGCAAACAATATGATCTACAACTGGCAATAAACATTACAAGTGAATGAGCCAGCACGAAAACTTTTGTATAACAGAGTGTAATGAGCGCCGATATTTTGTAGTGTGCGGCCGCTGGAAATAATAGAAACTGAAGACTATACAATAAACGGCAAGCGGAGCGAGCCGCGATTTTTTTTGAGACATTTTCGGACGTATGCAAAAAATTTAGAAGAGTTTTTATATAATATCTAAACGAATAACAGCAAACGGAGGGAGCAATTCAATAACGGCAAAACAAGAAAATAGGTACTTAATAGGTACATTCATCGATTAACGAAATTAAAATTAAAGTCGTGATCTGCCTTCCAAGATGGAGTAGCTCACTTACATATAAGGTAGACTTATATAATACGAATCGAATGATACTTAGCGTGAGAGCGAGCCATCCGACGAATTTTGACGAACCAAAAATTGAGTTTTTAAGACAGAACAACCACAACCTTGCCGTGTGGTGCCGGCATAGAATTTCACCACCCCATCTTTGCCGTGTGGTGCCGGCATAGAATTTCACCACCCCATCTCTTCCCGTGGGTGTCGTAAGAGGCGACTAAGGGAAACACACCAGGGGGCAGGCAGCAGCGCCCTCTGCAGAACAACTCCACCAAACTGCGATCCCCAACCCGCATGCCCAGCGTGGGGATTATGGGCATTAACCCCCAAATGATAATGCCATCTATGGCGCTCATTAGGGGAGGCCTATGTCCAGCAGTGGACTATTATAGGCTGGTGATGTGATGTGATGTGATGTGAAGACAGAACAACCACTTCAAGTACTCCCACGTATCCGAGAAAACTTTTCGGGGAGTGTGGCTTGAATCCCCAAAACCCCCTATCCCTACGGACCTGTTTGCCTGTATGCCGATTGTAAATAAGAATGGTTTCAACTTCCATGTGAAAAGCTTTACGAGCTATACACAGCACGTACATATTATAATATTTTGTTGCAAATGACCGACCGAAACATCCGAAAAAAAAATTACAATATTTAATTTAAAAAAAAAATCGATATTTGGTTTTAAGTTATATTATTGTACTGTCACAACTTATTCCTAGTGATAGTTAATTTATGCGGGATTTATCGGCAAAGCAAGACAATAGCAGGACTTTCGTTGTTTTGCAGTTGACTAGGTACATTTTTTTTATCTCTAGGGGGCCCCCCCCTGCCCCCCCCCCTGGCGACGCCCTTGATCCCATGTTTCTTTCTACTTATGGAGAACCAGGTCATGTCGAGCTAACCATTGGAGTCACTGTGATTTAATATCTGCACACCTGCTTGCGGATTGAATACATTAGACGCCAGTAATAGTCTAGATAGGAGATCTACTTGTAACTGTTATATTATATTCTGCAAATATATGATTTTGATTTGAACTGAATAATCTAACTTAATAGTTTCTAGACACCATTCATTTCAAACATTTCGTCGCGTACGTTGCATGGCGTGAGCTCAGACTGTTTCTAGCTGATTGAAAACCCAAAAAGTCAGTGATTATGACAGTCATTCATTTTCAAGATTTGTTTTTCGTAAGTTACGATGAACGCTTTACATTTGTAATGAGTGGCTTTCGTACATTGCCAACGCTTTCTGGGACCTTTATACGACGTTCTTACGTGAAAACGATACCTGCCCATGGTAAGCACTAAAGGACATCATCGGGATTTCATACATTTTTGGTCCAAATATGAAAGTGCCGGCCAATAAAAAAATATGCTGTATTCCGTTAGAACTTGTCCCCCTGAGTTTTTATTATTATGACACCAAAGCTGTAGGGTCATTGTCCTTGGTTTTATTGGAGTTCAAAAATTCAACATCTTCATACATTTTCAGTGAAAGCGAGCCTTGCTGTGTGATCCAACACCCATTTAAATGGGTATCGTTTTCGACTAAATCAAACACGTAGATTACGAAAAAGATGTCCATTTTCAAATCCAAGATGGCTGACAGTTTACTATCGCAGATTTTACACATGGATATCGATTTCCATCAAATCAAAGACGTTTTAAGTTATGAAAAGTCAAAACTCCAATGCGATAAGGCCGCCTAAGGCGAAGCACTCCCCCCGAGCTGCTTGCAACTCGGGCACATATACCCTCTAGTTTAATTAAAATCCTCAAAAACATAAAACAAGATCAACATGTCCAAAATAGGTCAAGAACCAATGTATCTCACTAAACGATGTTCAAAATAAAAATATGGTAGAACAAATCATTTGTTTTTCTTTATTAAATTCACTGAAAATGTATGAAGATGTTGAATTTTTGAACTCCAATAAAACCAAGGACAATGACCCTACAGCTTTGGTGTCATAATAATAAATACTCAGGGGGACAAGTTCTAACGGAATACAGCATATTTTTTTATTGGCCGGCACTTTCATTATTTGGACCAAAAAAGATGATGTCCTTTCCATACTTCGTAGGTGCATACGTCGGAACTGCAAAAAAAAAAAATTACCGCGACAAATCGTCAACCTTAGATGTTTCTAATAATTTATCGACGGTCAAGTTTGTATGGTAAAATGGAACTGCAAAAAACATCAGGGTCATGAATTATATAAAAATATTTTCTAACCCGGAGGTGACGTCAACCAGTACCCATTCGCTTCCGCACACTACACACACGACCAAAAACCGTCGAAGAATTCCCCGCTTCCGCCCATAGGTGCACTCGTGCACCTAGGCGAAACCTCCTTACCCTCTTGTAGCATCTGGCAACAGCCCAAGCCGAGGTTTGCACCTAAGTGGTGGCCCTTGCGCGTGTTGCCCCAACCTAACTTTACCGTTGTGGCGCCATCTGCGGTCAACAGCATTATAGTCCATTCGAAAAAAAAATAGTCCAAATTATTTATATGAATAATAAGAAAAAAAATATTAGCAGATAATCATAATTCCTTATTTATTTAGAAACCCCTGTGGTGTCTTTACATTTATGAGGCCTATGTCCAACAGTGGACTATATAGGCTGATGTTGTGGTGTCTTTACAGGTATACATGTAAAGAATGATCAGCCCTAAAGCGATGCTATATCTAAGTTATTTATAAGTTAAATAACTTAGATATAGCATCGCTTTATCTCTAGTGTACTAATACGATCGGTACTGCATTTTGTATAATTTTTTACTATTTTATTATCAAGAAAAACTGCGTTTTATTCGGTTTTAATGATTATGTTCTCCATTAATAGCAACAACTTTGCTGTCATAAGTGAGGATCACGGATTTGCACCCCTTGTTGATAGCTGTGCAGCGCCAACGTATCTTCGGACCAAGGTTATTGCTCCTGCTAGTTCTGTTATATCTGTACTTTCCCATCAGAATGCAAGGATTACCAAGACGCGTCGTTACAAAAGTCACCTGATCTACAACAAAGTATTTTGTATTATAAATTATTTAATCAGAAAGTTCTAAAGTTATGAGTTAGCATTTAGGGTAGAATCCCTACCTATTTATAATAACTTTATAAATAAAATAAGGGCTTGCATGGGTCATGACATGAATAAACAAGCATTTAGTTGTTCACATTTTGTTTCACTGTAAACCATTAATGTCTTGTGTTTCTGGGTTCAAATGATTAAATTTTCATATATCATTTATTTTTGCCTGCACGTACATTCATTATTAAGTTTAAGTGCATGGTTAGAATAGTTTTCTTTCTTTCTTCTTTTTTCTATTACAATGATACTTTAACTTTCGCCACTTTCGAGTGTTCCAAAACCACGTCGAAATACCTACTCGAAAAACTCACGCTTCACGGTCAACAAAGACACTGTTGCATTGACCCAACGGAGGAAGATTATGAAGTTGGTACCCTATGAGTGTGAACACAGGGTGCCAATCATAAACCTCTTAAGAAATCGGCTACATATGCATACGGATGTTGCGGATTTCATTGTTACCACGTTGCGCTATGACTTGTAGTCCGATTACAACAGATGAGGTCTCGTATGTTTTGGCTTAACACCTTAATAGTTTACGCCTACACTTTAGCGTATAAACTGATTATTAACTTTACTTAGATCCCCATTTTTATCTGACGTGACATATGACGTATCGTTCACATGAACACTTTATACCATCAGTGCTTATGGTCAAGCTTCATCCACAGAATTTCATTGTGTAATGTGTAGATGGTAGACTTGCATCCATTCCTGGCGCGCGTGCAAGCCCAGCGACCCTTAGGGCATTTGCTGGCGCTCCACTTGTTGTATCTGTAGTTGCCGATCATTATCACGGGGTTCCCAAAACGAGACTGTGTGAATACTACTCCTACAAATATAAGTTTAACATATGAGTTTGAGGCATCATAATAAAGAAACATACATCAATAATTACAACTTAGATAATATAAAATTTGTATTTAATCTTCTGGTGTAGCATAGTACGTAAGGTTAAGAATCTACGGTTAATTCACCGTGAGTTAGCCGGCGCGCCGTCTAGAAGATTCCATAGCTAGAAGTAGCGCAAAAAAGTCAAAGCCATTCGAATTAATCTGTAAGATTAATTGACACAAAACGAATGAAACGTAGATTTGTACGGTTAAACGTGTGTGTAGAAGAGCCCTTAGGCGAGCATCATTGCTGCTAGCCTATACCGGTAACATCGAGTACGTACTCGATGACCGGTAAACACTATTTTTTTTGGCAATGTAAGCAATCACTACACTCAATTGAAAAATATCATTCCGATAGGAAGCTATGGTTTCTTTGCATCTTTTGTGGATCTTCGTGCAGCAAGTCAGCAAGTCGACTTTGTGTTTGCCTACGACATTAATTACATAAGACATTCAGTATAAAATTAGGATCCGCGCAGACTTCCATTCATACATGTTAAGTTATTTTTACTTCTTCCTCTTCTGCCTTATACGGCTGAGAGTCCTTTTAATACTGTGGAAGTCCGGTATTCTTCCATCTACATCGAGACCCGACTCTTCTAGGTTGCTCACAGTCTCTCGGTACGCATTCGCAATAGAAACGCCGTCGTTCTTTATTCTCATTCTACAGTTCTCGAATTCCATAAAGATTGCGTTGCCTACGAAATCTGGGGTACAGACATGTGCGTCTTCTTTGTATATAGTATTGGAACTCGTCATAAATAACTTCGCATAGCAAGCTGGTCTTTTGACGCAGCGCCACACAGTTGAGCCACACTGGTTTAATTTGACGCGGTGGTATCTATGCCCTCTTCGAACTAGTAACGGTTTACCTTTTTGAGAAGTACAAAAATCAAAATCCAAAGTTCCGGATGCCGCTTGGTTTTTATCTGAAATTTCATGAATATAAGCACTTCGAAAAGGAAATAGTTCAATAAACAGTAGTCACCTACGTGGTTTTATAAGCAATAGATATTTTTAACTATGATGTGCAAACTTACGATGAATAAGACAAATATTTCAGGTTGGTTTTTCACACTTTATTAAAAGCTTAAATCTTTAATGTAGGTACTCCAGAGAAAGAAAATAACGAAATAAATTATTAAGATAAGTACACTGGGCATAGTTTTATATTGCACTTGTAATTATCTGGACATATTTTATCGATATAAAATTCGTTATCATACATACATACATAGCTTTTTTTTTAATTAAAAAATTTGAAAATTTTCTTATTTCATTACCAGTTAAGTTTGTCTGTTTTTCATTCCCTTTGAACGGTACAGCGAGTCTCTTACACCTTTGTATTCTGCCCTTCATGTGGAGGACTGCATACGAGCCCAGACTTTTGCAGCATGTGAATATTCGCGGTACGTGCCTTCAACAGAAACACTACTGTTCATTCTGATTCTCACCTTATCGTTGTTATTACGCTTACAGGATTATTTGTTTTATTCGATATTATAAAACACATTGTATATTATATATATAACATTTTATATGGTCGGAAACTCGAGGCATACCTAATATTTTGAGGTTTCATGATTTAAAATAGGAGGCATTCCATAAATATAAATTTCTCGGCAAATAGTTGTTAACAGCATAGGTCTAAGCCGGACATCTCTTGTACGGATCGATTATATTTAAAATGTGAATAATTGCTACGGGGCTGATCTCCTACTATGATTAGTATGCAGGTTGGAGTAGGATAATATGTCACGTTCAAGGGTCACGACCTTAGCCGGGCAGCCTCCAGACCGACTGGAGCAGGTCCATCGTAGCGCGCCTCTCTGAACGCTCAGACGAGCTCTGTTGAACCGGTACCCGTCCAGAATCAGCACAGGGTTCCCAGCTTTAGTCCTTGTGAATATAGGCTCACCTGTAATCCATAGTAAAGTAGCTTAGAAACTTCAATTTATGTGCATAGAAAGTGACGGTCCTGATAAAACGTAGCGATCTCTCTTCTATCTGCTATCTTCTTAAGTAGTGAAAAACCGTTTTGAATAGTAAAATAGATTATTTTTCTATGTGAATGCTCCTGCGTTACTTATTTATTTATTTTCTTGGTCACAAACATTACATTAGAAGTTTTCCACAGCCCTTGAGGACAAATATGAGATTCTGGAGAAAGAAGTAAAAAATCCCATTAAAAAAAATCTGTGGTATCAATTAAATACTGTGGACAAAAGGCAAGGTTTGAAGGTCCTGAAAATTATCTATAATAATATTTCAACATATGTCCATTCGATCTTATTTTCCAAAATCTATTATATAATAAACAACAAAACAACACTGACTACTTATTCAATTTCCGTTTTCTCAGCCTTCTGTGTAGCACTTTATGAACAAAGCACTCCCCTTTACCTGAACAACATTAAAACAGTAATTTACTTACTAATTCTTAATACTACATACCAGTGGGTAACCTACAGTTTAATATTCATATTTGTCTATCGGTTAGTGGTTATGGTTATAAGTTGTAGTAACGATGACCTCGTCAACAGTACCGAGGCCGGCGCGGCAGCAGGGGGCTCTGCTGCACCTCCAGCGCGCCTTCGACCCCTTGTAGCTCAGTCGGCGGTTGTACCGGTAGCCTTGCCACACCAGCACTGGGTTGCCAGATTTTGTCGTCTCAAAATGCGGACCTAATAAACAAAAATGATATATAGCTTAATGTAATCGTTTACTACGATTTAGTATACTAATGCAAAACTGTAAAAGCAGCCATAATAAAAAAGCTTTATAGCTTTATAATAAGATGTAATATACTTACTTCTTTAAAAAACATTTTAAATAATGATTTAGGTACTAGTTTACGATCAGTGGTTATGAGAAGTTTGCAGAGATTGCGAGTAACCGCATTTAAATGTACATATGCGAGCCGTTTCCCTAGCAGTGGGATTAATTACTCTAAAGCAAAATATCAGCGTGTTATAATAACAGTATTTTTTATTCTTCTTTCTAGTCATCAGTGGTTATGAGTATTGGTTTGAGTAATGATGGCTCCGTTATACGTTACGACACAAGCGCGGGCTTTGATGCAAGTCCAGCGACCTTTGGCTCCCTTGTAATTCAATCTGCGGTTGAACCTGTATCCTTGCCAGACTAGCACGGGGTTGCCACACCTTGTCGTCTCAAAATGTGGACCTATAATATAATATAAATTAAAACGTAATAGTGGAACGGTATTGAAGATAGTAGTAGTAGGACGCCCTCCGGCCAGGCGGGATGACGATCTGCGAAAGACTGCTGGCAGATGCTGGATGCGACAAGCCGAAGACAGGGCGCTATGGCGCTCATTAGGGGAGGCCTATGTCCAACAGTGGACTAACATAGGCTGATGATGATGATGATGATTGAAGATAGAGATTTTGTTATTTACTATATCTTATTAGGGCGACTTTTGCAACCTTAGCAAATTTGCGATTCATCATTACTTACTATGAAAATGAGGGTCAAAAAATCAAAAGAAGAAATGCTAACTATGAATGAAAATAATATTACTCGAAACTCTGTAAAACAATTGCGGTGCAGATACACGCAAATCATTGGTTTTCTTTATTAATACTTGAATACTCACTGTCAATATATTGTAATTTTTGCATTTAACTCGATATATAAATTTAGACATAAAAATTGTTCATTATAATTCATATTTGTTATTGTTATTCATAAAGAGCATGTAATCTGATAATTATTTTGATAACATTATTATAGCAAAACCTTTCCAGCTTACTTTATAATGTTATCTGTGATCTGTTCTATATTTTTTTTAAATGGTAAGAAACTCGTTTTGAGCCAAGGAGGAAACGCATTCGAGTTTGAAGCATAAAACCTCTTTCAATAGTTTTGATTTATTAAGAAGGTAGAAAGTTTTTTGAATCAAACCTCCTTATATACTAAGGCTAGTTATAATCTCAAGCATTTTTTCGTTGGCTGCTTTATGATGGCGTCAATAACATAATTGAATACAAAAAAAATATAAGAAGCTAAAATAAACGTACGTCACGGGCTTCAGTGTACTGCTGACCACACTGTGACAGCCTTGACCTGCGCTACACTGCGGTAATATAGGTACTATTGTGGCCAGTTGTGGAAATTGATAAAAAGGATGAACAACTTTTCATCTATTCTATACTAATAAAGATTATCTACATAAATACTCTTATTATAAAGAGGTAAGATTTGATTGTTTTAATTGAATAGGCTCCGAAACTACAGGACCGATTAAAAAATTCTTTCACCATTACAATCCAACATTAGCTGTGATGCTGTAGGATATTTTCAAAAAAATTAGGGTTCCGTATTAAAAATTAAAATTTTTGTTAAATACCACGAGTATTTAAGAATACTACTGAAAATGTATTCACGTAAGTAACATACATAGACCATTAATAAACTATATAATTTGCTGGCTAAAACCCAAGGTTAAATACAATGTTATAATAAGTTATACCACCTTATCAAAATATTTTTAATCTGCAATTAATTGTTCTTAATTTATAGAAAAGTAATTGGTCTCTAAGTACACTGTATCCAATTAATTTGTCTCTAATATCTAACATATAACAAAGGACAATTAAAAAAGACAAATGCACTAGAAATATCAATGAGAGAATGGCATCAATGGTTGTGTTCCAGGTTAGACTTCAAAATGATATCATCCAACGTGGTCACAGAGGCGCGGCATTTCGTCCTTGTTTTGAGGGAGCACTGCCATCGGAGCCGACCCCCGAGGTTACCCCACTTAGAGAACCGGTGCCCTTCCACCACCAGCATGTAAGTTCCCCGCTTTGTCATAATTCTAGTAGCTGGAAACATACCGCGATCATATATCACAATCTCCCTTTTATTTCATTAGGCTGCAGCAAACCTTAATAAATACGCATTTTCTTTCTTTCAAATTAAACTCTCTTGACCTATATTAACAATAGTTTGAGCTGATTCCTAGGGTTAATTAAGCTCGAAAACTCGATTTCGGATTGTTTTGTTTACATGAAAACAGTATGTTTTATTTAATGTATATTTTAAATATGAAAGACAAAATAATTTCCATGATTAAAATTTTCATTGAATAAATGCTACTAAATCCGCCACCGAATATAAATGGCACGGCAATCATGCCGTGACCTGCATGAGAAAAAGTTACATTAACATACATCAAATAAATTTACTAGATTATTATTATTACAATTAGATGCTCACTTTTTAAAAAACATCAACAGAGAAATATTATACCTACCATTTACACACACACAAAATACAGCAACAGGATAATGTTGCACCTAACACTTACCGGCTAAATTAACCCACTCCCACCCTACAAAGTACGTCAACCATAGAACTAGGATAAAAGTTTTTAGTTATTATTATGTCATAGTTGGCGGAACTCATTATGAATAAATTTGTAAGAGGTTTATCAATAATGGTATAAATTTCAGTGGTCGCAGGGACGCAGAACACCTTACGCTGAAGAAGGCTAAGGGATAAAAGTTTAGTATTCTTCAAACGCAAAAGAGGTTCGTCGCTAGCCTGCTTACATTCGTAATTAATAGGTTAAAATTGTTAAGTATTATTTTTTAATCGTAGAAGTACTTCTAAGCAAAAAGTAACATTGAACAGATGCATCGTTTGTCATGATTTTGAAGAATTCATATAACTTTATACAATCACGCTAGCGCGCACTCCCTACTAAACAAATCGGTCTTACGAAGATTTGTCGAACAAATGTTACATCACGATGTCGGAAATACCTATATTATATCTTTTATATATTTCTTGAGCGAGAACATAGTTGATAGCTAATCGCTTGTTGAATGTTTCTAACGCTTGTTGAAACCAGTGAAGGTGCTACGACGGATACCGGTTCGCAGTGGTGTGGGCTTGCGGGTCGTGGAAGCCCATGACCCTGACTATCGCATTGTCCACCGTATGTAGTGAAGCTCGACAGCCCTTTTTAGCTTTGACACAGACCCATCTAGTTCTTCCGCAGTATTCGCTGACTCGGTTGAAACGGTGCTGTCCTATCATTATCACAGGGTTGCCGCGCTGAGATTCTGCAAAGACTGGCTTCAAATCTGAAATTGAATTGATTAAAAAGTTAATGTTCGCTGTTGTCTAGTTTTATTTTTGCAATAAGTACTTCACCAAATGAGCTATAGTTGATAAATAGGTTTTACATATAGTAAAACAGACCTGACTATTACTCAGAATTTCGAAATGTACTTATAGCTAACTTACTTATATTGTCTTATTTAACATGCGATTAATTTAAAAGCAACAAAATACAATTTACATTAAAAACCATTGTAATGTTTCAAAACGAATAATATAACTATATATAACGCAAGCTGACCTGTACTCGTCAACTCGCTCGAATGATTCACGCGAGTTCGCGCGAGTTGGCAGGTGCCAACGTATCTAAAACTCTGTAGAGAACCATTAATTAATCAAATAACACTCAAACAAACATAGTTTGATAAATATTTGTTTTACCAACACAACCTTATATGTAATATACTATCCGGCTTCGCACGGGTATTAAACAAAAATTTCAGAAATTATACACACTAACACGATGGGTTTCACAGTTTTCATACGGATCCCTTACTTTTTTACAGCATTGGGGTTTTTGACATTGACTCGACACTCTATAACTGACACTGGCCGTAAAGAAAAAGCAAGCACCGTGCGCGGAGCCATAAAAGAAAATATATAACACATTGTTTAACTATTGAATTTTTCATGCGGATCCCTAACTTTTTTGAAAATATTATATAGCCTATGTTCATCACGGAAAATTTAAGATTCTAATGGTGAAAGAATTTTTCAAATCGGTCCATTAGTTTCGGAGCCTATTTAATTCAAACAAATAATCAAATCTTTCCTCTTTATAATATTAGTATAGATGGGTATAAACTAATAAAAGGGTCACTAGGTTTCTGCGTTCCTTGCGTATGAGAGATCAAAATTGTGTTTTGTTAGAAAAAGAAGTAAGTAATGCAATGAACACAATTCAATCATGCTGAAAAAGAGTAAATATTAAACTAATGGTGTGAATCGTGAATAGACGACGATTTTATTTTCATAAACACTACAAGGATGCGCCTCAGACTTGCGACTGAGGGTGAAGATCCTCTCAGAATATTTTTTTAAGTATTCAAATTTATATTACTTTGTTTAAAATTATATATTTCTAATGTTTAAAACTATCAGATAAAGATATTCAAAACTAGCAACACACAAATTACTTTAGTTTAGGTTAATCTAAATCCATTTAAATAAGCTGAGTATATTTATATTTTATTCTGGAATGCTATCCGTTACATTCCAATCATTATTAATATACGACTTAAGATAATGCACAGACAATTTTGTACTTGTTTTTACTTTAAAACCTACTTTATTAGTCAAATAGCTAAATGCCGATACTCCTTCTAAAACTTAAAGTAATGTTATAAACTTGTAACTACTCGAAAGCTGAATCTATATCCTGAATTAAATCAGTTGAGCTACCTGCAGATTGTTTGCAAAATATTAGCTAAACTGTTTCAATTCTAAATAGTTCTAATTTCATTTAACTCTACGGAAGGTTGCTGTGGGTGGTGTTGCCGCTGTTTACACCACACTAGGAGTGGTTATGCCAACCGTTAAGCTTCATGAGCCGATCGTCGACAGTGACCGCGACGCAGCGGCAGTCATGCGTCCTCCTGGCGCAGCACTCCCACCAGGTCTTGGTCTTCCGAGTCAGCTTCTTGTTGAACCGGTAGTTCCCCCACGAGATGGTGGGATTCCCGAACCTAGTCATTTCGAACTTGATCTGATCGCACTTTTTATTGGCAGTTGTTTGCACCGATGCCAACACTGCTGCAACTGCTGTAAATTAGAAACCATTTAGTTATTTTGTCTTCAATTTATCACTCGCTCCTAACTAAACTTAATACTATAGTATCGAAATTAACTAACAAATAAATTTAACTACCTTTAAGATTTCTTCCTTATTTCCTACCTGAATAAACATCTTGCAAGTTCAAAAACTTATACAAACCCTCTCAATTATTATTTGGAGGCAAATTGAGGATTTTTTTATGAAGAACTTATATGTAGTTTTTACCTGGAACAAATGAAATAGAAGTCAGAAACAATCCTTTTCACAAATAATCCTCGCACAATTTTACTGTAATGTGATCATTTTGAGTGATTTTATTCAGAAACATGATATAACGCATTTTATAATTACCGTTGCATTGAACTTAAAGTTTTTACAATTTGTCTCGAATTCCCCCGCTTAGATGAGTTGTAACTTAACTCATGTAAGCTGTTAAGAGAATCGGTTTTGAGATAATATCACTAAAATGATCACCAACTAATACTTCAATTGATGAATATATAATAACATAGTAAAAACCATAATGGTGCAATTACATTTACAAAGTATTGTAGTTAAGACTAGTACGGATCGTTAAATGCCCTAAATATCTTCGCGGTGGTGAGTTTCATTTATCACTTCGTCAGTCAGTTGGTAGTGCAGCTTCGACATGCTTGGATGTTCAGCATATTCTGGGATTGGCTGCATCTCCAAAAGCCAAGCATGACCTAAAATATTTATTCAATGTGAATACAAATAAATACAACGTAAAAAAAACCATACATAAGTTCTACAGAATACCAGTGTAGTGCGAGATCTCACGCACTATAATAATAAAAATATTATAACCATAAGTTGTCATTCTAATTATTGGTATCTGTAAGTTTATCACATTATTAAGAGTCTGAAAAATGCGATCACGTGTAGCACGTGTAGTACGGCACGTTCATGATTTTCTTCACAAAGTTTAATAGGAAAAATAATACTCGAAAACCAATAATAGCGTGTTCTTGTTCTTATAGGAGTAAAAGTTAAACCTATTGAATTAACGGAACCTTGTAGTAACATATACAGGGTCCCCTTACTTTAATGGCCTATGCAGGGGAAATACTAGAAAAATAGAAAAAAATAGGTACCCTCCGTGTTCCACTATAATATAATATAAATACATATATGTATATATTATGTTACGACATCATTTTTCTCACAATGGAGGTACCATACAAAGACAGATGTCATCAATGTTCTTAGAGAAAATATTAAAAATAGTTTTCATGTCTCATCTCATGAACTTTTAGTTGTTAAGCTTTAGAATATAGCTAAGCAGAATTTAACTGTTTGTTAAAGACTATTTATTTGATCTTTTTCGTGTAACTTTTTATTTTCCCCTACGTTTCTATCGCGTTACAACGATCGCGGCCACCCACGGGGCGACTACTTCTAGTTACAGCCTAGAATTCACGATAATTTTCTATGCTATACGACTTCTTCATTTGTCTTTTTTGGACGATGGCTGAAACGCAATGGCAACCTAGGATAGTAACGTAAAACAAAACAAAAGCAAAAGGTACGTGATAAATACCTACCCAAGACTTCAATATGGTTTTTATGAAATTGCTACTCCTTTTTTATTTTATTTTATTTCATGATTGTGATTATTATTGAAGATGGTTGCCTGTATGGTATCAAACTTGAATAAAGTTTTCATTCGGGCCTTGCAGTTTCGATTGTTGCATCTCCAATAGGTGTTTGGACCTCTTGTATAAGTCTTTAAGAGCCTATACCCTCCTGCGAGGAGCATCGGTGTTCCCCGCGGCGATTGAATCAGCGTTATATCTGAAACATAGACCGCTTTTCATTATTATTGCTCTCAATTATAGGTACATGCATGGCATGCAAATATGCAAACAAACAAACGATTTTATAATATGGTAACTGTCGCACTATGTTCAAAATACATAAAGGTTCGTTCTTCTATTTTTTGTTCTGTTAGGTAAGCTTTAAAGAAGAAAGTTGGCGATTTAATTTTCTTGTCGTATTATAACTCTTCGTTAAGTACATTAAAATCAGTATTTAAATACTTAGAGAAATATATGTATTAATAAAAGCTCTATTTCTCGACTACATCGAGCAATATGGCGTGGATGTTTGTTTATAATATTTACTCACTCGGAAAACTATGTACCAAAAGTTAGAACTCAGTTTATGTCATTTCTATTTGCATAATTCAACAAATCATTTCTAATTGCATGTTTCGTTTTAATTGTTCTGTCACAACAAAGCTACCAATTAAATTACTTCTGAAACAGCGACCTTATTGAAGCAACTTCATTATTCCGATATCATGGTAAATACCCCGTTATAAGCGTTTCCAGTCCTAGTGATTGAGAACTGAGTTGCATTTAATAATACATGATAATGCATTAGAGGTATAGTCTTGCAATGTGTGGAGAAAGGCTTTGCATCCAGTCGTATGATGGGAGGTACATCTCCAATAGATTTTGGCACCACGGGTTTGGTTCTTATTGAATTTGTAACCTGATACTACGATGATAGGATGACCCCGCTGTGATGTAGCAAAAGATATATCTGGAAATAAAACGATATTTACCATACCAATGCTATTTTACTTGGTCTTTAACTAGAGATATGCGTTTGCAATACTTTGTAGTAGGATGAACAATTTAATGAAAAAGAGACAGCGTGATTGGCTCTTATTTAAGTTTTACGGCATTCAATATCATAAAAACAAATGGATCTCAAATATAAAAAAAAAACTGACACAATAGTTAGAATTTCAACGATAATTCTGTGCATGAATATAAATGAAATGTTAGTGATTAGGTACATCATAGCATTTGATAACAGTCATGAATGTCATCTAATGTGTGTACGATGGCCCGACAGCACTTAGTTTGCGCGCATCTCCAGTTGATCATGTCTCCTGTAACCCTATGATTATGGAGCATGTAGCAATTTACGACTAGAACGGGATTGCCTCTCTGTGACTTGGACAAATGTTTATCTGAAAACATTATCAATTCAACTAAAAATATCAATGAAAACTCACATGCACCTCTGCGGACGAGAAGAGTAAAAGGAAGACCTCGTTTATTAACCAGCAGCGAGTAAAATATAGGCAGATAAATAAAAAAAGAGCAAAAAATATTATTCAAATTTTTTACTGTCGAACTACGATATATTTATATACTAACACACAATAACAAAAACATCTTTATCGGCCATTATGATGACGGGCCTTTTCTTAGAGTCAAATCATGAATTATTATCCTATAAACATTAATTGCCGTGTGGTGTCGGCATAGAATTTCACCACCCCAACTCTTCCCGTGGGTGTCGTAAGAGGCGACTAAGGGACTAACACAGCGGGGGGCGGGCAGCAGCGCCTTCTGCAGAACAATTACACCGAACTGCTATCACCAACCCGCGTGCCCAGCGTGGGGATTATGGGTAATAAACCCCAAATAATGATGCCATCTACGAGTATGGCGCTCATTAGGGGAGGCCTATGTCCAGCAGTGGACTATTATAGGCTGGTGATGATGATGAAACATTAATAGAAATTAACATTTAAGCAAAAATAAGTAAATAGCTATAATAGTTATTAGGTTCAATGAATATTTTTTTACTTTCAGTGATTGTGAACATTATAAAATTTAATCACGGTCATATCTTCAAGAGTGTGTAGGATGGCTCTACAGCCATGTTGGCAATGGGTTGAACACCTCCAATGAACTTTTGCACCGCAAGTTTGTTTTCTTGCAAAAGGGAATCCTTCCACTAAAATGAGCGGACGACCGCGTTGTGACGTCGCAATAGTTATTCCTGATGTTAAGCGGGAAACGGCGTCTATAACAAAGATAATTTATTAAAAAGTATATATAACGAAAACAAAAAAAATCGTTAGCGGCTACTGAAACAATAACACTTTCCGATACCATAAAATACATGACCAGAATACCATGAACCTATCTGTAGATAATACAAATATGTGTCCAGAGGCGGGAATCGAAACCTGAAACTTCCTGCATCGTAGACGAACCTTTGCCCACTGTGCCACTGATGTCGTCCAGGGTCAACCACTAGTCTATTTTTATGCCTAAAGTATACAAAATATAACTATTTATTTTAAAACTGTATCCATGGGCATAAAAAATAGCGTATACAGCGTATCAAAAACGTTCAAAGTAATAATATGACATTATCAAACCATATTTACTGCAAGAAAACAAATAATGCGGGATCTAAGAAAACTTGATTCACGCAGTTAATAAGGAAGTCAATTTATTTTTACTTTTATTTAACAATAAGTGATTAGATATAGTGATAAAGTATAAATAATATCACGGATAATAATACATTATACAGTTATGAACTGAAACTTATAAAAACGGTTTATTCTATAAACATTAATAGAAATTAACATAGAAACCAAAGAAGTAAGTTACTAAAACTTTTATTTTACATGAACTTTTTCTTCCTACAATCGTTTTAAATGATCCTTTTTTATCGCTTTTTGTGATTGTGGATATTATAGCATTTGATCACGGTCATATCTTCAAGAGTGTGGAGGATGGCACGACAGCCATGTTGGCAATGTGTTGAACAACTCCAATGCAGTTTTATACCGCACGTTCTTTTTTTAAAAAAAGGGAATCCATCCACTAAAATAAGCGGACGACCGCGTATTGATGTCGAAAAAGTAATTTCTGATGACAAGCGGGAAACACCGTCTATAACAAATAAAATAAATTAAAAAGAACCAAAGTAGTTTGTTAGTTATGGGTGCTGAAACAATAACACTTTCCGATACTATATAATACAAGATTACAACACCATGAATACGAACAATGTGTAGATCGTACAAATATGTGTCTCGAGGCGGGAAGCGAAACCTGAAACCTCATCGCAGACAAATCTTTACCGGTGGGCGAAGTTTCGTCTGCGATGAGGTTTCAGGCCACTGCGCCACAGAAGTCATCAAGGAGATACATGTACATCATGTTACGCTAAGATAACATCCGACTTAATTTATCTGGATAACAAATATTAAAAGCTCAAAACAACTTCACCTATGTAGGTACCTATGCCAGATTAAAGATGAATTTTACATAAAACACAATCCTGATATGATAATGATCACGTAGTCAACAAGGACACATAAAGATACTTAAACTTAAACTTAACTTACTTACCAATCCGTGGGGAATAAAATCAAAGGAACCGTTTCGGTAACATATACGAAAGTGAAATAATTTTCAATATTTGTCCATTATTGAAGGAGATGATAAATAAATAATTTAGATTATTATATTTATTTTATAGAAAATTAAACAAAAAAATCGACGAACGTACATGATATACAAAACATACAAAAAACTATTCATGGAAAACCTATTTTCAAAGTCGCTACAAAATAATTATAATATTTGTCAGATTTAATACATTCATACATGAGTTTCTTTTTTTAAAAAAAATTTTAATTATTTTATGCTTCAAGAAGTTATAACACCTTACAAAAACTAAAACATAAAAAAGCACAATCTGCATTTATTTATGTACATATAGTGACGATTATTTTAACTTAACCCCTCTGTTAAGTTCGAAGTCAACCGTTATTAATACAGAATTATTTTAGAATCTTTGGTGGAAATGGATACCAAGCAAATTTGAAATAACTACAACAAAAAAAGTTATTTGAGAAACTAAGAGCAGTAAAATTACCAGACTTAGAACATGCCAGGGGGTCAGCTTACAATGATCAGTATTTTTACAAATTTATAAAACAATGAAAAAAAAAAGAAATGATGTATATTTGATAATATAAGGTAACTACAATAAATATCTCTAATGATTATGAACGTTATGCACTTTAATGACCGTCTCATTGTCAACCAAGGTGTGTACAAGTGCGCGGCAACCCGTGGAACTGGCGTGTGTGGAACACACCCAATACACCTTAAATCCTTGATGTCTCAGCCTACAAAATCTATAGCCTGATATGGTGATGATCGGCCGGCCTTTTTGTGAAGTCCCATAAGTTATATCTGAAAGGTAACAATGTTACTTATTTCTCTAAGAGAAGATTAAATTAAAAACAATCTTAATTAGTCCCAAGCATCAATTATGCCGTGTGGTGCCGGCATAGAATTTCACCACCCCAACTCTTCCCGTGGGTGTCGTAAGAGGCGACTAAGGGAAACATAGCGGGGGGCGGGCAGCAGCGCCTTCTGCAGAACAACTACACCGAACTGCGATCCCCAACCCGCATGCCCAGCGTGGGGATTATGGGCAATAACCCCCACATAATGATGCCATCTATGGCGCTCATTAGGGGAGGCCTATGTCCAGCAGTGGACTATTATAGTCTGGTGATGTTGATGTTGATCAATTAGTCATCTATATAAAACAAATATAAAAATCGACATTGGACATTAGACGTTTATTAATCAGAATGAACCAAAACTAAATATAGGTACCAAAATGTATAACAAACTCGTTGCCCGTACTTGTAGACCTAGTATTCCTACAGCTGCGGTGCGGCTCAGCAGAGAATGCGGTAATAGAGTCATAAGGAAATATAACACTTTTCCCAGCAGTAGGACTCAGTGGGCTGATCTGAGTAGAGCTTTCTTTTACATGCAATATTTTCAAAGACCGTAACACTAGTGAACTAAAATAAAATTAATGTTCACTTGACTTCTCCGTATGGCAATATTTCCGGTTTGCGACTTTTCTACCAGAATTATCATAGTCATGGAACGGAGAATGTTCACTTGTCCAGTTCAATGATTGTGTACATTGTGACATTTGAGCATTGTCATATCTTCCAGGGTATGTATGACAGCACGGCAACCCTTGTTCTGGTGCGTCGAGCAGAGCCAGCGGTGTTTCTGACCGACTGTCATTTGTCTGTAGAATGTGTAGCCCGAGATTGAGATTAGAGGCTTGCCGCGCCGGGAAAGGGTTACTGAAAATATCAACATTAGTAAATATCAATCGAAAATATATTACCATAGTCCAGAAATGCTACAGAAACATACTAGTAGGTATCAGGCCGGTTTTACGAGTAACAAAATGATTCCTATTCCTGTCGATGAATCCTTTGTAGCCACCGAATCGTAGAGTCAGCTTGTTTGTAAAAGGCTCAGCCAAATGCAAAAACCCTTAGAGTAATAAGACGCAAAAACCAGCGTAATCCAATCAGTTCCCTACGCCGATGGTCAAACAATTAACGTTCAACAATATGTCTAGACGTCACAAAGCCATATTATAATCAATAAATTAATGAGGTACAAGTGTATTTAAAACTATTCAACGTTCGTTTTACTGCTGATTCTACAATCCGGCGGCCGCTGAAGCTGGGCCTGGCTTTTTTTTGTAAGGTTTAAAATATAAAAAAAAAACCATATTATAACAAATATTTACAATTGACCAGATACTCAGAAATGATTTAAAAACCAAGAGAACCCATACTATAAAGCGAAGAATGCACTGTGCATTCCTCGCACACTGTGCATTATCTTTCATCTCGTAAATACGAGTATTTATAAATATCACATGATGTTACATTTTACATGAAGCTTGTACAAACAAAGTTTGCGAATTTATGTTATATTTAGCCAAGCGTACCCAGGTCCGACCTTATTTACAAGCTTCTGTAATATTAATACATAAGAGATTGTGACTTCCTTTGATGAATGAGTTTATTTTCGAATGTAATGACTGACGAAGAACAACCTCGGCTTTAATGTGCACCGACACCTTTGTTTGGTGTTTTGCACATGTGTACTACATCGATTGTTACCTAGCTGCAGAAGTTTCGAGATCGCGACCAAGATAAAACTGGAAGAATAGTTTAAGTGTGGAATAAATAACTCGCATGCTTTCAGATATTCAAATAAATAATATTTATTGGTTTAATATGTTTTGATACCAAGTAACTAAAAATAATTGAATTTATTGAGATGCGACCTACAGATGTAAAATACTGTAAAGCAGATGACAACTCTCCAAATAAAGTGCATGTTATAGTTTATAATTAAATATGAAAATTATTAAACATAATTATTATTGTCCCTCTGCTGGAAACAAGCCTCACTTTTCTCCTTCTTGAAGCACCTTATCAATCACAAGGCTTGATAAGTTGCTTGAAGCTAGTCTCGCTGTCTCTTCTGGGCTTTCCACGTCACATAATAAGTAAAAATTCAAATAAACGCAAGTTAGTCAGGATAGTGCCTGGATATAAATACTCACAAAATTTTATGAAAATACAACGTTTTGTTTATTGTACGTGATTGTGGGTTCCTTTTCTAAGTAAGATTTCGTTGCCATATGTTTTGATGGAGGCCCGGCATCCTTTGCTCCATCGAACGCAGACCCAGAGGCACGGCTGCTGACCTTGCCGGTACTTACTGTGTATGTTAAACCGGTAATTTGCACACTGCAGCAGGACTTTTCCTTGAATGGATTTTGTGAAGAAAAAATCTGAAATATAAGATCTTCCGTCTAAGTAAAAAGTCTAAATTGTATGTTTTCATTCCAGCCTTGGGAGGAAATCATGCGCATGCTCTGCTGCGACCTGGCCCCACCGGTCCCTGCGCAGTGGACGAGGAGATGGATGTGGTCGTGAGTCGCTTCTTTGCCGTTTGGCGAAGGTGCTGCTGGGACACACCTATTCCAAAATGCGGTTTAAACGACATCTGTTATAAGATGATTTCAAGTTTTATCCATTTATCTTGAATAGAAAGAATTTATTTGTCATAAAAAGCCATTTAGTAACATAAAATACATTTCATTTCGTGACAATAAGTACTTAATTATTATTCCATCAAACAATTGATAAGATATCGAGCAGAACTTATCACTAAATTAATTAGCCCCACTTTCACATCATAAATGTACCTATATTAGACTTAACTCTTACGTACCTACTAGTTAAAATAATTAATCAAGCCTTTCCATAGTTGGCATAATTGCAACATGTGCCTTTTTAAAACGGAATTCTTCTAAATGGTTTTTAAATTATTCTAGATTGAATGTTTTTTTTCAATGATTAAATCTAATTACTGACGACCAATGATTACCCTTCAGCTTTTTTACCTATTTTCTTCTTCGACTGGTCACGCTTGGCATGACTTATTTCATACAAGAACGTGCCTGTGTAGGCGTTCTTCGTATCAGGGAGTTAATAGTAAATATAATAGAATTACCTCGCTTTATTAATTTTATGTAATAAGTCGCTTACAACAAAACAAGATACCAGTAGTTTGACAGCATATCTGAAGCGTTTTACATGACAAGCAACAGGAAATCATTAATACTTCAATATTTATTTATTTAGTTTTAATATTAAAGAGAAATGCTAATTTATTTTAAGAGAAAATTAGAGTTTTATTTTTATACTAAACCAAGCAACACAGGAAATATGCATCGATGCATCAACGCACGCAAATACAATTAACATTTTATAATATTTACGCCTACATTTCAATATCAGTGAGCTAGTTAAGTAGGTACTTATTACAAGAAAAAAAATCATTTTTCTTAATTTGAGCTATACCCACAAAGCACGTAATTATTACACCCACACTAGGCGTGGTTATGCCATCCATTCAGCTTCATGAGTCGATCATCGACTGTGACAGCCATGCAGCGGCAGTCGTGGGTCTTCCTGGCACAGCATTCCCACCAGGTCTTGGTTTTCCGGGTCAGCTTCTTGTTGAATCTGTATTTCCCCCAGGAGATAGAGGGATTCCCGAACCTCGTCGTTTCAAACTTGATCTGATCGCACTTTTCTGTAGTAGTTGTTTGCACTGATGCCAGCATTGCTGCTACTGCTGTGAATTATAAACCATTACTTTACTTTTGTCGTTCATCATATTATAGTTGACCTTATCTTAATATGTATTTATGTTTTTATTCCTCTCTTCTAACTAAACTTAATATTATAACGAAATAACTTTTGAATTACCTACAAAAATTTCCAGTTTTAAATAATATAAATAAATAAATAATGCTGGACAATTCAGTTAGTACTTTAGTTTAATCCAGTTAAATATAATATAACTGTAGGATCCTACAAACCCTTACATTCTTTGTGCGGCAAATATAGGATTTCTTTTGCATGTAGTCATAAACCATACTTTTGTAGTTTTTACCTAAAACAAATGAAAATAAAGTGACAAATCGTCCTTTAAAAATCATTATTTCGAGATTCCCTTGTAAAAACAAAATATTCAATATTCCCTTAAAGCTCCTTGAGTCTAGAGTCGGTTTAAAGAGAATCTCTCACTGAAATGATTACCAACCAATAAGCTTCACAATCGGTACAATTTAACAAAAAAATATATAAAATAACAAAATCAGTAATGGTGCGACTAAGCTCAAATTTTCTTCATGGTGGAGAGTTTGATTTATCCGTAGGCATAGATCTTGTAGAATCTGTAATTGTTGAACTCTAAGACAACTCCCCCGCGGGCAGTCTTTATGAATTGACAGTTGACCAAACCAAATTTATTTCTTTAAAATATAAGTAATAGTGTGGTATGTATGGACTTACACTAGTAACAGTAGGTAATACTGAAGTGAGACTGTCATTGTCATATTTTATTTGATAAGAACATACGCATTTATGCAAAAAAACAAAATTTTTAGAGAATAATTTTATTCACTGCGTCCAAAAGGCATAGGATTTTATTACTACCACAGTATACATATGGACCAGTATCGAAACTAAGCCTAGTTGAAGAAATAAATACCTACGCTCCATTATAGTACTAGGGTTGTCACATTGCTTGTTTTAGAGAAATATTTTATAAATTAAGTATTTTTTTCTGTTGTTATTAAATCAATTGAATTGAAATAACCAGCTGACAAATATTGTCAGATATATATAATATAAAAAAAATCGTCTGGTTGAAGCGACGAGTGATCCGAGAGCTGGTGAGTAGGTATCTTGCGCAGCGTATCACCATTGAGATACAGCGAGGCAATGCAGCCAGCGCCTTAGGGACGTTTCCAACAGCTATTGATGGATCAATTGAGCTACCTGTAGATTATTTACAACATTCTGCAGTTAGGTCAACTGCTTTAATGTAAATATTAAGTATAATTAGTCGAATTTTAAATTTTAATAAAGAATATGCAATAATAAAGAATATATAATAACAAAAAGACACACATGAAGTAAAAGTAAATAATTAAAAGCGGCCGCCATCTTGGATTCACATTTTGACATCAGTATCAGTTTCAGCACCCTCGAAAACCATGAAAACGACACCCATGACGAAAAAATTTACAATTAATAGCAGCCGCCATCTTGGAATCACATTTTGACAGCAGCATCGGTTTTACCACTCCCGAAAACCATGAAAACGACACCCATGACGGAAAAATTTATAATTTATAGCAGCCGCCATCTTGGATTGACATTTTGACATCAGTTTCGGTTTCAGCACCCTCAAAAACCATGAAAACGACACACATGACGGAAAAATTGACAATTTATAGCAGCCGCCATCTTGGATTCATATTTTGACAGCAGCATCGGTTTTGCAATCCTCGAAAACCATGAAAACGACACCCATGACGGAAAAGTTGATAATTTATAGTAGCCGCCATCTTGGATTCATATTTCGACATCAGTATGGCTTTCAGCACCCTAAAAAACCATAAAAACGACACCCATGACGGAAAAGTTGATAATTTATAGCAGCCGCCATCTTGGATTAACATTTTGACAGCATGAAAATATAATATTATACTCATGACAACATGAGTTTTATTTTCATAAACATCCTCAAAACCGTCGCCATTTTGGATTTACAAATAAGTTAATTCATTCACATTATTCGATAACAAATTAAATTATAAATTATTCTTACCTTTCAATATTACCAGAGAGTTTAAAATATGAAAGCTCCGGTTTTGATGAAGCCGAGTTCATACAGCCGTATACAATACAAAAAGAAGGGGCATTTTTCAAAAATAGAATTGCGCGTGACCGCTCGTCTCGACGCGCCAACCGCTACTAACAGCACTGCGAAAACCCCTTAGAGCTCTCGTAGATGCGCATGCTTGTGTGAGTGAGCCGTTTCGAGCGTTTGTAGGTAGTTTCCACACTGTCTATATGTACACTGTGTTACTACTGAACTAGCAAATGTACACAATTTCAACGTGACCCTGTTTAAGGGCGGCGGTCCCACGCTATTGAAGGAATTCTTAATTGAGACATCTAAAAATACTGAGATCTTTTAATATGACTGATACTTAATACAAATATTTTATTAGCCAACTCTTATGGGACAAGATGGCCCAAAAGTTTACTTTTTAAACCTACCTTCTTGAATATTTTTTATACCTATATTACAATACTCAGGATAATAGTTTAGGATCAACTTACTACAAAAATACTGATTAGATATCTTAGTTCCAATGTTATTTAACATTCCTGTTTATTCATTCAATTTATAATTCAATTGTACTTTTTTTTTGTTATTTATATAACTGGGGTATTACGTCACTGATTACGTCTGATTTGAGCGAGTTCATACTTTGCATTACATTATTTCATATCTATCCACTCTTTTAACGTAAGTAAAAAACTCTTTTCAACGTCAGTAATAAGTCCCAGCTATCTGTGCACACATCTCGTTATGATTATTCTGGAAGGATATGACTTGATCTCCTTGGGTTCTAACTCGCATCTTGCAGCGCGGGGCGCGACAGCAGACCCAAGACACAACGTCTCCGTTGGTATAGTTCTTGTAGAACCTGTAATTGTTGAACTCTAATGCAATTCCTCCGCGCGCAGTCTCTATGAATCGATAATTATTACCTGAAACAACTTTTTGCTTTAATGGATGTCATAGGCGGCGTGACTTTGACTTTGACTTCTAAAGTTTTTTTGCGTCTTATGTTTTATGTACAAAATTCTTGCTTGACATGTGTATTCGACTGTATTGGATATGGTAGGTCCATATTCGGAGCCTAGGTGTCTGTTCTTAAACCTTCTTGCATATTTGATCTTGAACTGTTATAAAGAATGTAAATAGTGTTTTCACTTAAACTACTAAGGCCTAGTTGTCTGCACATACATATCGGTATGATTATACTTGTAGGAGATTACTTGGAGACCATAGTCCCAACCCGCATATTGCAGTGAGGTGTAACAGAACCAGAGTCTCCGTTGGCATAACTCTTGTACAACTTGTAGTTGTTGATGTTGAACTCTAAAATATCTCCTCCACGCGTAGTTCCTATGAATCTACAATGAATAGCTGTCATAGTTTTAGTTCATGTATCAAGACAAATTTTTATTCAGAAAAAATTAAAAAAAAATATATTAAGTAACAATTAAGAAGATTATTAAGTGGTAACAGGTAAAGTGGTCATATCAAGGGCATAAGTACATTTGGTTCAACGTCTAATTGAATCAGATAGAGACGTTGTCTTAAAAAACACTTTTTCCAAACATAATATGTATCATAATTTTTTCAAGTTCATAATTTGTAATTTTAAGTCTAAAGAAATAAAGTTATTGACTTATTTAAAATTTAAACGTTTAAGAAGAAAATATACCAAGAGAACTTACCACTCGCGGTTTAATCCGCATGGGTATATATACAAATACACTAAGCAAATACATTTAAAATTACATCATAAATTTATAATCAGCTGATTATAAATTTATGATGTAAAGGTACATTTAGACCCATAAATCCCTTAATCGGATGATCAGATACAGAATTATTTTAAACATAAATGCGGGTGCTTCAATAAGACAATGAATGTAATTTTGCACATGTATTCAATAAAATTATGTAGTACATATCTAGCATCGAGATTGATCAAAATTATGGCGTACATACATTCACTATTCAATAGCCTTTCAACAATTTTTCAAAGAGAACCAAAACAGTAGTAATAATTTAGAACTGCAAGCATTTCACTAATAAAATTAACAAAAATTTAATACACAGTTCCGCCATAATTATGTTCCTTATAAATAATAGCGTTGTCATCTAAAGCATGTATGATAGCTAGACAACGATACATCTATTCTTGTGTGAGGTACATTGCCAGTAGATTTTGGGGCCCCTTCTCTGTTTGATGAATCTGTACCCAGTAGCTAGCTCCGAGTATTCTAGAATACTCGGAGACGAAGTTGTGAATATAATACCTTGAAATTTTATTAATCGCGCTAATTCTTTTCTTTAGGCTTTGCAAAGAATCCCACAAAAACCTCTGAAAGATTTCAGATAATATATTGATAGCAAGTAATCATACATAAAAATCTTTCGGTTTACCATCCTTCTCTAAAACATTGCTATCATGCGTGTGTACATTTTTGCATTTTATAATAGTGTTGTCATCCAAAGTGTGTAGTCTTGCTTGACAACGGTACCTCCCGCGTGAGGTACATTGCCAATAGGTTTTCGGTCCTTTTTTCTGTTCAATGCAGAATCTGTATCCATCAACTATAATATTAGGTTTCTTATTTGAAGAAAGAAGGAACGTAGCAACTGAAAAATACCAGCATAAGTCATAAAAATGTATAATAAAATATATCTTAGTAAATACCATTATAGTAAAATTTATCATTTCTGCTAAAACAAGTTAAAACTAATGATATAAACATGTTTATTCCTTTTATAAGTTCTGCGTAAAATTATGTGTATTCTAATAAACAACGCACAGCAATTCCTAAAACTAATGCCCATGCAAGAAGAATATCATAACTATAATAAATTTTCTTTTCTTTTCTTTTCACTTTTCATTATTCAATTTTCATCAAAAATTTTACTACTATATCGCGATAAGAGTAAGTTATACTGGTAATTCCGTTTAGTAAACCAATAAAAAACACTATTCCTCTATAATAAGTAAGAGTAAACATGTTAAACAAAATATTTCAAAAAACAAGCTTATCCAAAAGGTCGTCGAACATTATTGTTACTTAAGCGAAATTAAAACAAAATATTTTTATTAAAAAGATATTATAGATATACAAAAACCTACACTAAAATAATTAGGGAATATTCTCTTCTAATGAGTTGATGGTGCCTTCAGTTAAATTGTAGATGTGTCCATGGGATGATTGTGTACGTTGTTAAACTTAGTGACAACGTTATCGTCTATAGTGTGGATTACTGCACGACAGCCCTTGCTTTGTTTGACACAGTACCAGAAAGTTTTCACCCCCCGGCCCAGGGATCGTTTCATACAAAATCTATAACCAGGAATGATAATGTACTTTCCATCTTTTGATTTTGAGAACAAGATACCTGTAATAAAAAATACATTAGGTAATGCTAAACATTGCGCGATCAAAAAAGATCTAAAATCGAACTATTTGACTTATAAGGCTATCGGGTTACTATGTTAACAATCAAGTCGCACTTAAATCTGTGGATGAATTTTACTAATCAGTGATTAGTGAAAAATTTCCGTCTACACGCAGATACTCTCTTATCACATAACCACACTTGTCACTCGAACTAGCTGCTTATCAATGTAAATAAGCCTTAAAGAAAAATATTTCCCGTTCGTATGCTTTACGAATTCATCTTTCATTCAGCTTACTTTGTTCTAGTATTTAGTATTAGTTTGTAAGCATTCATATAATTATTACTGTTTTTGTTCTGTGCTGTAACTGGGTTGTATCAATAAATGCTTCTCTATCTCTATCTCTATCTTTATTGATGATCTGGTAAAAATATATATTTCTGGATTAAGTTTAACTTTATAAATACAAAAAATTAAAAAGATAACGTTCAAGTAATTTCTTTTAATTCAGACGAAATCGTTTTTTAACCAAACTAACACGTATTTATTTAATCTTGCCATGATAATAATGCAGATCTATTCATCTTCTTTAATTTTGGATCCCGTATCTCTTTAGACTTTAACTTACAATAGGACCATCAAGAGATCCTAAGACTATACCAATTCACATTAAAACTCCAGTGCCAGTCTGTGTGTGTGCCCGTATGACAAACTGTATATTTTAAATCAAAATCAGTAGACAATATACTTAATATCTATGCAGAGTCTGTGTTCTATGGCAGCTTTAGTAGAAAAATATATAAGCTAGAAGTAGTAAATTGAAATCAAGTTAGTTTTTGTCATCATTTGACATTATTCAATGGTTATGTTCATTGCAGCATTTAACAATGGACATATCTTCTAAAGTATGTATAACTGCTGGACAGGCTTTTGTTTCTTCACAACACCAATGGATTTCAGAGGCAATCATCCGGCGCTTGTTGAAACTGTGTCCAGAAAATACAATACTGGTATGACCTCGTTTTGATATTGTTAATGTCATTGCTGAAAGAAAACAAAATCAAAATTGGTGTCCAAAAAATTATCGGAACAACGTTTTATTCAAATTTTATATTGCTCACGATTACACGTTATCTTAATGTACTTCACCTGTAATTAAAGTAAGTTAAACACTCGACACGATTTTACTGATTGTTTACAAAGTAATTAAGCTAGTCTTAGTGTACAAAATGTTGGTGATAAATAAATAAAATTAAATAAACCCAATATACTCGTATCTCTACTATGTATATGTATAGGTATAAGGTTAACGCGATGTTTTTAAACATGTTTTCCGCCAGACAATGTAATTATTGAATGGCCACATCACGATGTTGTCTGTAAGTTGTAACGGACCCGCCATTCTGTCCAACAACAGCGCCTCGAGAACTATCAGGTACTGAAGGTATCTGCTAATTCTCTACTCGGTAATCAATCAGAGAATTACTATGCAAAATGCGAAACAAAGTCGCTCTATAACTCAGTAGAGTTTTACGGGGATATTATGGCCTCTAAAATAGGCGGAACTCTGGAAAGGCACATGATAATAACCAATTAATAATACGATTGATCTTAGCTAAAGTAACAGTTGATTATTTCCATGTAACACAGGTTGAATGGAGCTCTCAGATAAGCTATATTCCAAAAGTCACTAATATCAATCGTTACCTTATCGTTACAAATAGGTACAACAACTTAGCTTTGTACAGGAGCCGGCAACACACGCTCACAGTGAACTGAATTTACATTTAAAATCTCTAGACTTAATTAAGCACTGCTTCTAAAACTCTAAGATGGAGCGTCCTCCAATGACATAACATAAACTAATCTCTTGCGAGACCTTTGCTCTACCTAAGGGCTCAGAATACCAGATCGACTGATCCCTCCCTATCGGCAGGAACGCTATTTACGTCATCCCCGGACTTGTCGTTTTCCTAGACGCGGGCGCATCCCTCAACCCTCTACGGAAAACACTGCGTCTAGTGCCTTCTCGCTTTGATCAACCTTTTTCTCTCTCTCTCTCATTGGTTTCAGTTCCTTGCCTATCTCCCCCCTGCCTCGATTTACTTTCTTCCTGCGCGGGCGCACTATTCGCCGTGGGTGGAGTCAAGCAGGTCTGAAACCTCCCTTATCTATTGATTCAGCATTTTGCCGGTAGATGTCGATATACGTTGTAAACTCCAAGTCGCTTAAATAATGAAAATAAAATAGGCATTAATTATAACATGTTACAGTTTAGGTGATCATCAACTTTGACCTTTTGTGATTCTATAAACTATCAAAAATCAAACTATCAAACTATCGCCAATTGTATGGCATGTGAATATTCTCATTACAGATGAGAGATCATATTCAATTCAATATTTATTTATTTTCAACGTGGCGCCTACATTGAAAATAAATAATGTTTCATGCATTTATAAGCCTTAACGTAAATCATTCCGGCTAAATTAACATTCATTAAAACTAGACATTTCATAACAAAATACTTATTTTACAACATCTGCAAAGCGATACTTAGACATGTGGTCTATTGGGTTCATAAAAAAACTGTTAGAGAATTCTAGACAGCCATAAACAGTATTCTTTATTGTTTTACGTCAAAAAATCCATTTCAATAGCCATTCAATAGGCACTTCATTTGATACTTCCCCGTTTCTTCTTAAAATGCACGTGTGGACACTGAGTCCCTTGTTATAAAAAACCCTTTAGAATTGTTATTTATTGCGAGAGTTGATTGTTTGAAGTGTGCTTCACACGGCTTGTGAAACTATTTCCAATTTGAGATAAATTCTAATGACTAACAGACAGACGTAGTAATTGCCTTTCAAACCGAAAAAAGAAATATTTGCCTTTTAACTTTGTTTATGGGTTACGTGGATAAGGATAAGTAGTAGGATTTTTTGTATGGCAGAATGCCGTACCACTACAAAGTCAGAAGTAGGTATACTGCCATACTAAAATCAGGCTAATAAATTGGTAAGTAAGACCTTGTTGAAATGCAGAGAAATAATTAAAAGACAATAATTTGAACAATGACTTTACTGTTAAAATCATAAAAAATCTATTTGGGTCAAAATTATCATATTCAACCTGCCTCTACAAATAGCACTTAACTAAATGATCACAAGTGATTGTGATCATTGGAGCATCTCAACACAGCCATACTATCATCATTCAGTGTATAGATGACCGCCCGGCACCCTCGCCTCCTGGCACAGACCCAACGGATCTTGCGGCCCACTATCTGGTGCTTATTGAACCTGAATCCAGAAAAGAGGAGACTGGGCTGACCACGTTTAGATGTTGACAGTGTTATTGCTGAAACATACGTAAAATATTAAACTTTGTGTAATATGTAGATTGTACCATAATTTACGAAGGACAAGACAAAGCTCGGTCCGGTAGGTTCGTAAGTTACGAGTTAGTTTGTTCCATCGGCATCATAATTTCCATAAAATAAGTCTTTGTTAGGTTAAGATTTAAATGTAGGTTCGCCAAATTTCATCTTGACCTGTTTATTTACAAAAGGATTTTCCATGCTATGTTCTTTATTTACAGATGTTATATACACAGTTTTATTAAAGGCCCAGCAGCGCTTATAATACAGCAAACTGCTGTCATTATAGAATAGAATAGAATAAATAATACTTTATAAACAGACATGCTTAAAGTAAATTCACAGCCGTATGAACAGAGGTGCGCCGTAATCGTATCTGCTGCGCGCGCTCTTCTCACCCTGACATGAGACAGGGCGCGTCGTAGCGTATAACTTTCGGTGAAATGGCGTTGTAGGTATGGTTAGGTATGGTGATTATTGATCCTTATTAATTTGGTTATCAATTGTATGAACAATAACTGGCCAAAGTCTGTTGTGGGATGGGATGTGATTAACATTGACTTCTATAGATAACTTTTATAGAATTTTGAATAAAACGAGTGTCCATACTTCTTCAATTTTTTTTATTTGAGTGAGTTATTGAAACAAATAAATACATTTTTTTTATAGTAGGAACTTACAAGAAAACTTACCTACTTTTTTGTTAAGTCTTAAAAACTTATTTTATTTATACATATAGGTATACATAAGAATAACTTCATTTACATTAGGATGCCCATACCCAAGGTCATGATTTGTATTATTTCGGAAATATCCAAGCACAAACACTCCTAATTTTCCTAAATACAGACTCAATTTTGAGACAAGGGAATAAAAAGTGCAAAATGTTAATTGAGCATAAGAAGTCCGCAATACCGATCGTAGCAACCCCTCACGCGGCACATCTGCTACTGCGGGTCTGTCTCTCTGTTGCACACGTAAGGGGTCGCTCACGTCACAGCTCTAAATCGCAACTGTGGCACTTGTAAATAATAATAGCTAACATTTTTAAAATAATAGTATTTCTGACTCACTAGTTGCAGGCGTCGTCTTTGTATCTCAACACACACTAGCGTGTTTAATAATTTATTACACTTATCTTTTGTTTTTAAATGCGTTTTATGGAGTGTGTATTTATTATTTTTGTGAGATTAATTTAACAATACTTAGGCAATATTTTTAGATACTTTTGAATTATTCCTCAAGGACCAATGGACACGACTACCGCGCGCGATGTTTACGTGGCAACTGACTTTCAACAGTTATTTACAGTTAAACTGAAACTCTAAAGCGGCTAGAAAAAAAAATGTTGTAACCTTCTTCAGAAATAATTTCTATGTCATAAAAGTTTGATGTTTTGTATTTTAAGTTTTTTATATTTAGAAAAGCCTACAAAGTTCAACATATTTGCTCACGTAACTTTTCATGACTTTTCGATATCTGTCGCAGTTTCAGGCTTACTACTAATAGCCGTGTGTCTGCTTCGCTGATAGCATAGCACAGCGATGATGCGTTATCGCTGCTCCCTACGCACGGATACCGCACATAATTAGACACTCACGTGGGAAGTAAGGAGAAGGAAGTAACTCTACACTTTTGTTATAAATCCATCTGTAATAATATGTCGAGGTTGTTTATGATTATGTGTAACAGATAAGTTCCGCAGTTCACAGTTCAGTAACTGTGTGAAGCGAGCTTTACTTACTCCCGTGGTGTACTGCCATCATATGTTATTTTAGTCGTTTTATGTAAGTCGAAAGGTGAATATATATTTTTTTAATTAATTATTTATTTACAAAATTTTGGAGAAACTTACAGCTAGGTTTACAAACACTTATACGTAGAAAACACTAGAATGCCGTGGTCTGGCGAAGAAGCATTTGTTCTGCGGCAAGAATTGAACTCGCAACCTCTTGCGTCACAGGTGGACCTAAGGCCACCGCGCCACAAAGGACATCAAATACGATATTGTATATATCTATCAAATCGTATATATACGATAGAGACAGACAGCAAAAGTGTACAACAATCATAAAGGAGACGAAGAGAAGTAAGTAACAATCGGCTTCATTTTTCATAATTTCACATACACTCCATCAACGATAGCATACTTCGGCGGATTATGGTAATGCCCCACAGCCTTAACGACGAACCCGTCTTGCGTGAGCACCAGCCGCCCTTTACATTTGCCCCATGAAGTGCAGTTCCAAGTCTCCGTGGTTCTTGAGCGTCGGGAATAAAAGAACGTGAAGCCTTCGTAGATCACAAGTTTTTTGCCACATCTTTTTGATACAAATAACACTGTAAAGGAAAACAGCATAGTTGTGTAAAACAATTAAAAAGAATCCTCAGCTATTCTACTTTTTTACGTTGATTTAAAATAAATCTACTAGTTTTGTATATATACAAAATACGATTTATCTTTTATTTTTTGTTTTGTCTCTAATTAGTTGTCCATTACTGTTGGCACTGTAAAACTCATTTAGTTGTTTGTATGAAATGTAATATTGAATCTGTACTTGTTTAGTTGTATTTTGTTGTTTTTTTAAATAAATGATTAGTTATTGAACATATTTTATGCTATTTGTGGTTTCGTTTCCAAATAAAAAGTATTTAGGTCAAATATCTTGTATAATGTTAAGTTCCGTGGGTAGTGTTTCTAATTATATGTCCACCACTGTATATATAGGCCACCTAGCTTTTTTAGAATCTAACTATTTATTTATGTATTTGATACAAAACCATCAAATATCGCCTATTGTGGTATTTTTGTTCGTGAATTCAACATCTCAGATAAAACTATTAACAACTTTTTTAATAAAAATGTTGATTTTTCTAATATTATTGTTACATACAAGAAAGTAGAAATTGATGAGGCTTCTTAGGCTGATTTTAGTGTCACGCTGACCATCGGCGCTGATGATCGGGTCGTTTCTGTATCCTGCTGATCGCTGCTGAGTGCAGACGTAACCGGCGCATTCGTTCAGTGCGACACTAACGCTCACTGAAGACCGATAAGCGGGTGGGCCGGTCAGCGACGACCGCTCAGCGACGCTGACGCGCTGAACGGTCGCCGTTATTCTAAAAGGTTTCTATAGCGTCCATACAGATTGCTACACGCCGAGCTCTCGGAGTCGATTATCAGCATGACACTAAAATCAGCCTAACATCACTTCACTTCACCAACATCTCTCTTACACTAGACACTCACACACAAACTTTTAAAATGAAAAAAAAAAATATAGTACCTACATAAATTTTTGGTATTATAGCCGCACTCGGAAAATCTCAAAAAAATCGAATAATATCCCAAAATGTTTCGATTTCGGCGGTAGAATTTCTGGGTTATTAAATTCTTACATCTAGTACATTTTATAATAGACTCCATTAACAATCTGAAACAGTGGAGGCTTATGAGTGTGGAGTAGCTTAGCCGTCTTCATAGTGCCTTCCTCCGTCATGATGATCCTCGCTCGGCATCTGCCCCAGGCGCTGCAGAGCCAGGTGGTGCTCCGTATTGACTGTCTATAGCAGTAGAACGAGTAGCCTTGACAGATCATAATTTTCTTGCCAGTTTCCTTAACCGCGTAAATAACTATAAAATGTAAGAAACGTGTCGCAATCAGAATGGATAGTGGAATATTAGGGTCCTAAAAATCAAATTGGTAACCGCAGTCCCGTATTGATGGAAAGTTGTTTAGTTCAAGTCCCGCGGAAAACTTATTTTTATGGGATATTTATATATTTTTATTAAAGTAACTAAAACGTTTACCACTGTATTGTTAGGGGCTAACTACTAGTATATATAAAAGAATAACGTAGAAGTTAATTCTACAAAACCGTTTTAAGTTACAATTCAACGTGTTTTTTCGATGTATCCATTATCACCCAAACATCAGTCTTAAGCCATCGTACCTAAAGAAATACTGAATTACTTACATACGGTACTGAATTTCCACATGTTGTAAGCATACTACAAACACTCTGGTAAAACATATTTGCTATGATTATGTTCAGGAAATCGTTCTTGAATTCCATACATTGTGCGTTTGAGGCAGGCGCGGCACTTGCTCGATGAACGCTTGACGCAGTACCACATCTCCGAGCTTTTCAATATGTTGTGCCGGTAGTATTTGAAATCCTTGAAGATAAGCATATTGGAGCCACATCCGGACTTCACCCATTTTACTAAAACATATTATCGATATTAAAATACCTTTACTCGATTTCCAATAACAAGCTCTTTTTCAAACTAGCGCTAAAGTCTAAAATAATATGATAATCCAAAAAACTTGAGATTAAAGTACTACATTATGTGATTGTAACGTTGGATCTAAGTGAAAAATGTACAACATTGTTTTTAGGCCTCGTTAAATAAAGTTAATAAAGTTATATGGACCAATTAAATTGTTTGAAATATAATATTGGTAGGTACTACTTTGGTTATTTAATCGTGATATTCTTTGTAAGTAAAACCCGATAATAATGTATAAGTATATAGATTTTTGTATTCCTGAATTTTATATAAATAATTAAGGTATATTTGGCAAGTGAGGACGGTGCAATAATTTTCTTTGTTTATTTATTTCATTATTTAAGTATCACTTTAGCACCTAAACCCCATCTTATGATCTCCATTAAGGAATTCAAAATATTTTATTTTTCTTTCTTAGATCTTCTTCTCTCTTGTTAAACGGACAAGAAATAAAGCATTTTTTATCAATCTAAATATTTTAATATAGTAAAAGAAATATATATAAACCTTATTTATAAAAATAGTAAGAAATCGCTTCGAATTCTTTTTCTTATAATTATGACAACAAAACGTTTTACATAATTTTTATCACTTTGGTTAAAAACATAAACAAGCCTTAATTAACAACATAGAATATTAATATTTTTAAAGGAATTTATAAAAAACAACCAAATATACATAGTTAAACAAAAACACAATACGAATGGTGACCTTATATAAACCAGAAGCCCACCATAATATAGAAATTAACAACGTGTAATTATTTATTGTCTGAATCACAAATAACTCAACAATGAATGTCTTTTGCTAGGCATCTAAAATACCTAAAGGTTCAGTCGTGACAGTGAATTCCTGAGGTCGAGACGACGACTCCATCGATGGTCACAGCAGAGACCTTACACTTCAGCTTATGTTTCTTGGAGCAGGTCCACCGGGTCCTGTTCCCGACGAGGGAGCGCGAATGTCTGAAGAACTTGAATCCTCCAATCACGATGCTTGTCGTCTGAAGTGCGCGGAGATATTGCGTGCGCAGGAGTGCCATAAATGTAGCTGAAATTGGCATTACAGTTACATCAAGGATGATTTTTACATACCCGTTGGTCAAACAATAAATATATTCATTAATATCAGTCTGCTTAACTTTTGCGTCACAAGCTCGTTAAAACCTCCTGCACCAATAAGTATAACGAATTATTTGTTTCGAACGCTATAAAAATATGAGTTAAAATGAAAAATCTAACATATTTCTGGATTCTATATATTAAGATATCGAAATAGTTTACATCCCGATATGCCAAAACTTCAAGAAATTACACGTAATGGCTATTATTATGCAAAACTCATGGTAAATTTATATTTTCATATCTCGACTATTCATGGTTATGATATTTTCGTGCCCTGATAATGATGTCATCGATAGTGATTACAAAAGCAGTGCATCCATTGGCTCTCCTGATACATCGCCACCTGGTCTTCGGGCCCTCGTGCTGGTGAATGGTAAACCGGTTCAAACCGATATCCAGGCAACGATTACCATATGTTGTCACACCGAATATAGCTGCAATAGTAAGGCAATTAGAAAAAAAAAACTAATAAAATCAAGAACAGTTGAATTCGAATGCCGAGGAATAATTTCAGTATACTTTTATAGCTTGATGAATACAGGGAGGAATTAACTTTCAACCTGGATGGCAAGTATGGAAAGTACCCAAAAAACTGAATACGGGAATCGATTTCTCTAATAACAATATTATGCAAGTATCTGCGCGAGCTTCAGATGACAAGCGTCATGATTGGAGGATTCAAATTCTTCAGACATTCGCCCTAAGATTTCAAAGATTTTAAGTTAAATAGAAGACCAGTCACCTCTTTGCTGAATACGAATGGCAACTCTGGATAACTCTTGTAAAATGTATCTCATTAGCAACGCCGTGGGAACAATGAAGAAGGGAATAGTCAGTATTTTCAAAGAGCAATAGTTTTCATTACTAGTTCCGGTGATTAGAGGAATTTAGGTATTTTTCGTAGAAAAGTGGGTGCGCGTTAAAGTCTTTTGTATGCTAACCCGGGTCGTCGTAACATCTCGTAGCAGGTGCTAGGAAGATCTACTTTAAAATATTTATCGTTATGGGGAAGGATTGGTTTTTGCAAGCGGCGGGGGAAGGTGAGATAATGTCAAAGACAAAATCACTCAATACTTAAGAAAAACTTTTTCTCTCGTGTATATAAGAGACCTTGTGGATTCATTTCATCCCTTACGGCCAACCCAGTGTGGTGAAATTCGCCACACTCTGTAACGACAGTCTATTTCTAGAGATATTAAATTTGTAGTAGAAAATGCCTGCAATGTTTGTACTCCAATGTGTTGTATGTACATAACACTCCATTCTTTATATTTTATAACAATGAAATTATTATTTATTTCCAAAATAAAATGCAGTTCTTAACAAAATAAAACAATTACGGCTTTATAATTTATTAATACAATAGTGCTATTTTATACATTACAAAATAATCAAGCGTCTGTTATGAATCTTTCAGGAAACTGTTTTTTGCCAGAAATAGAACGCATATACGAGTATACATAGTGTTATTTTATACCACTACTAGTAACTATCTTATTTATTAAAATACTTTAGCAACAGAGGCTATGTTGCGCCCACTAGCATAATTCAGCGGTCAAAATGGATAATGTCGTTTAAACTATCGTAGTGTACAATAGGATAGTAAATATTCCAGACTATCTCAAGACTTTTTGGCGCCATCATTTTCATAAAAATATTTTTGTACATTCATTTTATTGCTTTAATTTTATGTAATTAATATTAGGAATATTATCATTATCATTATCACCAGCCTATAATAGTCCACTGCTGGACATAGGCCTCCCCTAATGAGCGCCATAGATGGCATCATTATGTGGGGGTTATTGCCCATAATCCCCACGCTGGGCATGCGGGTTGGGGATCGCAGTTCGGTGTAGTTGTTCTGCAGAAGGCGCTGCTGCCCGCCCCCCGGTGTGTTTCCCTTAGTCGCCTCTTACGACACCCACGGGAAGAGTTGGGGTGGTGAAATTCTATGCCGGCACCACACGGCATATAAAAAACTTTATTAATAAAGAAAATAAAATTTATAAAACATAACTAAATTCTGCAGTCTGGTAGATGATAATAACTTTGCATCAAACATGGTATACAGGTCGTATAAAATTAATACAATAATGTGCTCATGTCTGGCTAAAGTCTAGCATGCAATAATACAATACAATAAAACAATAAAAATTTTACAATAACATAATACCAATATATAATAATTTAAAATTATAAACGAAAGTCAATACAGTTATAATTTAAGATTTAAAAATTCATATTGCACCTTTTAATACAATATAACTAGCTGTAGTAACTTAGATCCAGTGTGGCACAATCGGCCATTGTTATATGAATGGTTACAACTAATTTCCTGACCCATAAAGAAACGCCCAGGGGACGGGCCCGATTTGCAGAGTTGGAGCACGTTTGTATCAAACGATCCCGTGTTAACTCACACAGAGGCCCGTCCCATTGCCGTTGCGATAAAAGAAATTTCGGGGGAGAAGCGTCGTCGCAAGCCGATACAGCAAACTATCTTGATTTATTATTTTAAAAATTATTATAGACTCGAACGCTATTTTTCATTTAAATTAGTCATCGTCCATAATTTTATGCAATTACATCATTTTAGGCTTGTGATTGTGTTCGCCGTTGATTTTGAGAACGTCTTCGTTATGAGTGAGCGCGGTGACCTTGCAGCCCAGTTTTTTCTTCTGGTTGCAGACCCAGTGGACATGCTGGCCGTCTCCCCAGATCTTGTTCCTGATGAATGTGCATCCGTCCATGATGAGCTGTGACGCGCCACGTTTCGTTTTTACAATAACAGCTTCTAAAAGATAAAAGCAAAAATGTGTAAATTTTCAACGACTTGATATAGACAAAGTTTTACGATGGTTATTCAAATAAATTTATTACTTTCTTAAATTGTTTTTTATGCATGCGGTTTGATAAAACCTATCAATAATAATACATTTAAAAAAAAATTATATAGTCGAAAATATTTTTTTTTAATCTAGTAAAGTCAAGTAGACTTTATGAATCAAAATTATATAAATAATCCAAAATTATTGCATGTCAACCGTCATCTTACTTATTGTAATCATGGTCGATTGTCAGCGTAGATTTTTTTTGGGTTGGCAACCCCACTAGCAACAGCTGATCGCAAATGTTTCCTACGAATTTAATCTAAAATAATTGTTTTTACGTAGTTTTATAGAGCCCTTTCCGATTTCATCGCATAATCCGATCATAAAACAACTGTTGAAATAGATATTAGCAGTCTAAGTAGTGTTATTTGTGCGTTTTTGGCCATCGGTAAACCGTCGTTTTCGGTTAGAAGTTTTGCTGGCTTGTGTTTTGAGGTGTTTTTGTGCTTACTTGTGCCCTTTTCTCTTGTGAAGGAATACTATTTCCAACAAAGTTAGCATCCATAAACTCACGTAAGTACATACAAACCTTTTTCAAGACATAACCTAGACATTGAACATCCTGCCTTTCATTACCTTGTTTATTGTGTATTTACAAGACCCACTTCACTCATCCATAATGTTGACTCGTAAAGCCGACAAGATGAACCAGGTTTTACTGGAATTAAAGTCCGCTAAGAGGCAGATTGGTCAATTAGAAGCAGAATTAGTTGAGAATGAAAATATTCTCTTAGAAGCTTTAGATAATAATAAAAAGATGAAAAAAGAAATGTCTGCGTTGCATTCTCAGTATGCCTCTATTACTGAGGAACGGGATAGGCTTCAGTTGTTAGTAGATAGGCTCGATCAAACATGTGGCATTGAGTTTGAGTCCGTCCTGCAAAGAACTTCGGTGCTGGAGAGACAACTGTGTGACGCCCACCAACACATCACCCAGCTGGAGAAAGCGGCCGACAGCTCTGCCACCGCGAAAACACAAAGCTTATTTGATGAGCTGATATCCGCTGAAATATCCTCAGGCCAAGTTTCTGTTGCAGGCTGCAACTTACACACAATGCAAACAATTGACTTAACTAAAGATGACTCAGTGTGTAATGTGAATGCCAGCAGCAAAAACTACAAACGCATCATAAGCAAAACTAAGTTAAAAAAATATGTTAAAATAAATAAGTTTGTAAAAAAAACTGAAAAACTTCTTAAAAACCAAAAAAATGCAGTACATAAACTAAAATGTAAGAGAAAAGTTCTCAACAAATTAGAGCTCTGTACATTACAACTCAATTATAATCAGACCCAATATGAGGCTGAAATGCTGGACTTGAGATGTAAACTTGGCCAGGCCGAGCACTCCCTAGAACACTACATCAGTCTATATGAACGCACTACGAAACAGACAAGGGAACTCAATCTGGCCATGGATGCACTGCTCAGGAGCCAGGTGAGTCTGGAGAGCAGGGTTCTGGAGGGCTGCGGCTGCTGTAACCCAGGCCCAGTATGTGACCACTCAGGTCCGGACAGCACTGTGTCAGCCACATCCCATCTGGATCTCAGCGCTTCATACTCAGGTATGCAAACCATCATGTACAGCGATGAAATTGGAAAAAATATGGGTCAGTTCTTAAATATGAGTATGGAACATCCTCTTGTCAATAATTGTTTTCCAAATTCTAACCTGCATAATATTATGCAAAAAATTGATAATTACACCTTTAAAAGTAACTCTAATCTAATAATTTGCCTTGGAAATAGGGGTAATGTGAACAAATCTGACCTAATCAGGTATATGGACAAACTGTGTTCTTTAAACTTAAAAGAAATTGTGATGTTCACATTCCCTTACAGCGACAGCTTGCCACAATTAGAAAACAACCTTAGATATAAGCTAAATATGATGTTGCACACTATTTCATGCAACACTAATAATGTACATGTGATTGATACTAACATTATTGTTAGTAAAAAATATTATTTGACTCAAGGTAATTATTACCTATCCAATTTTTATAAAAGACAGATAGCAATTTCGCTATCCTATTATTTTAAAACAACAGCCAAAAACTTGGCTATAAAAAATGCTTCTTTTGAGCATTCTTTGAATTTGACAAACAATACCTTGGAAGTAATTCCAAGTCATTTAAATTAGAAATAACGACAATAGAGGAAGTCTCTAGCCCTATAAAGTCAAATATTATTAATCACAAGAAAAAACAAGGAAAACAAAATTGTAAAATAAATGCAAAGTTTACCAACTTGGTGCACCAAAATATTCAAGGTTTGAAAAGTAAATTATTAGAATTAGAATTATACATGAACTCATTTGATATTGACATCATCTGCTTAACAGAACATTGGCTAAAAAGCCATGAGATCATGTTTAACTTTAGTAACCATCAGGTTGGTAGTTCTTTTTGCAGATCACATGCTATTCGTGGAGGCACTTTAATATTACTAAATAAACTTATAAAATTTAAAGAACGTAAAGACATAGTATGTTTATCAGCTGAAAGCCACATTGAAGTAGCATGTCTTGAGTTGGAGCAAACTATTGTAGTAAGCGTATACACCCCACCATCAGCCTCTTTTGAAATATTTGAAAAAATTATGGATGACATCTTATTTAAAATATCAAAATCAAACAAAAATCTCATAGTATGTGGAGACTTTAATATTAATCTTTTAGAAGTGTACTCCTTAAGTAGTAGATTAATTAACTTATTTAACTCTTATAATCTAAGGCCACTATTTTTGGAACCTACTAGAATAACTGAAACCTCAGCAACATGTATAGATAATATGTTTGTTTGCTTAAATGATAAAATTGTAAGTAAAAATATAATAAGTAACTTAAAATCAGACCACTTAGGTCAAATAATCAAATTACAAATTCAAGTCAAAAATAATAATGTAAAAAAAAAATAACATACATACCTGTGACCACAAGTCGATTTGAGCGGTTGAAATTGGATTGGGATTCTAAACCACCACCTTATCACTCATATAACAACCCCAATGAGTCATATTGCAGTTTTTTTAACAAATTCACCATTGCATTCAATTCAATATTCACACCCAAGTCGCTTGTGGTCTCAGAAAAACTTAACTTTAGTGAGTGGGCAACAGTAGGTATACATAAAAGTAGGCAAACTTTGTATGAACTGTATAATGAAAAACAATACAATTTTAGTCTTGAGTTCAAAGAAAAAGTAAAAAATTACTCAAAAATGTTCAGAAAAGTCTGTCAAATGGCAAAATCTAATTATATAAGCTCGAAAATCAGAAATAGTGAAAATGTAATAAAATCGACATGGAAAATAATAAATAGTGAGACTGGAAAGGTCAGTACTTACGATAATGATTACAACTTAAAGATTAATGATTGCTTAGTCAAAAATGATGTTGACGTAGCCCAAGCATTTGAAAACTTTTTTACTGACATTCCAATTTCTACTACAAAGTGCTTAAACTCATCTCAAGTTATCGCTGAGTCATTGCTTATAGAAAATGTACCCAAATGCAAAAATAAATTTAATTTCAATCCTGTCAATGAAACTGATATTAAAAAAGCTTTTAATCTATTAAATGTAAAAAAAACTGCAGATCTCTGGGGCATTTCCGTTAGACTTATTAAACCATTGATTGATACACTTGCACCAGATCTAGCTTATATATTCAATGAATCCATTGACTGTGGCATATTTCCTGATCTAATGAAGCATAGTAAAATAATTCCTTTGTTTAAATCGGGTAGTAGGTCTGACCCCACCAACTTTAGACCAATATCAGTATTGCCAACATTCAGCAAAGTTTTTGAAAAACTTATCTTACATCAATTGCTTAGGCATTTTGATGGCAATGGCCTGCTTCATTGTAAACAATTCGGGTTTACTCGCGGCAGGTCAACTACTGATGCTGGTGTAGAGTTGGTATCGCATATTTTTGATGCTTGGGAGAAGTCGCAAGATGCTTTAGGCGTTTTTTGCGACTTGTCAAAAGCATTTGATTGTGTACACCATGAAACATTAATCAGGAAACTGCATCATTATGGAATAAAAGACAACTCTTTGGATCTTCTTACTTCATACTTGTGTGACAGGATACAAAGAGTTGATATTAATGGGGAACGGTCTTCGGGGTCTGTAGTAACAATGGGTGTACCGCAGGGGTCTATCCTCGGTCCTTTCCTATTTTTAGTTTATATTAACGACCTCCCTCATCTCGTTAAGAATAATCACGAGATTGTATTGTTTGCTGATGATACTTCATTAATTTTTAAAATGAAACGACAAAAAAGTAATTTTGACGATGTGAATAATGCAATCTCAAAAGTAGTCAATTGGTTTAGTGTCAATAATCTCCTGCTTAACGAAACCAAAACGAAATGTATTAGATTTACTCTACCCAATGTAAAACAAGTTAAGGCCGATGTAAAGGTAAAAGAGGAATCGTTAGAAATAGTAGAAAGTACTGTATTCTTAGGAATAACCTTAGATAGTAAACTTCAATGGGGCTCACACATAGATAAGCTATCGAAGAGACTTAGTTCTGCAGCGTATGCAGTCAAAAAAATCCGTCATCTTACAGACGTTGATACTTCTAGACTAGTCTATTTCAGCTACTTCCATAGTATTATGTCTTATGGTATACTGCTGTGGGGGAACGCTGCAGATATTAACACCATATTTGTGCTGCAGAAGAGGGCTGTTCGTGCAATCTATAATATGGGTCCCAGAGAATCCTTGCGTGAAAAATTCAAAGAAATAAACATAATGACTGTAACATGTCAATATATTTATGAAAATTTGATGTACACTCATAAAAATATCAATAAGTTCATTAAAAATAGCGATATTCATAATTTAAATACTAGAAATAAAAACAAACTGGCTGTGCCCACTACTAGACTACATAAGATTAATGTATCTTTTAAAGGGCAATGTATACGCTTCTACAACAAAACTCCAAGTGAGTTGCAAAAATTATCTATAAATAAATTCAAACGGATTGTCAAAAATATTCTTTGCAAAAAGGCTTACTATAAAATATCAGATTATCTAGACGACAAAAAAGTTTGGGACGAGTTATGCTCCAACTCTAAAACTATCTAACAAGGTAAAGGTTTCTTGTTCGCTTCTTTACTTTACCTTAAAAAGATTGAAGTGAACAATTAATCAAAGTGATCACTTTATTTCCCATTTTATTTCTTATTTAACTTGTATTTTGTGACGTGTCCAAGAGTCCTGTAAGGTCTAAAGGAAATAAAGCACTTTGATTTTGATTTTGATTTTGATTTTGATTTTGATTTTGATTGCGTCACATGATTATGATCGCCGCTGATTCTGACTACGTCATTATTACGAGTGAGCACGGTGACCTTGCAGGCAGTCTTCGGCTTCTGGGCGCACGTCCAGTGAACCGACGTCTGCCCAAAGGTCTTGTTCCTGAAGAATGTGCACCCGTCCATGATCAGCTGTAACGCTCCTCGTTTCGTTTTCACGATAACAGCTTCTAAAAATGTTATCATTTTCATCATCATCCCGTATTTGTCCACTACTGAACAATGGAAACACGGCAGTAAAAAACAGCAGGTAAAATTAAAGCAAATCTTATTTTTATTTTTATATTAGCAAGTAGCAAATTCATTCGTACAAAAAAAAAGAATCCTAACAGGAGCTCTGGCATTGATGGTCAAGTTATTTAATTAATTTCTCACATGTACATTGCGTGTCACATATAAGTACCCCCCTATCTCAATGTATGTGGGACACAATAGTTGTTATTGTTGGGAATTTCAGACTTTGAGTTTTATGGAAGGGCAGTTCGATCCTGAGCGGCGGCGGCCTGATAAATTATTGCATGTGAAAATTTGTGACAAATTAACAAGGGAATTAGAAGTAGTCGAAAATAGTTTATATACAAGGGGGGTACTTAATTCTGACCCGCACTGTACATGTATACAGCTTGGGTCTCACTATGTATTAGCTTATGTCAATAGTACATGCACCCTGTAGGGCACTGCATATTAATTACGAGTATGTAAGTGACATAATTGATATGATCTTTGAAATGAATTTGTTGAGAGCGGGTTTCTCATTCAAGACACTGCCAAAAAACTTAAACAGTCGTGATGACCACGTCAATGATTGTGACGACTTTTAACCTCTACCACTACGTCGTTTAGTGTGATGAGTTGTGCGTTGCACCTCTTTGTATGTCTCTGCGAGCACCTCCAGAACTCCCTCGGCCCTGGTCGCTCCACTCGCTTGTTGTATCGGTACCCGCCGAGCTCCACTGCTGGGAAACCACGCAGGTTCGTGATAAACAGAGGTTTGAGATCCGACATCACTGAAAAAGATAAGTTATTTCCACTGATATTAGGTTCAGGGATCCTTCGCTAAAACTAATAGATTTTGAAAATGGTTCTTATTTGTTTCTGATGATTATTTAACTCATATTTCATCAATCATCCCGGAGGTCTTCGCTGGATCTTCTCACTCAACAAACTGCGTAAACTGGGATTGAGAAAATAATTGAACATTATGACGACCTCTGTGGCGTGGTGGGCGAAGATCCGCCTGCGATGTAAGAAGTTGCGGGTTCGATTCCTGCCTCGAGACAATTACTTGTATGATCTGCAAATATTTGTTCAACGTGTTCTGGTCGTTATATAAAATATCTATGTATTCATGTACTTGTATATTATTATGTATATCATTTATATTAAAAAAAATCAAAATATTTTAAAACACATTTAATACCTGCCTTGCTTAGCTATATTATACTCTTAACTTTTGATTTATTATTTTTAAGTGGGACAACAAAGACAAATGGTGTTGAATACACTTTTTTATTGATTGTTCCGCCTTTTTCCGTCCGATATGGATCGGATACATTTTTAGGCTGCTACATTTTACTTAAATCAACTGTTAAAATTTAATATGTCTAAGCGATCAGTGCAAATTTACATCGGTTCGTATCATTATTGTAGATAATAATAATGAAATATAGATACTGAATTAGTAATGTAATTTTTGTATTCTCTATTTTAATATATTATTCATTTGAACCAAATGAAAAATAGAGATCGTAATTTCGTGATCATAATTTTTTATTCTTATAATATCTATATGTACTTAAGTATAACTTTATTTTAAATGATTACTACATACATATTAATAGAATACTTGTGATCAATACACATAAAGAAAATATTTCTAGTTAATTATATAAATATTTCTTATTAATTTGACTAGAAGTGTAATTGTTTTACCCCGAATAAATAAGAATATCTATAGTGGGGCTCTACAGATACTTTTATTTATTATTGATCAAAAAAAATGTGAGAGACTATGTCCTACGTCAATGGTTATGACTGCCTTTTATCTCAACAAATTCATCATTGTTTGTGACGAGTTTCGCTTTACATTTCGTAGACTTGTTCTTAGAACACCTCCAGTAGGTATGGGGACCATTACTGTCGTAGCAACTGTTGTATCGGTAGCCTCCTAACGTGACGGCCGGGTATCCACGGTCACTCAGCGTGAAAACAAGCTTCCGAGCGGAATCGTCTGAAATGAATGTGTGGTCAATAACTGAAGGCATGATTTTCGTCGAGCGAACGTAGGGAACCTGGAGTTATTGTTAAAACGATACAGAAATTTGCTATAATTATTTTTAGTTTTCAATGACTGAATATTTTAAGTCTCTTGTATGACTGGGTAAAGTGTAACAAAGATAAACTGCGTTTCATCTGTAAGTGTACTTCCGATTGTTCTGTAATAACTATTTTATTAAAACCTTAAAAAAACATTCTGCGTATAATTTCAGAATTTATCTGTGGAATGGTAATTGACAAAACAGTTCCTCTTTATGGTGAAACACAAACGCTGATTACATTTGGTGCAGTAAGTTTGTGTTTTATTTTTCTTGCAGTATTTACAACGACCTCTGCTAGTAAAGTCCTGCCAGTGATCCACACCATCAAATCGGGCCGCTTCAGGTGACCGACGATTTACCCGCGGTATCACTGGTACAGGAGAAGTTTCTGGCTCCTCAGTTCTTTGATGGTTGTGCTTATACCTCACTTGAAGTACATTACTTCCAGCAGTGACCAGAGATGCTTTACAGCTTAAAGTAAGGCGATCACAGCAGATCCACACTGATGTATCGTGATATCTTTTGCTCCAAGTGTAATTGTAACCGCCGCGCCGTGCCACATGCGATACGATTTTTTAGAATCAGAAAATGCTGAAAGAAATAAGTAAAGCTTTAATTATTTAAGGTTTATTTTTTATTTTATTTATGAAACAAAATCCACAGCTCTTAGTTCTAAATAATAAAAAGATAAACTTATGCATAGCCTTTCAAGTGGCATAAACGTGTGGCGTACGTATGTAATTAACTCGATTCGATTTAGATCTTTCCAAGATGAGGGAAAGTGAATAGGTATCTCGTGTTTTATTTGACGTGTTGATCTAACAGTTATAACTAGCCCTCCACCCAGCTTTATACGGGTATTTAACCAAAAAATTCAAAAACCATGAATTTTTACCTATACATAGACACGGTTACTTTATTGAAGTAGTTTTTTTTACCCCAACTTTTTTGAAAATATTAGATTGAGTATTGTGACCTATGCTTTTAGGCGTCACCCACAGGGATATTAAACTTTTCTGCTTTGCCTTTGAATTACAACTGGTGGAAATACCCGAAACAATTTTTGTTTTTGGTATAGCATAAAGCTACTTCGCACTTCTCACACACCGTGTGAGTGAATCCAATACACTTTGGGAATTTGCAGCGTATTTTCTTTCTCGCCCATCGAGGCCAGTGCTGCCAGGGCCAGTGCCCGAGTTGATCTTGGCGGACTGCTTGCGGAGGCACACGCTGAGCAGGTCCTCTACGTTTTTTTGCTTGTAGTTCACTTTCAATAAAACGTCCTATTATTAAACAGTTTCTTTTCCTCTTCTTGCTTTTAGTTCCCGCGTTTTCCAGGAAAAAGTCTGTGGATAGCATGGTTTTCTCAGTAAGATATAGTACTTACTACAAGTTTAACTGATACTGCAAGAATTTGGGTAGATGGGTACAATACATGTTACTATATAGTTAGATAGTATATTGTAAACTTACACTACAAATTCACGTAATCGTAATCATTATCATACAAAAACACAGACGTACAGTTAAATAAATAAATTTGTCCGGAGCAAACAAACACAAACATAATTATCATCAAAACACATCATAACAAGGATCCTTGTCAAATTTGTATGTTTAAACATTAGAAATGATACTAAATACACGATAGGAATACGAAAACATGCAAGCTTCAAAGATTCTATCATAGATGTGGGTTTCTGTTTAGCATATTTAAGGTTGTACTTATGTACTTCAATCGACGAAAAGTACACAATTGAACCCGGTATGTGAAGGATTGCCCAACCCAACGATGTAGAAGGTCACAAGGTGTAGAAGGCACCTATTTACTCTCGTCATAAAGACGGTAAATAGATAGTTGATCGTTAAATAACACAATAATAATAAATATATTTCCGCATTTGTTCCTCTATTTCAGTCCAATACCGAAATTCGCTTTGGGTTTCCGTTTCTCAGATGTCTCGGGGGATATATTTTATGTGTCTTCCATATCATAATTTTCATCGAACTTCACTGAGTTGTTTGAGTTGTTGTTGTTCAAACCTTAAAATCCTACCGAAACTTCAAAAACTGTTTTGAGATGAACTAATAGAATGCATTGCTTCCACTTTTGCCAGTGTAAAATATTAAAAATTAGATGAAATTCGAAATTAATTTGTCACACATTACATAAAGCCTAATCATCAATAACCCAAATAGAAATGAAAAAAAAAAAAAACAATTGACTATGTATGTCCTCATTATTAATACTAATAATATATATTGTCACAATGTATTTGTAGCGATACTTACCATGTTTACTATACAAATTCTCTGTTCTCTGTCTATTTACAAAGTTACACAGATTTTCTTATCTTCCCAGAACGCCGAAAGCGGCTTCATAGATATAATTACTACCTATCACTTCTACATTGATAGCAACGAAAATTTTAAATAAATGAAAATTACATTTAGGAGTCTGTTCTTTTCATATATATTTGCAATCAAACTAGAATCGACAGTTCCGCCCTACTGATATCCAAAACTATCCTAAGCAAATGAACCCTAAATTATGTCTGATAAAATTACGAATTTGTCATTTGACTTTGACTGTTGATTGAATTTATAAATGACTTTTTTCAACAAAAAGCTTATAGTTAGTGTGAACTTGGTAGAGGTTATAAATATGGTGGATGATTATGTTCGTTATTCACTTTGATTAGTTGATTTTCAAATGTGTAGACCGCTGCATGGCATCCCTTGCTTAGCCGTAAACAGTTCCAACGAAGTTTCGGATTATCTGCGTTTCGTTTGTAATCACTGTGCCGCCGCCATTCGTACCCACCATACCTAAGGATGACAGTACCTCTATGATTTTTTACAAATTCCAATTCTGAAAAAATTAATCGCAAAATTAATTCGAATAAAAATTTTAATTTACAACTTTAAATCAAACAGAACAAATTTTTAATACCTACGATGTAATTGAGTTTCAATTTATATGCACATCATTTTCGATTTTTGTTTCAACAATATCGAACCAACATACAAAAATTCATTATACAACATACAAACTTCATGTCCAGTCATCCCAAGGTTGCTTGGCAGAGATGGCTCACATCGATAAAGCCGGCCTTTATACTTCCTCTATCTCCTCGTCTGTTGGTTATCATTCTTTGTTTGGAATCATCATCATCATCATAACCAGCCTATCATAGGTCTCCCCAAATGAGCGCCATAGATGGTATTGTTTGTTATAATTAAGTGTTTTCTATCTATCTATTATTTTATTTTTAGGAGAAGATGCAATAAAAATGTTTCATATTAGATACGGTTTTCAGCAAAAAGTGCCTAAGAGTTAGAAAATAATATAGATATAGGTAGTTAAACATAACAATATATTTAGTTAACACTTATACTTGCTTATGGATAAAGTCTTTACTTTATACATGTTTATCTCTCTAAAATGCAGCGTGTATCACGCTGCATAAATACAAATAATTAGAAGAGACATATACAAATAATTAGAAGAGTTCAAATATTTTTTTAATGTTCTTCTTAATCATGATTATGAACATTTTTAATCCTTGTTACTTCATTATCAACAGTGTGAATAGCAGCTCGACAGCCGTACTTCGCTCTACATATCCACCTGCACGTTCGCGCTCCAGGCTTGAAGTCGCTCGTCCGTGCGAACCTATGTTTCCCGTACTGAATAATAGGTTTACCTCTCTGAGAAACTGTGTATATTACACCTGCAAAAATCGTAATATATTCAACACCAAAATGTATCTCAACTGGGCTGCTATAAATATGTATTTATGAAGGTATGTAGTACCTAAAAACAACAAAGTACCTTAAATACAGTTTCGCAGTAAATTAATCCTCTCAGAAATGGTTTTAAAATTTTCATACGAAATAAAACATGGAATGCTTACATTTTATATAGCATATTATAGTTCTACAAAACACCAAATCAGTTATGGTTATGTTTTAACTGTGCTTTGTAGATCGTACTATCAATTGTTTTAATAAAAGCTCTACATTTGAAGGTCCATCTTGTACACACGTAAAATCCTTTCGGGCTTTTACTGTTGCTGTGCTTGTTGAAGCGGTGTTTGCCGTGAATAATCACTGGGTTTCCGTGTTTTGTAGTCGAGAATATAAGATCTAAAACAGATATAAGATAACGAATATCTTAGTTTGTAGATACGATAGAATTTTATTTATGTAAATTAAATAATGCTTGACTATCCACATAGCATCATCCAGCGGATGAGGCTTGTACCGCGAGAGGTAGTCCTTACTAGGGGAAAATAGTGTTAATATTGTAAATAATCAGAGTTTAGATATATAAATTTATAGATAGTCACTTTATTTTATATGTTAGTTATGTACGTGTAATTATTTTCTTATTTTACTCTTTATTGTACTTGCTAGTAAGGAAAAATAAAGCTCTTTTATTTATCCACATAGCATCATCCAGCAACAAGCTTAACAGAGAATCAATAAATTAAAACAATATCAATTTGTTCAGATACTAATAACTTCCGAAATTACTTAAAATAACTCAACTACTATTAAGTAATAAAAAAATACAATGTTGAATAAAATGTATGTGATATGCACTCATTCATGGAACAATAGGAATCACTGCGAGTTAGTTTTTTATAGGCATATTACAGGGTTACTCACAGTGGCTTCAGTGACTTCAGTGAATCTTAGTGAATTCAGATATTCCGTGACCACGGTGCATGAAACTGTGCCGAAATGTTAGAAACTCAAAACTAAAACCATGGTAAATATCCCATCATATAAATAACTTTAGTGCACAAAAACACATTCTTTCGTGTGTTGAAATAACATAATTGATTAAGTTATTCATTGGTGGATGATTGGTGGTTATGCCTCGCGTCATATATGACGTTGTCTAGAGTGCGAATAACGGCTCTGCATCCCTGTCCAGTCCTCGTACACACATATAGACCTTTTGGCCCTCGACTGCTGCTGTGTTGATTGAAACGGTGGCCCTCGTATATTATCAACGTTTTCCCTTTCTTTGTGGTCCCAAATATCGGTCCTGTAATATGGTATCTTAATTATCAACTTGATTTGGACTTCAACTCGCAACCTTCTACTTCTTACGCTTTTATATCTAAACTAGAGGGTATATGTGCCCGAGCTGCAAGCAGCTCGGGGGGAGTGCTTCGCCATAGGCGGCCTTATCGCATTGGAGTTTTTACTTTTCATAACCTAAAACGTCTTTCATTTGATGGAAATCGATATCCATGTGTAAAATCTGCGATAGTAAACTGTCAGCCATCTTGGATTTGAAAATGGACATCTTTTTCGTAATCTACGTGTTTGATTTAGTCGAAAACGATACCCATATGTAGGGGTGTTGGGTCACACAGCAAGGCTCGCTTCGCTCGCCTTGCAGTGTGACAGTTGTCGAATTGCGGTTCGCTTCGCACACCGCAATCCGACCCTCCTCATGGAGAGACGTGGGGGTCACAACACGGCTCGCTTCGCTCGCCGTGCTGTTCCCCATATTCGCATTGCAGCTCGCTTCGCTCGCCGCAATGCTCCACGCCTGCTGGAAGAGGGGGGTCACAGCACGGCTCGCTTCGCTCGCCATGCTGTTCCCCTTAGTCGCATTGCAGCTCGCTTCGCTCGCCGCAATGCTCCCCGCCTGCTGGATGAGAGTGGTGGTGGGGGTCACAGCACAGCTCGCTTCGCTCGCCGTGCTGTTCCCCTTGGTTGCATTGCAGCTCGCTTCGCTCGCCGCAATGCGAGCGAAGCTGCCCATCTGCTGTAAGAGGAAGGTCGTGCGGGGTCACAGCACGGCTCGCTTCGCTCGCCGTGCTGTTCCCTTAGTCGCATTGCAGCTCGCTTCGCTCGCCGCAATGCTCCATCCGCTTGCTGGGGGGTCATGGGGGGACGTGGGGGTCACAGCACAGCTCGCTTCGCTCGCCGTGCTGTTCTCTTAATCGCATTGCAGCTCGCTTCGCTCGCCGCAATGCTCCATCCGCTTGCTGGGGGGGTCATGGGGGGACGTGGGGGTCACAGCACAGCTCGCTTCGCTCGCCGTGCTGTTCCCCTTGGTCGCATTGCAGCTCGCTTCGCTCGCCGCAATGCTCCCTGCCTTCTGGAAGATGGGGGTCGTGGGGGGTTATTGGGGGGTTGTGGGGGTCACAGCACAGCTCGCTTCGCTCGCCGTGCTGTTCCCCTTGGTCGCATTGCAGCTCGCTTCGCTCGCCGCAATGCTCCATCCGCTTGCTGGGGGGGTCATGGGGGGTCGTGGGGGGTCATGGGGGGTCACAGCACAGCTCGCTTCGCTCGCCGTGCTGTTCCCCGTAGTCGCATTGCAGCTCGCTTCGCTCGCCGCAATGCTCCACCCGAAAAAAAAAGGTCAAAATTTGGCAAATTTTCGGTTTTTTATAAAAAAGGGGGGTCTGGGGTGTCAGAGGGGTCAAACTTTTTTTGGCGTTCAAAATGACTTTTTCTCCTCTACATGACTGTGAAAAAATTTTTCTTCTAGGTCGACCCGTTTGGGAGATACAAAAAGGGGGGGTGAAAACGGGCGTGGAGGGGGGGGTGTTTTTTTTATTTTTCAATACAAGAAGGAACCCTCTATACGACCCCGCAATCCAAATTTTTCTATAACGACTCTTTCCGGTAGCAACTTCAAAAGGGGGGGTCAGAGGGCAAAGGGGGGGGGGAAATTTTTACCTGCCTTAAAACCATTTGACCCCCTCTATACAACCCCACAAAAAAGAACATTCAGTATGGCTCTGTTCGGGAGCCCCCCTAAAGGGGGGGAGAAGGGGGGGCAAATTTGGAAAAGTCGGAATTTTCCCTAGGTCCCCCCGATACCCTCTATACGATTCTGTAAAAAAAAAAATACCTCCCCCTCCACCATCAAGGAGAACAATTATGTCAGTCAGTCAGTGAGTGGTAATTAAGCTATATATAATATAACTAGAGGGTATATGTGCCCGAGCTGCAAGCAGCTCGGGGGTTGTGCTTCGCCTTAGGCGGCCTTATTGCATTGGAGTTTTTACTTTTCATAAACTAAAACGTCTTTGATTTGATGGAAATCGATATCATGTGTAAAATCTGCGATAATAAACTGTCAGCCATCTTGGATTTGAAAATGGACATCTATTTCGTAATCTACGTGTTTGATTTAGTCGAAAACGATACCCATATGTAGGGGTGTTGGGTCACACAGCAAGGCTCGCTTCGCTCGCCTTGCAGTGTGACAGTTGTCGAATTGCGGTTCGCTTCGCTCACCGCAATCCGACCCTCCTCATTGGGAGTCGTGGGGGTCACAGCACGGCTCGCTTCGCTCGCCGTGCTGTTCCCCTTAGTCGCATTGCAGCTCGCTTCGCTCGCCGCAATGCTCCCCGCCTGCTAGAAGAGGGGAGTCACAGCACGGCTCGCTTCGCTCGCCATGCTGTTCCTCTTAGTCGCATTGCAGCTCGCTTCGCTCGCCGCAATGCTCCATCCGCTTGCTGGGAGTGGGGGTTTGTGGGGGTCACAGCACGGCTCGCTTCGCTGGCCGTGCTGTTCCCCTTGGTCGCATTGCAGCTCGCTTCGCTCGCCGCAATGCTCCCCGCCTGCTGGGAGAGAGTGGTCATGAGGGGTCACAGCACGGCTCGCTTCGCTCGCCGTGCTGTTCCCCGTAGTCGCATTGCAGCTCGCTTCGCTCGCCGCAATGCTCCCCGCCTGCTGGAAGAGGATGGTCGTGGGAGGTCACAGCACGGCTCGCTTCGCTCGCCGTGCTGTTCCCCTTAGTCGCATTGCAGCTCGCTTCGCTCGCCGCAATGCTCCCCGCCTACTGGAACAGAGTGGTCGTGGGGGTCACAGCACGGCTCGCTTCGCTCGCCGTGCTGTTCCCCTTGGTCGCATTGCAGCTCGCTTCGCTCGCCGCAATGCTCCATCCGCTTGCTGGGGGGGTCATGAGGGGGTCGTGGGGGTCACAGCACGGCTCGCTTCGCTCGCCTTGCTGTTCCCCTTAGTCGCATTGCAGCTCGCTTCGCTCGCCGCAATGCTCCCCCGCCTGCTGAGAGAGGGGGTTTTTGGGGGGTCGTGGGGGGTCATGGGGGGTCACAGCACAGCTCGCTTCGCTCGCCGTGCTGTTCCCCGTAGTCGCATTGCAGCTCGCTTCGCTCGCCGCAATGCTCCACCCGAAAAAAAAGGTCAAAATTTGGCCAATTTTCGGTTTTTTATTAAAAAAGGGGGTCTAGGGGGTCAAAGGGTTCAAACTTTTTTTGGCATTCAAAATGACTTTTTCCCCTCTACATGACTGTGAAAAATTTTTTCTTCTAGGTCGATCCGTTTGGGAGATACAAAAAGGGGGGGTGAAAATGGGCATGGAGGGGGGGTGTTTTTTTTTATTTTTCAACACGAGAAGGAACCCTCTATACGGTGCTGCAATCAATTTTTTTCTATTTCGACTCATTTCGGTAGCAACTTCAAAAGGGGGGGTCAGGGGGCAAAGGGGGGGGGGAAATTTTTACCTGCCTTAAAACCATTTGACCCCCTCTATACAACCCCATAAAAAAGAACATTCAGTATGGCTCTGTTTGGGAGCCCCCCTAAAGGGGGGGGAGAAGGGGGGGCAAATTTGGAAAAGTCGGAATTTTCCCTAGGTCCCCCCGATACCCTCTATACGATTCCGTAAAAAAAAACATACCTCCCCCTCCACCATCAAGGAGAACAATTATGTCAGTCAGTCAGTGAGTGGTAATTAAGCTATATATAATATAATAATTTTGCTTCAACTGCGTGACCATTGAACTATATTCCTTAAATCAGGGTAAACAGTTAATAAATAAAAAATGCATTAACATTGTTATCGTTTCCTATAATAATTACTTAGATTTTGTAAAATGTAAGCAAACGTGGGGTGCCGAGGATCTTCGGGTTTTCATAAAAATCTCTTAGCGTCTGGCCGAAACGACGTGTGACCCGAGAGCTGGTATCTGGCGCAGCGCGCCAGATACCAGCTCCAGAGCAAGCGAGGTAATGCAACCAGCATCTTGGGCACACTTCCGACGGATATGGATCAGTTGACCTGTAGTTTGTTTGCAACAGATTGCAGTTAGCTCAATTGTTTCAATTTAAATTGGTTATTTCATTGTATTTTTTGTTAACAGATATTAAGCTAACTTAAGATGCAACTGAGTAACATAAATATTCATTCCGTTCATAATGTAAACAGAAAATGAAATAAAACAAATTTATAGTATAATTGTATTGTATAGGTTACAGTAATGTTAACACACGAGTGTTAACAGTAAACATTACATGAAATACAACAGTACATATCTATACTGTAGTAAATCTTAAGATTCACTTATGATCTTATCACTGTGGTGCCCATTGCCCCTAAGTCCTGGTCACATATGCGTATGTTCATTCTTTACATCCAATATCTTGTTGTCCATAGTTCTGATGACTGCTCGACACCCTGTCGACCATTTGTTGCACACATACCGCACGACGGGTCCTTTGCAATAAACGTACTTGTTGAAGCGATACCCTCCGTATACGATGACTGGTTTCCCGAACTTAGATATAGTAAATACTGGTACAGAATCTGAAAGTTCAATTAGTTTAAAATTCGCATAATATTAGCTTAAGAGACGTTTCTTCTGACCTACTATTTAATTATAAATATAAATAAAACGTTTGTTTAAACTATACATATTTTTTACAAGATCTGACACATTTTTGACGGACCAACAATGTGATAATGCAAGTGGCGGTTTATGTTCACTCGAACCTGAGGGTTCTTGAAGAACGGCGACACGGACTCGCACGGGACGGGGTCACGGGGAACACAGGAAAGCTCGCGACCATCGTTCCTGAGCGACTGAAAGGTAGGCTTGTCGAGCAGAGTTTACATTCTATGTATGACCTATTAGAACTTAAAAGTTTTTTGTTTTCATTTTATGATCTTACTAGTTTCGGCCCGCGGTTTCTCGCGCGTTGTTTATATGGATACAAAATGGATAAAGAAATCATCGAGTATATTTACGTGTATCTATTTCTATTTCAAATATAAAAGAAACTAAAACATTGTCCATAAATTTTTTTTCGCTTTACATTATTTAGATAGAAGCAAAGAAATGTAACAGTAAAATAAACAGTATTTTTTTTAACAATACACAAGAATCGTCGCACTTCAAGTTATGCAGAGCTTGCGTTATACTTTATATATTATCCTACGGTTTTCAATATAAGCCAGAGCACCCTGAACAAATCTGCAGGTCAAGCAAACATTTGTCCCGAATTGACGGGAATTGAACCCGCAACCTCCCAGGCGGGGACGACGACGGTCCGCTGCTCCAAAGCAATCCTCTGTTATCCATCCTTATTAACAAAATAGTCGATGTTGCTATACGTTGTCCGATACAATTTTATACCCAAATTCTATGCTTTGTATGTTCATTACTAATCTTAACTATTTTATTGCAGACCGTGGTCACGGTGGCTCGACAGCCGTCGCCGATTCTCGTACACACCCATCTAGACTTAGCCCCTCCACTACCAGAAGGCCGTTTATTGTACCGGTAGGGTCCCAAGATAAGCACTGGTCTGCCATAGCGAGACGTAGTGAATGTCGGCTTCGCTAAAAATCAGTTTGCTTATCAGTAAAGAGTTATTTTTAAGTATTTCTCGTTCTTACTCTCGTGTATTGAGGTGACCTGGCCCTTTATACGGGTTAAATAAATAGAATAATAAAGTAATAAATTAAACCGGTCATACACGGAGAACTGTGTATGTCCCATCTGTGATACATATTGAAGTTTTGATCGTACGTGCATGACACACATATGGGGCATGAGCCCTTGAAAGTTTAAAGGCTTGGAAAAATGTACTCGTATGAGCTTATCCACTTTTATTGGCATAGAATTGTAGCCAATAAACTAAAATTTAAATTGATAAGAAAACCGGAGGACTTTTCATTTAGGATTGCCAGTATCCTATCATCAAAAGTGGAAGTATTTTGGGTAAAAATAAAATATGCGTTATGTATTCTAAGTATTATTTTTTATGAAAACTGTTAAAACAATTAAGACAAAAAGCTTTTCGGCAGTTCAAGCACTCCATATCCGTTTGTTTGGACTTGCGGGCTGCTTCCACTGCTGTTTGGCCTTCTTCTACCAAAATTTTATAGCAGCCAGTGCAACGTTTTCTTCTGATTTTTTTTGGCTCGCGCCTCGGGATTTTTGTTAGGTAGTGGCTAAGTCTGGAAGGCGGCTCGTTTAGGCTGGATCTTAAAGAACGTGTCGTATGCAGTCTTCCAGAAGGCACAAGAACTAGAAATTTCATGAGAAGTTTGATGATTACTTTGTGAAATTTGATACTGGCAGTAGACAGATTCAAATTTTTTTTATCCTATTGAACGTGTATGACATTTATGTGGGTCATGGTGCTAAGAGCTCATAAGTGCATAACCCACGGATATATCATGGAGTAAAGAGCTCATACGTGCATGACCCACGGATGGCCCATTTATATATATTGATTTTTTTTATAAAGGGGAGGCAAAAAAAACTATGTTTTGTCATTTATATGCTAACCTAACATAAAATCCACATTAAGCGTTTGCACGTAGCTGGTCGACTCCATAATCTTGGCTGCACAGGAAACGTTTAATATAACCCTGAAAAGTTGCAACTTGAATCCGCGATCTCCCGTCGACATCGAAATTTCTTGGGATATTATGTATTTCTAAGAGTTTGCCCGGAGTGCGAGGGCTTACGCACTATGATAACGAATAAGTACTTTATTTCCTATTCTCTAGCCATACTTTTATTTTCTGTGACTGAATGAAAGTATGCTTTATTTCATCGACATGTAATCAGTGAGAAAGTGAAAGGAAACAGTCTATGAAATATTGTAATTAATTATTCAGCAAAAGAAAATAAACGCGTGAACGGAGGTTACGGGGACCGGTGTTATCCAAACCGCACGTGCCTATGTATTATAAAGTGGTTGTAATATCCACTATTCATGTATGCTCTGCAAAACATATTTCCGAAATTTTGTTTTTTGAAGTACATTAAAAACACTTGACGAAACACTTCATGTTTATCACTTTTTCGGTTTTCAAGTTAAGTGGTGTGAATTAGTTATACTTAATAACTTTCAAATAGATAATCATAATTTGCTAGAGATGAGAAAGTACAAAAAATTCAACACAAAGCAATTAACCACCCAATCGTTATAATCGAAGACGTTATTATTCTATAATGGTAATTGACAATATTTGATCTTTATAAAAATAAACTAAAATACCCCACCAAATACCAAGAGCTGCTGTTTGCAACTTGAAACCAAAATACAAACAAATATTAATGATTATGATTATTATTAACAGTAACGACGTGGTTACAGTAGGTGTATATCAAGGCCTTGCAACCGGAGGACTGTCGCGAGCAGACCCACCGCACCTTGGGCCCTTTACAGCTGATGTGCTTGTTGTACCGGTAGCCTCCCAGCTCCAGCACTGGGTTACCGAACCGAGACACCTTGAACTGTAACCCTGGGAATATTATTATGATAGATAAAACGACGTTTAATGACAGGCTGTCGCATATCAAAATATGAAAATCAAATCATTAGTTTAGTAGAACATAGATGAACTACTCAGACGATCTTGTTGTATAATAAATACCTACATGACTGTGTGTGGGCAAAAATAATGTTTTATTAGTTTTTATTGATAATGTTTTTACAAGTATTTACGATGAAAATTTCGCCATGTTTCAATTGTTAAGTGATAGAGAACCAAAAAATTAAGTTGGACGTTTGACTAACCGATGGTATCTTACTAACTGAACTGCTTCTCTTGCTTTCTTCCGAATTCCAACCAACAGTTCTAGTTCTCTTATTAATTTTCATTAAAACGATCTTCCCTTCCGCATATCAATCTTATGGTTATGAACATCATTTTGCTTGACGATTTGTTTTTCAATAGTAAGTACAGAGGCCTTGCATCCATTTGTACGACGACAGCAGTACCACCTTATCTTTGGCCATGTGGTTTTAGAGTGTTTGTTGAAACGGTACCTGCCCATCAACAGCACGGGTTTACCAAACCGGGATTTTGTAAAACAAAGAACTGAAAATAGCTATGTATTAATAAAGTAAATAAATTATTTTACCTTTGAATCTGCACAAAGAAACGGTCTTTGAAATCCATTTTAAAAAAGCTATTTTCGTAACGTTTTGTATGAAGATTATTTATTTATATATATTTCTGTAATCATACCGGCTATGCCTCACTTTATTACTAAATATTTCAAATTAAAATATTTAGTAATTATTGTCACAATATTATTTAGAAAGCAAATCATTTAATATAATATAATAGATTATATAGAGGTAAGGGACTCATTTTCTATAAATAAAACACTGTTTCGGGTAAAAACGGGCTCGTTTTTTTACAGAAATCCTTCTAAACTTTTCTGTACGAACATTTGTCTATACCGTTATCAAAAGTCAATGGTTGTGGCAAGCATTGATGCTGACAATTTCTTCGTTAAAGGTAAGGATAGACGCCTTGCAATTGGTCGCAATTTGGGTACAGTACCACCGCACTTTGGGTCCTTTACACCTGTGGTATCGATTATACCGATACCCTTGCATCACAATCACAGGCTTACCGAACCGGCTTAAAGTGAAACTCGGACCTAAAAACAAAAAGTAAAAAATATATAATAAAACAAAATAGTACATTATATAAAACAGCATTACTATACATTATTAGACTTTTAAGGCGCATACAGCACCTAAACTAGCGCCACCACCTACTTTATGTTATTATTCTGTTTAACAAAGGAATTTTCAAAAATCCATCGTCAAGTTTGTGATACCTATCATAAGCTTTTTTTTAATGCCTCTGTAATAGTTTTATTGTATTTAGTTTAGGAAGAGATACGAAGTTGCCTTGGTGGCCACCAAAATCTATTTTCGTATCTCATACTAAAGTAGGTGGTGGCGCTAGTTTAGGTGCTGTATGCGCCTTAACGGGTTAACTACGGACCTTAAAGGGACTTCATCATAACTTCAGATAAGATGTAAGAGATAAAAAGATGACGAGCAATAAAACCCTAGGTTGTCATATAATATATAGGTATTGGTTTAGGGTTCTCTTGTTTCACTCCTGAATTTATCACATTTCTGATTGAAGATTAAAAAGTTTCTGTTTACTGAAATAATAAATATAATAATATAATAAAATAAATAATAATTACAATAATAATTATAATTATTCTTTATTTACGACACACACTATTATAAACAAACAACAAAACGATTCAAACCAAAGTTAATGTCTGTGTGTGAGCAGGAGTTGCTCTGCCGGACACGCAATATGTATGGAGTCAGAATTCATCACAAAGATGCCTTCACTATTCATAAAAACGTGCACTAAGTATTTACGAAATGACATATTATCATAAAACTTTTGAAATTGTCATGCTTGTTAACCCTAGTCATTTATAAAGGGAAAACTCAAATATTATTAAACATGCCGTTACAAATGACGTCAGTCACTGACATTACTTAATGACGTTAATGGTTGTGAGCACCGTTTATGCTCAAAACTACTTTTTCCTGAGTAATGATAGTCGCTTTGCATTTGAAATTTGCAGCTTGCGTACATTGCCAACGCATTTTAGGACCCTTGCCCTTGTAGTGGCTGCTTACGTTGTACCGATACCCACGCAAGAGAAGCGCGGCATTACCGTACCTAGTAGTGGTGTACGTCGGAACTGAAAAAAAATGTAATAAAGTATTAATTTGTTTGTTTATTACAGATTTAACAAAAAAAGAACTGTGAACTTTAAAATGCAAATGCGATTGCCAACAAATAGTGGCCTTAGATTTAAGAGTTAAATTTATTAATTAATCTACTACTCAATGAGTAAACTTCTAAAATGTTAATATTATAGTCGCCACATACCATGAGATTTTTATTTGATTTTTATATTTTAAACGTACGAGAAAGATCGCGCCATTTTATCAGCCCTGTTTTCATAGCGGTCAGACCACTGAATCTTCACCTAGTTAGCTCAATTGTAAATACTAATTTCGATTGGTTTTTGTTATTAATTTGTAATTTTTAATAAAATTATTTAAAAAAACATTAGTTTTTAATAAATAATTATAATAATGTTCTTAGACTGAGTGAGTTTTTTTTTTCAAATAAAACTAAATAAAAATACAAAAGTGTATGAAAGTAATGAGGAACCAAACCATGTTACCAAAAACCCATATTTAATGGTAAGTTTTACAAAGTGGGAGTAGGAAAAACCCAAAATATTATCATATTGGAACTTATAGACCAGAATGTATATTTCGAGTTAAATCACTTTTTTATTAACAAAAATTTTACACTTAAATAGCTAGTAAAGCTGCTGCGTACCATGCCATCAATATTCAATACATTTATAGCAGTCCATAGGTATACAAAAGGTTTTAATAAAGTTAATTTGTTTCGAGTCCTCAGATCTGTATGGAGTCAGAATTCATCACATAAGATGCCTTCACAAATCATAAAATAAACGAGCATTTTTACAAAATGATGTATCATACAACTTCTGAAACTGTCATGTTTATTAACCCTAGCCATTTACAACGGGAAAACTCAAATAATTGTAAACATGCCGTTACAAATTACTTCAGTCAGTGAAATTTCACGAACTTAATGATTATGATAACCATTTATGCTCAAAACTTCTTTTTCGTAAGTAATGATAGTCGCTTTGCATTTGAAATGTGCGGCTTGCGTACATTGCCAACGCATTTTGGGACCCTTGTATCTGTTGCTTCCGTTGAACCGATACCCACGCAAGAGAAGCACGGCATTACCGTGCCTAGTGGTGGTGTACCTTGGAACTGAAAAAAAACAAACCAATATACTGTTAATTTGTTTCATTCTTACAGATTTTCCAAAAAAAAATGTACTTTAAAATACAAATGCGTTTGTCAAAAAAAAATCCGCAATACATTTCTGAGTATATTCTTTGTGTATAGTTTAAATATACTGTGTTATCTACCTTGCACATTTTATAAAAAAAAAGTTAAGTAATTTAGCAATAATATTCTTTGCATATAATTCGTCTGCATTATGAGTGACAGCCGATTATAGGATATCATCAAAATTCGAGTGATAAATAGCTTAAGTAATAATAACCTTGAAAATAGCAGACTATTATGAACAAGGGGGAAAATGGTTACAAATGCGGTTAATTCAGTTATCTTTCTGCAATAAACTTTTAAGTCTCAAACGGATAGTCGAACAACATCTTCCATATAGCCGGCAAGATCCTAACCAAGAGTGCAATAGTCTATCTTTGGGTATTTATTATTAACATTTTGAATTATACTACAGTCATAACAGGTAGCCGTTTTATTAATATTTAATAATCTTTAATATTATTTATTAGTGATTGTGAACATTGCAAAGTTTGAGGACGGTCATATCTTCAAGAGTGTGAAGGACAGCGTGACAACCTGTCCACATGTTATTGAGTGGATACCGCGACTCGTAAGATGTAAGATGCCCACGTTTGTTGGCAGGTGGGATAATACTTGCGAGACCATCTCGAGACCGTCATCTGTGAGAGATCTGCAAAACTGAAGACTGAAGGATGATATGGTGCCTATTACGGGAGGCATACATCCAGCAATAGACTTATACAGGCTGATAGTGATGTGACAATGATGAAGGACTAATAATGGGAAATTAAAAAAGTAATAAGATTTAAACATCTTTAAATGAAGTCTTATATTTCATAAGGATAAGGATAATAAATTATCGTTCATTAGAAAACTGATGTTTGTGGGTTTTTTGTATATTTTTATATTTTTTTACTAGGTTGCATTTGTCAGTTCGTTATGAAATTAACCGGGATCATTATAAGGATAAATAAGTACGAGAAAGATTGCGCCATTTTATCAGCCCTGATTTCATAGCGGTCAGACCACTGAATATCACCTAGTAAGCTCAATTATTATTGTAAATAGGTACTATTTCTGTTTTGTTTCTGTTATTTATTTGAAATTTTAATAGCATTATTTTTTTTTAGCTAATTATCATAATGTTTTTGAAATGAGTTAGTATTTTAAATAAAACTACATAAAAATAAACAAAATACAATAGTGTACGAAAGTAATGAGGAACCAAACTATGAAGTTACCAAAAACCCAAATTTAATGGTTAGTTTGTGAAATCGAATCAAAGGTTCGTTATTGCAGAAATAAATTCAATTTAAATGGTACGTAGCTTAGTTCAGATTTTCTTAGACCAAATAAATAAAAGCGAAAATTGCCACTTTCGAATGTTAAATCTTACCATATTTTCAATTATCTCAAAAATTGTTTACTTTTTAGTTATTAGATTAATATAACAGTAGAATTTATTCGAATGTTAACCACTTTGGAATTAATCGTACTGTGTTGTATACAACTCAAGTAAGAACATCAATTAGCTAGTACAACTGCTACGTGCCATGCCATCAATATTCAATACATTAATAGCATTCCACATTGTATTGTATTGTATACATTAATAGTATACAAAGGTCAGTATATGGAATTAATGTTTTGAAACTTACGCGATCTGAACACATAATGATTAGTAATTAACGGGTATTTATCGCGTTTCCTCTTCTTCCTTTCTCGACGTTTCAACAGGTTTGCACTGGTGGTCACGAGATGACTGTCATCTCGTGACCACGAAAGAGTGCAAGTGCGAGAAAGGAAGAAGAAGAAGAAAGGAAGAAGAGGAAACGCGATAAATACCCGTTAATTACTAATCATTCAGTATATGGAGTCAGAGTTCATGAGAAATATGTCTTCACTATTCATTTGCATTATACTACAGTCATAACAGGTAGCCGTTTCATTACAATGAGTGATTGTGAACATTGCAAAGTTTGAGGATGGTCATATCTTCAAGAGTGTGAAGGACAGCGTGACACCCTGTCCGTATAAGAGCACACTTCCAGTGTAATTTTGTACCGAGTTTTCGGTGTTTGTAAAACCGAAAACCATCTACTATAATGTTCGGGAGACCGCGATGATGTCGTCAACGTTATCTGCGACGACGTCGACGAGTAGTTATCACTTACTAGAACAAAAAGATAAATGTATGAAAATTATATTCAATCGAACACCAATTTACATTACAGTAATCAGAAATCTGGTATTCAAAACACAAACTCTGCTTAGCTTGGCGCTGGATGATGCTATGTCAATTTTCCGGTTATTTATTTACTATTTGGCTTGACTTACATTATTAATGTTGGATATATAACACAATTAACTTTATTTTTTGTACCCCCTACGAAATTACAGTAATTGTCCAGTTTAATTAGTATCGCTTGTTGTTGTCTCCCGTTTTGTTACGGTAAAGCTAGGCCCTAATACCTCAAGGACCTATACTGTTCTCCATTATGGAGCTCAACTCATGCAGCTTGCGAAAAGTCTCGCGATGCACATCCACAACAGACACGCACCTGTGCATCCTGAGTCTGATTTTACAATTGTCGAAAGCCTTGTAGATTTCGTTTCCAATAACATCACGTTCGCAGGAATATTCGTCTTTTTTGTGAATAGCACTGCAAGTTATCTTACCTATGTATGTACTATTAATGTGTTGCTATTCGTTCTTTTTCCACACGAACCACACGGTGAAACCTCTGGTTTTCTATGAAATGGTTATATATTTTTTTGAAACGATGCAGTTATGTATTTTTAATATAAATAAATATAAATAATGCCGGAAAATTAACACAGCATCATCTAGCCCCAAGCTAAGCAGAGCTTGGGGTACTTGATGACTGATATACATATGTACATAATACAATATTGTTACATAAGTAGTTAATATTGAACTAATTCTCACATCATCATTGAGCCCCGAGATAAGCAAAGCTTGTGTTATAGGTGACTAGATGACTGATATACATGCACGTTACGGAATTGGGTCAGTGTTCTGTTTTCAATAATAATAAACGAATTTTAACGAAGTATTATCAAAAATATTTATTTAACTTTTCAATGCAAACAAACAAGATGAAAACAACAATGGCAGATACAAAATCATAGATACCATTATACTTTTGTATAAAAAGCACACATAAAGTCAAACAGAGTCGTATCTACCCTTACTCAATTCTTGAGACAATTTTTTTTATTCCTCTGAGAAAAACATAGAAAACTTAATTCAATTGTAATCAAATTGCCTATATGAAAAAATATAACTCCCAAAACCGAAACGACAACACTATAGGAACCGAAAAAAAGAAATTGCTTTTTATCAAACTTTGTGTGCTTTTGGCCAGGAAGGGATGCGAAGAGTGTGCAGAAAAAAGTGTATAAGCGTTCTGCTAAACTATGACACCAAACATAGCAGGCTGTCCGTCCATGCAACTAAAAACAGGCTCTGCCTCTTTTCTTCTTTCTTGAACATTTATCTCGTGTTGGCTTGTTCGACCCGCCCTGCGGATCAAAATGTACATGTTCTCCGCGGGTCTTGGTAATAACATCGTTTTTAGTAAAAAGCGTGGCGTTGCAGTTCTTTATACTACAGATCCATCTGCGAAGCTTCCCACTAGCATTCGTGCATAAATAGAACTTAAAGCCCCCCACGAGGATAGTCGGGCGGCCGTAACAGGTCTTGCCGAACACCGGACCTGGAAGGCAAGCGCAACTAAAATCATGCGGTGTGGAAGAATGGAAAAAACTAGATAATACAACAAGCAACTAATTATTACAACTTATTCTAAGAGTAAACCCAATACAGTTTACAAAATTGAATATATAGAATTGAATATCTGAAAGTGCTACGTGTTTTGCATGCTTGCTAGGACAATGTACAGTATGACTAAAAGACTACAGCAATGTATTCATTGAGTTGTTGTTTACTAGGTGTAAAAAAAAGCTGCAGGACAAAAGCAAAGCTCGAGGCATAACTTTTCGCTTGTAAGTTCATGAAAACTTGATATTTTCTAATTATTTTCAACCATGTATTATTAATCATACGCTATTATTGAAAAAGAGATAAAATTTTATAATGATGATACATAGTACGTTAAGAGAGATAGCAATAGACGTCTTGCTGCGAGTTCCAGAGCATGGGTATTCAATTAAAATAATAAAAGCAAAACTATCTTTATGAGATGGCACTATATACGTACTTACTTTCAAAAAAGTCACAAAACTTACAAAATTACACACAGTTTACATGAACAGTCTTAATTAACTTAATTGGGTAGGCAAGTAGGAATAACCTAAACCCTGAGCATCAGCCTCCCCGGACAAGTTTTCAATTTATCTAAGGAGTCATAAAATGTTGAAGTAAAATTATTTTTAAAAAATTCAAAACTAGCATTGATGAATATTATTTGTAATGTGTTTAACCTATAAGAAATAGACCTACAAGCTTTTACTTTACATTGAGTTAGATTGACTTTGATGGTGTTGTGACGTCCTTGCGCAGATTGATTAGCTGATGTGAGGAGGTTACATTATAGTTAATTTAACGACCTTCTGATAGTATGGTTGTTGTTCTCGAGCGTCTAGACCTTGGCCGGGCAGCCGACAGCCCGGCTGGAGCAGGTCCAACGCAGCACGCGTCTATGAGCGCCAAGATGAGATCCGATGTACGAAGATATGCAAAGGAGCATACTTCTTACAATTGTTCAATTAAATCTAAACCTACTATACTCTACAGCTCACAATCATTTTTCCTAGCTGGTGTTTAGTGAGTATGAGTATTTGTCTGCGTGACGATGACACCGTCCACAGTGACGATAAAAGCACGACAACCAGCAGGATTCTTGTTGCAAGTCCAGTGCGCTTTGGGACCTGTATCGCGCAGTCGACGGTTGTACCGATAGCCGTTCCACACAAGTACTGGGTTCCCATGCTTCGTTTGTTCAAAATACGGGTCTATAAAACATAAATAAATTAATAATATTTGAGACAAAAAATATAATAATAAACGTATTGAAAGCGAAATAGAAAAATCGATTTATTAATATTTTGAGAGGAAACCAGTTACTAAATTATTTATTTCTCTTAACATATTTAGTACTAGCGGTCCGCCCCGGCTTCGCACGGGTATTAAACAAAAATTTCAGACATTATACACACTAACACGATGGATTTCACAGTTTTCATACGGATCCCTTACATTTTTTAACAGCATTGGGGTTTTTGACATTGACTCGACACTCCATAACTGACACTGGCCGTAGAGAAAAAGCATTCAACCTCTTTTTCTATTAAGACGCGCCATAATAGAAAAAGAGTTTGAATATACAGCGCACGGTTCAATTATTGAATTTTTCATGCGGATCTCTAACTTTTTTGAAAATATTATATAGCCTATGTTCATCACGGAAAATTTAGGATTCTTATGGTGAAAGAATTTTTCAAATTGGTCCAGTAGTTTCGGAGCCTATTCAATTCAAACAAACAAACAAACATACAAACAAACAAACAAACAATCAAATCTTTCCTCTTTATAATATTAGTATAGAAAAATAAAACACGGTTTTGACGTTACATACATATACATCAATCTTATATGTTTTACGGATCTTGTGTGCAAGCTGGTATCACCAGCTGAGTATGAGTGTTTGAGAACGTGACGTCATCGTCATCGTCTACGTTTTGTCTATCGAAGGTTGGCCTTTGGACCTCTTGATTCATATTCCAAACTAGCACCATCCGATGCTAGTATGAATGCATAACTTGAAACGAGACTTTGCAGTTTAACAATAATAATATTTTTGTTTAAATAATGATTATCTTGACCAGTTTCTACGTTTGTGGAGACGCAAGTTTTCTTCTTTCACCCGCATTTACCAGCCATCATAATATCAATGCTCACTCTTTTATTGAAATCAGAACAGTCAATAATAATGGTTGTGGTGCAGGTTGCTCCGCAGTATAGTGCCCTGCTCCGCAGTGAGGAGGAAGGCCGAGCACTTGGTTCTGGAGCGCGTGGTGCACTGCCAGCGTGTTTTACGCCCGTTCACGTAGGACCTTCCGAACCGGAACGATTCACACATCAGCATCGGCGTCCCTTGGCTTGTCGTTATCATTTGCACTGAAATATAATGGCGTAATGGATTTATTTCTGTCAATAAGATACATAAGTGTTTATTTGTCTATGACCTTTTTGACATCGGATAAGGTCGTGATTTTCAAATAGTAGGAATGTGTTTGAAAAAGTGGCATTTAATTTTCCCGTTATCTCCATTAAAAATATTTTAGCAAAGTTAAAAATTAAAGGTTAGATAGGTACATAATGTAATAAAGATGAGATTTCAAATTTCCAAATTATTTAATAAAAACTTGGTACTTTATGTATTATATTATTGTTATTATTATTACAAAGTAAAAAAACTTGGGTTTAGGACACAAAACGCACGTTTAGTTTTAAAAACACTTCATGTTACATTTTGATAAACACTGTTTGACAATCTACCTATCACTTTAGTTTATGATAAAGTCGATCACATTTTCTTTATTATTTTCGTTGTAAATACCATTGGTCTCACTTATTATTAAATAAGCTGTTACTGTACTAATTATATATTTATAAAATGGTTAAATTATATGAAAATACTGCACTACTGTACTACTGCCAAAATATCGACGTATATTTTAAACTAATAACCTATTCTAAAATAAAAGAAACAAAACTTATGAACAAAAACAAGCTCTTTTGATTGTATAACCTATTCTACAACTTGTGTTACTTGGCGTCATGATTATGTACAAAACTATGGCGGATGATCTGTCCATCCACCGTAGTGATGTACGCGCGGCACCGATTGCGAGATTTCAGAGTGCATTGCCACCTCGTCTTGTGCCCTCTTATGGTCTCTCTGGAGAATCTATACCCGTTAGCCAGAAGCATGATCGTCCCACGGTTTGTCTTAAATTCCTCCACCACAGCTTAAAATGAGCATTTTGGTTTAAAATATGGGTACGAGAGATAAAACATTTGAAACGAGTGAATACTTCTGATTCGGCACTGAAGTAGTGTGAGTGCATATAGAAGATAGAAACACTGATTTCTGTTTTAGATACTTGGAGATCTCTAGGGTATAAAAACATCGGATTAAAAATCAAACGCGCCAGATACGGGGTCGTATAATTCCCCGTTTCCACCCATAGATGCATTCCTGAACCTAGGGGAAACCTCCATATCCTCTTATAACGTCAGCCCAACCCGAGGCTCGCACCTCGGTGGTGGCCCTTGTGAGTGCGTGTTACCCCAACAAACCTGACACAGTTGGTGAAACGTCCTCTGCGCCCGCCAAAAGTCCGGTAACGCTGTAATAACCACCGGTGGTCATCAGCATGTAGTTTAGAATAAAAAAAACATTTACACGTATTACCGGAGCCTGGCCTGGCCTAGACCAAAGTAGTTTGAACCGTTCAAACCGATGCAGATTCATTTGTTTACAAAACAACAGCATATTATAAATACTGATCCAATTATTTGTAATAGACTGCATTTCAAGCATTGTTATTTCTCACTCGATCTCCAAGTCATAGTGACATTAACTCAACTTCCGTTTAAGTAACCGATGCATAATGAAGAAGGGCAAATTTTTATTAAGGTGCCTATAATTAAAGATTAATAATCGTATATGTAAACTATACAAGAGTAAAATTATAATTACATCAATTATGATAATAGATCATTACATGATTACAAACAGGTACTTTAAAAATACAGCATTATTTTGTAACACTTATCAGCTAATCCACCCTCTATAGTATGTTGTATGTATAACTAGGTTATTTATAGTTTCTTCGAGGAAGTAACTGACCTGTGAATATAAGTAAATATTCACAACGAGCAAGATGGAAAGGAAGCACCGTTTTGTCACAGTATACATATGTGAACTGTGGTTTTGTCATGATTTTGGATATTCTATATTAAATTTTTGTACACACGATCTTGAAAACTAGGTAAAGTATCGTCTATTTTGCTTTTTATACCATTAAGGTGTAAAAAAGAAATGAAATCTGACGTGTAAGTTCGCCTTTGAATTTGAGAAAAACTGTTTTTTAAGCGCACGGCCTCGAAAACGTATCTAACATATGTATAATTGACATGAGGATGGGAAACGGAAATCGAAAGCGTCACTCAATGCAACTGAGTTATTTAAATTCTCACACGCAAAGGCAAAGTTTTAAATATAACACAAACGAAAGGTTCACTTTTAAAATTGCTAAATGCACTGGCGCATTTGCAAAGTAAAGAATTTCTCGATGACTTGGTCAATATTATGTAAAAATGAGTCAACATTATACAACATACATAAATCTCGTCCTATCTAAACTTTACTAGGAGCCGTAAATAGAAACAATGCGAAGGCGTTACGACAGATACCGGTTCGCGCTGGTATGGGCCTGCGGGTCGTGGAAGCCCCAGACCCTGACTATAGCATTGTCCATGGTATGCAGCGAGGCTCGACAGCCCGCCTTAGCTTTGACACAGATCCATCTGGTTCTGCTGCCGTATTTGGTTACTCGGTTGAAACGGTACTGCCCTATCATTATGACAGGGTTGCCGCGCTGGGATTGTGCAAAGACAGGGTTTAGACCTGAAATTGTGTCCTTGAATTAGTTGATGTTTATTGTTTGTAAGTCGTACAAGTTATTCTACAAAACATGCCTCATTGCATCATCAGCAAATGAGCCACAATTGGAAAGCAGATTAATCAGTTGGTAATTAATAAATAAAACAGACCCAACTGGAATGTACTTTTATTCAAACTTCTATACTAATCTTACAACATCTAACTTACGATTAATATAAAAAGGACAACATAATCATTTCATGAGTAGAAAACTACTCTTAAATTTCTACTTTAAAAATGGGTGCGCGTGGAAGCAATACGGACGACGTGACGTGAGCCGTACTCACCCTAGTGAAGTCTCTTGTCAATGGATGAAACGTTGGTGTTATTTTTACGTAAGCTTCGATCGTAGTTAACCGCTTACAATCATAATGAATTATGCGTTAACGGTTATGTTTTAAATGAAGATGTTTTTGAGTTGCGTATTTGAAGTGCAAATTGCAAACAATGGTCGATATAAGCTGAAAAGGGAAATCAATGATTGTGCTTCCCAAGGGTCTTCACAATGACATCATTGACATAGTGATAGCAGCATTACACCCGCTCTTCTTCTTGATGCAAGTCCAGCGCACCTTGGAGCCCCAACAGGCGTGCTTGTTGAACCGCCACTCGCCGATCTGGATCACCAGGTTACCGCGCTGGGAGAGATCAAACTTGGGTTCTGGAAATGGTAATCTTTGTAGCAGGATTGTCTGTTTTCATTTGTTAAACAATATATCTATTGCGTTCGGCAGATAGTAAAACTTATAGTTATTCATAATAGATTTAAGCTGAAAAGCCAATGTAAACCAACAATTCGTGACCAAACAATGAATTTATTTTCATCAAAAGCAAAGGCATTAGAATAGTGTGTGATTTATATATAAATAAAAATATGTAAATCATCCCTATCAAAGGGATGATTTACATATTTTTAACGTACCAACGTAATTAGAGACTTTTCATATTGTTCTCATAACTCTAACTCGGAAAGTAAGTCTGAAGTTGCCTGAAGAGCGGGTCGAAAATGATACTTTTTACCTAGGGAGAATCTTTTTCAACTGACAGCTATCACATTTCTATTGAACTATGATAATGGCAGAATGTGGAAAAAGGGGCTAGCTAACTTGCGTTTTTATTTTTACAAAAAGAAAATACCAAATACGAAATTATTTATTACTCACAAAAGTTTACATTTAGGCATACATTAACATAGAAAATTGCTTAAGAGCTACCTATAATTATCTATGAAAGGGCAGTCCCCACACTAGGCTCTAGGCTTTTCCTTCCTTGTATTAGTAATAAAAAGCACAGAGTTTACCTCGGGTAAAAGTAGCTTATTTAGTCCCTTGAACTATTGGCTTGCTTGGCTTGCTACGATTTTTTCAGTTAAACTATATAACTCAAGATTGGCACAAATTACCACTAAATAGTGTTCCCTTATCGAAATTAGAATATAACATAAGCTTCTAAATAGGATAGCCAGGAATGATTGGATGAGGGTGCATGAATGGAGAGGACCGGACAGAATGGCGTGATGGAGAAGACTTTAGTACCAAGTAGTAGAAGCTAACGGGGCACTAAGATAGAGCTTCCAACATTCTTGCCTGAAATCCGTAACATTTCATTTTGACCAATCATTATAGATGATTGACAGAATAAACATCTATTACGACTAACTCCAAACTAACATATACTTCAAGACACACACCAAGGCTAAAAAGAAACTTCTCCTTATAACACTAAGATTAACTTTATGCTGTAAAGCTAAAACTATATCCTAACACATTACGAAATATAATTAAGTTATTTAATGAGAAGGTGTTAAACACAAACGTGTGGTAAACACACGTTAGCAAACATCTCAGGTGTCTCCTACATCATTTAGACCAAGGCTGGAAAGTACATATGTTAATAATATGCATAAAGACCTCATTCTCACTTCGCGTCGAAAAGTTGAAATCTGACCATTAAGTGCCCATAGATTCATAAGTTCATGAACGAAGATTTTTGCCCGAAGGATGTCAAGATCCGACCGACGGTTCATCGGTAGCCTGCAAGAAGACACCGCCGTGAACCGTCGACAAATGACACCATGTTGCGTCGCGTTATACGTCGGCGTCGCCGTAAATACCAAGTATGGTTTTAGTATTATAAGGTTGATATAAGTATGTGAGTCTAATAGATATTTGTTGATATGGGCCCTAGGATATTATTTAAATATCTATACTATAATTTTTATTTGATGCCACATTAGGAGTGGTTATGCCATCCATTCAGCTTCATGAGACGATCGTCGACTGTGACCGCCACGCAGCGGCAGTCTTGCGATTTTCTAGCAAAGCATTCCCACCAGGTCTTGTTCTTCCGTGTGTACTTCTTTATGAACCGGTAGTTTCCCCAGGAAATAATGGGATTTCCGAACCTCGACATCTCGAACTTAAGCTGCTCATTATTTTTGGGGGTTGATGTTTGTACTGATGCTAATGCTGCTGCTACTCCTGTAAATAATAAACCATTAGTATACCATAGCGTTTACCTTTAAATATATGAATTTCTTGCTCACTGCTTAAATAAATACTTTATGACCGAAATACATTTAAAAAATAACTAATAACACGCGATTACTCTAACTCTATTTCCTTACAGGAAACCACACAGACCCTCCCATTGGTTGATGGGGATTAACCTAGGCGGTACTAATAACATATTGTTTTGATTAAGCCAATCCTTTTGCTCTTGTTATTTTTACCTGAAACAAATCAAAGTAAAATTTACAAATTGTCTTATCAAAATTCATTCTAGCGAGATTCTCCTAAGACAATAAAAGGATTTTTTCACTCTAGTTAAGGTTGATAAAATAAATATTTATTTTTCAGTCTTCAATTAAATAAATAGTTCAAATTAGTTATTGTTATTTGATCGTAATTTTCTAATATTTTTAGAATAACGAATATTTTAAAAAACTCCTTTACTCTAACAGAAATACTGAAGACAGATATATCAATGAGTACTTTAAACTTTTTGTAAAATTATGGATGTTTTTAAACTCGAAAGTGTGGTTTACAAGAGAATCTCACTAAAATGAATACCCGCTAATTAATTAACATCATAATGAAAATAACAAAAATAAAGAATAATGGTGCGATTACATGTACAAAGTATTTTCGTCTAGACTAGAATGTTAGTATGCTAATTTTGTTTTCTTCATGGTCGCAAGTCTCATTTGCAGCAGTAGGTTGAAAGAGCTTCCATTTTATTGGAAATTTCAAGTATGTGCCGAATCCCACGCACAACCTGGGTTTACTTTTCGCCGAAAACCCCGCACCACCTAAAATATTTATGCAGTTATTCTAAAGCATCAAATTTTTTCCAAGATTAATATAACTCATAATATTTTTATATGTTGAATAAATTAAATTGGATTGGCGGCCATGGAGGCGGCGCGAAGGGAAAATCAGAGTAAAGGAGTCCGTCGCAGCTGGAAGAAGGTTCCGTACCCGCAGCGCGCGTGCGACGCGGCACCAACTCGCCGGCTAGCATCCACACCCTCGCTCTGCAACCTATATACTTGAAGGAACAGTACAATTGAATTATTATTAGGAGTTGTATAATATTAAAGTGTGCATTAATAATGATCGGTCCACGGTTATGCGATTATGTACGAGCTAGAAACTGGCAGTAACTTACCACCATGGGATGTTTACTTTAGGTCAAAATATAGTTCGACCTGACTGAAACATAGAGTTAGGCCTCACAAATTAGAATGGCATATGCCTAGTTTATATCGTGTATTGTTTGACATCCCAACCAATTGACGTCTTTTTTCTACCATGAAAGATCCCATCATATGAGTTCCTAGATACTAGTTTTATGAAAACGCCTCAACAATGCCCAAATGTGATACGATAAACACTTCAAACAGATGGTTTTTTAATTTTTATTTCTTCTAATAGTCTTTTTTTTTTCGCCTTAAACAAATAAAAATGTCACAAACTGTCTTGTGAAAATACATATATTCTATATCGAGATGTTTTGATAAAATTTAGTTTTTCATTTGTTTAGTGTGTCATAATGATCATATCAATTGAATTGAAAAATATTTAGGATTTTTCAATCGGGTTGTCGGCTTTTCGTAACTTGTCATTTGAAAAAATAATTTTGAGATTCCATACATTGATGGTCAGTTTGTACACTCCTTCTTTAAGGTTTAAATTTCCACAGAAAAATATACGTATACGTCATTCAGACACACAAACTCAAATGTTTTTTTTTTCTTGGCGAGTACCACGCACCATGTAAAATATTTCAAACTAAATTAGGTATACTAAAAAAGCCAGATACGCGGTATGTTAAGTTTACAATTAAAAAGAGTAAACTTATACATTAGGAATGAATGAATCAATTTATATTATGTACATACATAAAAACAAAAATAAATAACTTATTTATATAAAAATTAAGAGAAAGGTTAGATTATGCATAGGTATTTTTGAATTCCAAATAGTTGCTTTTATATGATGTACAATCATTCTGCTTAACTTACAACTCTTTTAAATTTTTGGTATGATTATAAAACCATACACTAACACTTAGATAACATTAAATTTGGCAAACAGTATACATATAATGTATGCAGTCGTATTGAGCTTACACATGTTATATGTATAACTTTCACTGTTCATGTCCGTTATCCCTCTCGTCTCATCTCGTCTAGATAAGCTGGCGCGCCCAGTCGTACCGCAAGGGCCAGGCAGTGAACGCCTTAAGTGGAGGAGTATGGATGATTATGCCGGTTCTGATTCTGCACCACCGTGCGTCCGATAGTGACGACGATGGCTCGGCAGTCCATGACGCGGCTGTCGGCGCAGAGCCACTTCACCTTCGACGCGCAGACGGAGTGCCGCGTGTACCAGTACCCTTTTAGCTTCATCACTCGAGCGCCGATCTTGGACGTGCAGAATATCGGCCCCTCTGAAGAGAAGAATAAAGCATTACCTGAAAACTCTGGTTTATAGAAAGTACCTCAAGCCGTTCGAACTTGATCCAGTACTTCCGTTATTTTCTTAAAGTTACCTGATAACATTTAAACGTTTATTTTGTTAGCTATTGCATAGCGACTGGCTATTTAAGACATCGAATTCCCTTGTCATTTTAGGTGGTAGTAAATATTAAAGAGTGAGACACAACGCACGAATTTTATTACAAGTTAGGTAAATTTCAAAGCATTCTTAATCGGCTGAGTTACATTAACAGCTACCAAATAATACATAAAATTAGTACCTAGGTAGTACCAAGCAAGTAAAATCTCTTATTATAGAAGGTATATCCATACAAATATAAATATAGGTCACGATAATTTAATCTCATAAAACAACAATCTACGCTATCATTAATGATAACTACTGACGGTTATTTATTGCAGTTATTTGAAGTCAGAAAATGAAGACTGTGCGTAGAACTCATTCCTCACTTCACCGCGCTTGCCCCTCATCGCTGACGCAGACTTCGACGGAGCATGACCACTCTAGACATTTTTTATACAAATATGTCCGGCATCACATACTTGTAACTATCCTCATTTGGTCTTCGAAACTAGGAATAACTACCTGCACCCTCGACACGAGATACTTTTTCGCACGTACAATGTCCGCGGTGCCCTGAGAAACTACGATAGCTAAGCTACGAGAACGCTTAGCTATTACTTCATTGTTTTTGGTAGTTCAGCATGATAAAACGTTGACAATAACCGTAACTACTTATTACATAGTGTTATGATAGCGTCAGTTTAAAATACGTTATTAAAATTCCAATAAACTTGTTTGCTAGAATATAAGATACTTATTTTTTTGTAAACAGTATTTTACTTGCTATGACTACTACTAAGTACCTACAGCTACTTCAATATAAACTTAATAGGATGTAGGTACTAAAGCTAGACTAGAATGTTATCAAATATAATAAATTTATCGCATAAGTATAATTATGCTATTTTTTCTAAAAGACTTCATAATACCTAGGTACTCGTATATAATGAACATTAGCATAGACAATATTCTATCATATAATCATGGGCTATAGCGCCTGCAGCCGAAACGCAAATGTAGAGATGCATGTGGAGTAACGAGGACGGGTTAGAGGAATGAGTACATCATGGGAAGATTGAAAGTAATCACTACTGACAGAAAAGGTAACGAGTTTGGCGTGGTATAAAGCATAATGATTAGTAATTAAATTGTAATAAGTGTCGTAAATTCCGCATATGGAGCATATGGAGGAATGTAAGGGGAAAATAAGTCTTCGAAAAGATGGATGGATTGAGAGTGAGAGAATACTGATTAAAGTTGATAAAAGCTTTTGGAAGAGAAAAAACAATTTTCACCAACTCCACCTATTCTAGCCAAAATCTCTCTCGATTTTCATTCTTCACCTCGATATTTGACAGAATTTGCACCGTTTGTCATTTAAGCACTATCTACTAAAAATATAATTATGTGATGTAAGGTTTCTACAAATATTGTATCTTGAGAATGGTTCGAGTATAAAGTGAGGGGGGGGGGGGGGAGCAGTGAGATGACGATGTGACTGTGACAGTTAGGAAGGTGTTTCTTTCACATCGAGGAATCCATCGTATCCATTATCCAAGTCAGGCAGAGTTACAATACATAGACCTGAAAGCATAATATGTTTTAGATATTTTATGGAGAATATTTTACCGAAAATGCTAGCTTATTTTCTATTAACATAATATCTGATATTTTGTTCATCATCACATCAATGGCATTTACACGTTCGTGTAGTCTTCGTACTTCGGGACTTACGCAGATGAAGGAAAGGCCTCTATGTGAAAGACAGCAGCTATTTATGTGTAATATCGGTTTATATCACACGCAAATCAAAGTAATAACAAGCGGTATCGACGGGTATGATTTATAAATCTCATTATGCCTATATCTGCCTGCCACTCAATCTTTGTGCATTTTTAACATATTAAATTTTATCGTTATATACATTTTATATTATAGTTAGCAGGTTCGATGAAATCTAACACAAGACAAACGGATATAGATTGCAGTGTTTTTTTGTTATACAGCCGTGGGTTAGTTTAGGACGGTTATCAGAGGTGCTCTTTGAACTCTGATTTATACACCCTGCAAGACAATAACCGAAAGAAGATAAATGAAAGAAAATGAACGAATTAAACAATTAATTTTTATTGACGCAAAATCAGTTATTTACCCACATAAGATGAAAGATTTTATTTTATTTAAGTATCGGTTGTATTCGTTAGTACTGAGTAGCTACTCAGCAGTAATTAGCTCCATTACCTTATTTAGAAAAACGTATATATTTTTTCATAACATACAATCTTTTTCTTACGCTATATCTTAATTCTTCGTCTACAGGAATACCGCACTTTCTGTACTCCCGAAGTATATTTTCAAGGACTAATTTAAAAGATGGTTGGACACTTTTGGAAGCTTCTTTGATCATCTGATCGAATATGCGTAGTTTTTCATTTTCTAAGAAGTTTGGCTCACATGTATGAGGCTTTAGTAATTTGAAGAGTTTGTTCTTGTTTGTCAACATAGTGCCAGGGCAACTTGTCTTCAATATACAACGCCATAAGCGATTGGATTTAATTAACTTCTGTTTATGGTATCGGTATCCTTTGTAAATCGCAGATTCACCTCCTCTTTTCGTTCTGATTATTACTACTTCATCTCCCATATTTTGAGCTAAAAGTTCAAATAGTACTTTAAGTATCAAAAATGGTAGTAAAAAGAAAAATAAATTATTTTTTAAGTTTTCTAATCTATGTGGATGAATTCTAGTCTAATATATAGATGAATTAATAAATATAGATTTAATATCAGAAGATATATATATAATGTAATAGATGTTTTTTATTACAAAATGTCATTTTTATCAAGGCACACAGGTCGCTGAAAGGTCTACATCATTAGCTTTTTCAGGAGTTACTTCCAATTTAGTTTCTGTCCACTGCAATTAAGGTATTAGGAATGCATAGAAAAATTAAACGTTAACAGATAAAGGTGTTTTGATCCCTTTATTTCCCGCTAGTCTTCTTTTATCACTAAGGAATAAAAACTACGACTGTAACCTGAATTCACAACGACAAAACTCAGATTTCAAGAAAATAATTAAAAGGGGAAAAAAATATGAATAAAAAATACATTTAAATTTTATTATTCACTTTCTCACGATATATTACTTGAATAACTCGTTACGATACGAGCATACATAGTTATCAGAATGTAACTCGTAGAAGAATTAACTATCAATTGACTAATAAAAATTGATTCGGGCAATCAACACTCTAGTCTAGTGTTTTCAGAAAGCATTTTGGCCGGGGACTTAAAAGCTTTACAAAAGTTGACGACCGTATCTATTTTATTGGAATACAATTTTATATAATGCTTAGGTACTGTAACAATACTGGCATTTATTACATACGCAACTGCAAATTTTAACAATAATGGCTCATAAACTAAATTAACATAACTAAATTAGCTCATTAACAAGTAAGAGATCGATAAGGTTTACTTCTGAGGTTTCAATGCTAGTTTAAAGAGTCCGCATTTCTTACACTTTGGCCGCATGTGCTCGATGGTAGCTCTAACAATCTTGTCGTCCATCGTCCACACGACCGACCGTCTCCCACTCTTGAACAGGCATGCCCAACGAATCGCCCCTGTCTTGCTGATCCTGTGCTTTACAAACTTATGCTTCGAAAGGATCGTGATTGAATGACCCCGGAACACGGTTCTGTATTCTGGTGTTTCAGTCCCTGAAAGAAAAAGCGGTAAGAAAGGATAACGTACAAAATTTAACATTATATAATATCTTTTTTTTAACTATATAAACTTTCGTAATTAGTCGAATTCATAAAAAACTTTCGCATCTATAATATTATATTATGAAAATACTGTTTGCTAGTACCTACCTTTCTTCTCGTTTCGTTTCACAGTTATATTATTTAATGTAAAAAAAAAGTCTGGACTTGCATTACTTTCTTCCTTGCGAGGTACAAAACAAACCCATCGCTGTTTTGCGGTGTCGCTGAGTGAACCTGTATCTGCTACATTGCTTTAATTTTTTTATGGACTGTTTTGTCCTTACTGTATGTTTTTAATCTTATCCTTTTTTATCATAGCTCGTCTTATGATTTTTTGTTTTTTCTAACTTTTGTTGTGGCATAAAATCTGTTTTCTTATTGTTGTTTATCAACGCTATTTCGTTATTTTTATGTACCGTGGGTTTGTATTGAAGATAGCATAACGTTTATAGTATAATCTAAGATTTATCCCATAAAAAAGTCTGCTTACTAGGCTATATAGTGTTGTGTGGATTAATCACGAATTTTTTTTCTTATTTAATAGTCAGAAAGTCCTTTAATGCCGATGCCGCTTCATTGAAGTACATGCTTACTCGCAGTACACATTTGCTGACCTTGTTCGTATCTGCACAAACATTTAGGATAGTGATTGTGCATTTTAGTGCATTTCACAAGTTCATTTTCGAATGTAATTGCGGCTGCTCTGCAATCCCTACTTCGCTGAGAGGTACACATCCACCTACGAAAAATATATCATGAATTTTGAGCAAGAATAATTGTAAATATTCATCTTATCACAAGTAAGTGAGTGTGGTTACCTGGTTCTTGCACCCGTAGTTCTATGAATTGAATATTTATACCCCGCTAAGATCATTATAGGCTTTCCCCTTGGTGACATGATGTAACCTGAAACTAATCAAAACATCAACAAATTTCACACGTGATACTAAACTTTTATAAAAGAGAAAATTACAAATCAATTGAGGGAATTGATAGAGATAGATAGAGAAACATTTATTGACACAACCCAGTTACATTGATTTAATTGCCGACTGTTGCACATAATGTATAGGTAGCTCAACTGATCTATCTATATCAATCCATATCAACTGTCGGAAGCGTCCATAACATACTGGCTGCATAGCCTCGCTGTGTGGCTGATGCGCTGCGCCAGATATTAAACAGCGCTCGGGTTACACGTCGCTTCGACCAGAAGCTTTGTTATTTACAAATAATGTGTATATAACAATCACATATTGATAAGTTAAAGTAAACAAAAGTCTAATGGTCGAAAATGGTATTTTCGACCATTCGATGAAGCTCGATTCACGTTTTCTGGTTGCAAAATCCATTTTTTGCTGACAAAAACCTTTATAATTTCCTGACCGTTATGGGGTATGTGATACTAATTAAATAAATGCAAGTTGTAAGTGTATTGGCACAGGTAAGTCTAGATGAGCATAATTTTTAGATGCCTAAAAATAAAATTCACTATATTAACGATTAATTATAACACTATGTGGGATTGTATTGCTACAGTATAAATATTAGTATTTAATAGGGTAAAACAAAGAAAATGACAATTAAATAACTAGATTAGAACTATTTATAAATATAAAAATTGAGCTAACTGCAGGCCGGCCGTTGCAAACATGTAGCTCAACTCATTTTAAAACCCGTAGATCCCCGGCACCCCATCTACTACAGTTTAATACATTTTATATATAAAATATGTTAGAATCCAGTACTTAGACAAACTAAACATCGGCTATAAAGCACTGTTGACCAAGCCATGTAAGGTACCTATTTAAAATCAAATATCATGAACTCTATCTATGTATTACGGGTATTTTTCGAATTTGGGAATTTAAGCGACGTTTTTCTAGAGCGTAACGTCATAAAAGTCCCAAAATCGATTGATGATCAAAATGAACTAGTATGATATATCATCGTAGAGCTAGAGAATATTCAACAATCACGTAGTGTACTATGTATAGTATTATAAAGAATAATAAGCAAAAACAGAAGTCTGCTTTGGTATGACTCTCATTCAGATTCAGAATACTCATTTTCATTTTCCATACAAATTTTACATAAATAAATCGCATGTTCCATACAAATAGGCTTTTCACACTTAAAGCATCTGTATCTAGTCTTGCGATCTCTTGTCTTCTTTTGTCCGGAGCAGTCTCTACATCGTTTCGCCTTTCCCGTCGTATTGTTTACTGGTGTTTTCCACCACTTCATCTTGACACGCTCAATGGAACCTAAGCCTGAATTAGAGATAGAAAAGTTAAACTAAAGCTAGGCAAGGTATTGGTATTTTTAATACATAAAATACTAGCCGATTCGCACGGGTGTCGCATCGTTCTTAGATTGGAATTAAATTTTCACTTGTAAATAACGAAATTATGACAGCTGATATAACATTAAAACAGAAAAACTTAAGTCATATTACCAAAACCGTACCCATAAAACATAAAATCTATAAATACATTGGCATGCAAAACTAAGAATCACACTTTTAAAATTGCAAGAACTTTTTCAATGCATATTTAATTTGGATATAAAATGGACCAACCCAATTGAGCATTCTCAGGGTGAGCTAAGAAGGCTGGTCTCCTTACAATTGCTATTCCTCCAGAGCCTAATAGGTATGCAACGACAACTTAAAGGTGCGTGTGTACATTGTAGCACTTGATGATTGTGAAATCTTCCAAAGTATGGATGACCGCCCGACAACGATATCTCTGTTTGTATTTGCAGTGAAAGTGAATCTTGGAACCTCTCACTTTATTTTTATGAAATTTGATCCCATCGCATATTATCAAGGGTTGTCCTTTTGATGTCTTCATTATTAATAAATCTGAAAGAAATGAAAGTTTTATTGCATATGTGCATGATTTTTTAAAGTCTAGAGCTTTGCATCAAAATCAAAATCTGTATGAAATCGGAAAAGCTTTGGAAGTCTAGGATTGGATAAAACTCAAGGATCTGACGAACTTCTATCATTCCCATGTATGTGAAGCTGACGTTCTTGGAATCCAAAGATGTCCCAAAAACTTTCGATTACTCGGGTATTTGATTTTATGTCGTAGTTGGTTAGCGCGTCCCGGACTGAGGAAAAGTCGCGGGTTTAGTAGTCCGGTCGAAATCATTTTTTTTTAGGGAGCTACCCCGAGTGCGACGGCTTACTTACACACTACAATAGGGAATAGAACAGGATGACGATCAGTTTTAAAAAAATCCGGTTTAAACCTAATTTAAAGCAATAATAAAATTACAAAAATATTTATTTTGAGTTATCAATACCAAGTATACTTAAATAGTTTAATAACAACTCACAATAATAAAATAAATAATCTTAACCGATAGCACAATACATATTTAAATTAAGGCAGTATATAGGTAATTTCAGTCAAATGTTGATTTTAATTAAAAAAATAATCTCTAGTATCCCAAACCGTACATTATTTTCAACATAATATAATATTTTATCTTATTTAAGTTTAAAGAAAGATTGAAATAACAATATGTAATTAACATTTTAATATATAAGCTTAATTGCTGTAACTGTAGTAGGTACCTTTTTTAGTAAAGTTATAAAAATACACTGTTTTAATATGTAAAATACTAAACTTCTTAAAAATTTACAAAGAAGTCTCATTATCTAAAACCATAACAACAATTCCTATAGTCTAAAAATTATAATGTATTTTTAACTATTTATGGATATAACTAAATAAAACTATAATTTAAGCGTGATTATGTATATTGCAACATTTAGTTATAGCGTGGTCGACCGTGTGCAATAACGCCCGGCAAGCAGTCTTCTTGTGTTTCGAACAACGCCAGTAGGTTTTCGTCCCTTTTATTCCTTTTATACAGAATTTGTGTCCTGATACTATAATGTTGGGCTTGCCCAGTCTCGACATCTTGAACAAAGCAACTGAAACAAACGACCATGTGTTGTTATGTATTCGACATTGATCATAAAGTATTATGTACGAAAATAGTTGCAGATATAAAAGTTCTTGGCGACAGACAAATAAAATGATGGATGAAAGGTGTCAAAACAAACGAATCGTATGTCTGAACTTTAGTAAATTAAGTCGTAAAATATTTTGTGCCATTAATTCTTTGAAAGATGTTCATGATTTTTTGATTGGGAACGTTATCGGTAAGTAAGTAAATTAAAATAATCGTGATAAGCGTAAAATATTTTGTTTTTAATATATTTGAGTTTCGCCACAACAGATATAATTTGAACGAAGCAACTGCTATAAATGCTAATCAATAATGCATTGTACGGGCGATGAAGCCCGAGTATACGAGTATGTATAAAGTATCACATCCAACAAATTTGATTCAGTTTTACCGCGACTTTTACATACATTCAATTTGTTACTTTTGATCTACCCGTACTATTCTTCAGCTTGAACCCCTTATGTAAAAATTGTTAATAGTATGTTCGTGAATGTCAAGTATACGGCAACACCACCAGAAGGGAATCTCATCCTTGTAAAATTAATTGTAAATGGCACCGTGTTATACGAGTATATCACCAATATACGTATATATATTATTATATATTGAATTCGGCGTGTTTGAGGGATAATGTGAGATGTATATGGTGCCCCTATGAAAGGTGTGGAGCATGATTGTGAACGTTGTAACACTTGACCATCGTCATGTCCTCGAGCGTGTGTATGACGGCGCGACAGTCCCGACGTCTCGAGCAGCACCAATGCGTCTTGTATCCCTTCACTTGTTTTTTCGTGAACCTATACCCAGACACGAATATAACAGGCTTCCCTTTCTGCGTTACCATATGAATTATATCTAGAAATAAAATGAATATAGTAAGTTTATTGCTATCACTGAAGCGCTAAAAAAAGGGCTTACTAATTTTATGATCGAAAAATACCATTACGTTTAACCTTTTGAAATACACCACAGAATAATGATAATAAGCATATATTTAATAGTTAATAACATACCATGCAAAGAGTTTGACGTGTTATTATTTTTTTATAAACGGACAATCCACGCTATATCATCTAACCCCAAGCTAAGCAGAGCTTGTGTTATCGGTACTAGATGACTGATATACATAATACAATATTATCACATAGATAGATATTTTTTATTATACATATAAAACGACCAGAACACCCTGAACAGATATCAAGAATCGACTTAAAGTAGATTGATATAATTTTTTATTTTATTTTATATTTTAGGTACCTTACCTGATGATGAGTGTGGTACCTAAAAAAAGAAGAGTGCAACCAACACTGAGTAAAACTACACAGTTTGCTGGGTTCAAAGTTAATATTTTACCTTACCGTAGACCTTTCGTAACCCCTTTGTAAAACATCGTCGTTATGCCAAAACACGCAAAAATTTAGAATAATTTGGTCATGTATAATTTTTTTTACGTGCGTATAAATCTGTGAAAAATATTGACTTTTGAAAAAACCACCAGTGTTTTCGTTTTGGAACTTGATAATGTTTTTTATAGTTTTAAATTATTCATATGGTGATACATAAAAGGGATAAAACTGCATTTACGTAAACTAAATTACATACTTACTAAATCTTACTACTAATTCTTCCGCCAACATGAAACAATCAACCATAAAGGGAATTCAATCAGCCTTATTGATTAAAGTACTTAGTATTGACTGGATGAATATGAACATTGTGATGTTTTACAATTTTCATGTTTTGTAACGTATGCACCAAAGATCTGCATCCTCGGTAGTGCATGGAGCATGCCCAATATATCTTCCGGCCTATGACTTGCTTTTTGTAGTATCTGTGCCCAGACACGAAGATCACAGGCTTGCCGAACTTCGAAAAACTCGATACAGCCACTAAAAATTCGTTGGTTTATTAATGTTTGCTAAACATCGGATTTACTATCGTAAAGCGATGCATCGATTGATAGCAAAGTGGCGTAAATAATCGCCGCCCACAATCGCTCATATAGCCCAGCAAGAATACCTACCTACTATAGGAACTATACACTCGCTTCTTGCTGCTCGTTAACTTGTTTCTAGCTCTAATCGCTAGTGGGGAGACTTGTGCTTTAGGCAGGTTACACAAATAAGCCGTTCACCCTTCAGTCCAATATGCATTTATATTTATTAAATTGTTTATAAACATCTACTAACTGCACAACCAACATTACCATTGCACTAATAATGTAACTATAATATATAATGTATATTTTTAAGTTCAAACCAGTATCTATCATTAATAGTTTTCAAATAAATTATGCGTATGTTAAACAAATATCTGCTGGAAATAAGAAGACCATTTTTCAAAGGTTTGTAATAAATCTTATTTTAATTTCATTATGAATGTTACCGGGTTTACTACCAACCTAGTTTGTGTTGGAAGAACACCAACGTTACATTCCTTAACGAAAGACTTTATCAGGATGAGTGCGGCTCACAATGCGGGGGTATCGCTTCTATATACATATATGATTCACACTAACGCAATGTAAACACATTCAGAACGAATTCGTAAAACTACGCGATTTCCTATGACAATTTATTATTATTATTATTATGTTCTCTAAAAATAGTTGTGGTTTGTGAAATGTGTATGTTCATTACATATTTTAATGATACTCATATCGTTCAAGGTGTGTAAAACCGCATGACACCCTCGTGTAGCATGAGTTGAGCAATTCCAATACGTCTTACATCCACGAGACCGCGTTTTTTTGAATCTGTACCCAGATACTACGATAACAGGATTCCCTTTCTGTGAAGTTGTGATTTCGATATCTGAAAAATAACATCACTATTATCATAAGCCAATATACCTCGGTTACAGTTCAACATAGATCTTAACTAATAAGCGCCATAGCGCCCTTTCACAAAAAACATAGCTTCCGTCAATACTCAGCTCACAGATACTGAGAAACTAATTATATGCTAAACCTCAGTCTTATATGCTAAACATCGTCATTGGGGTGAGTGAATTAAACTTGTGTTATGTAATTTTCATGTAATTAGTAATTTCTTCAATGGTTATGTTCATTACATAATTTAATAATAGTCATATCTTCCAGAGTATGCAGAACCGCGCGGCAGCCTCTTGAGAAGTGACTTGAACAGTTCCAATACGTCTTACATCCCCGAGACCGCCTCTTGTGGAATCTGAACCCGGATAATACGATAATGGGTTTTCCTTGCCTTGAAGAAGTATATTCGATCACTAAAACGAAATAAAATAGAGCGTTCCATTAAGCACAGTAAACACAACAATCATCGAACTTTTACTATGTATTTGGTATCCTATTAAATTATTTAGACTGTGTAGTTACTTCATTGAGCTTTTGTTATTTATTATTAATGGTTTAAGTCGTTAAATTTTTTTATGAGTCTGATTGCTCATACCGTAAGTGTAGATGATTCCACTGTATGTGTAACTGCACGTAAACATTAACATACACATTGTGGGATTTCTAATCTTATATTTAAATACAAAACAGGCAAACATTTAAAAAAATATGGCTATCAACAATACTCACAGTCTCTAAGAAACATAATACCTATATCTTGTTTTTTAAAGATTACTAATCTTAATAATTTTATTTCTTTACATATCAAGTACCCAGACAAATCAAATTTTATACAGTGATAAGTATATTATGAAATATGGTGTTATTAATTTTCGCATCAATATTATTATTTTATTACCACTAGTGGAAAAAGTGGCAAAAACACTACTAGTACCACTAACATCACCGGGTAGGTAAAATTATAATAATACTGGACAACCCACACAGCATCATCTAGCCCCAAGCTAAGCACAGCTTGAGTTATAGGTGCTGTGACTGATTATAGGAATTAAATAGATATTATTTAATCGTATATTATATATTATGTAAGTCATTAAAAGTGAACAAATGTTACATTATCCGCAGGTTAAGTCGGTATTTCAATGGTTATGCTCATTACATAATTTAATAACAGTCATATCTGCCAAAGTATGCAGAACCGCGCGGCACCCGCGTGAGAAGTGACTTGAACAGTTCCAATACGTCTTACATCCTTGAGACCGCGTTTTGTTGAATCTGTACCCAGACACTATTATGATTGGTTTTCCTCTCTTGGACGTTGTATATTCAATCTCTTAAAAAAGAAAACGTAAATACTGTTATTAATAGACGATACACATTCACGATCCACATTACACGAGGCCTTAAAACCACTTTTACTACTTATTTATGTACCGAACTAGTCGATATGGTAAAGATTGTTGAAGCATCGCACAGTCAATCAATGACATATCTCAGAGTGAGAAATAACAGAACTCAGCAACTCTTTTAAGTTAGCAGAGCATTATGATTAAGAGGATTAGTAACCTGACCTCTGTTTCCTAAAAACCACTGAGATAATGATCTATTTTATTCTGTGTTATTTTATTAGAGTAAATTTCAAATGTTTGACCATATTTTCCTCTTATAGTAAGAGGTATCGCCAGCAAACAACATTTCAATTTAATTTTAATATAAAATACAAAGGAATCATTAATTTATTTATCTTTAGCCACTAAAGTTTTAATCGAAACATCAAGCGTTAAATTTTTATCATTATTATTTTGAAGTTCAAGGCTCTATTAGGTGAATATGAAATATTTATTACAGCAAAGAACTTAGTTCATTAATTGCATTATACATTATGTGTTAAAAAAAGATAGGTATCTTAGGAATAGTCACAAAAAAGGGAAGAGTAATCAAGCCATTTGCAAACAGCTATTAATAACATCTTTTGTATATTCTAGCATTAAAATAGATACTCCAACTTTATTTACACTTTGCTCATTGTTGTTTTGCATGAATTTATTTTTTGTACCATCTTTTTTTTTCCTTCACCAACACCTTGTAGGAAGACAAAGTATGTTACAGTATTGTATAAAATCTTTAGTGATTATGGTTATTAGTCATTTTAATAATAGTCATATCATCTAAAGTATGTAAACTGGCTCGACAACCACGTTTACGATGAGTTGCACAATTCCAATACGTCTTAGAACCATGACTCCGCATTTTGTAAAATCTTTGCCCGCCCAATACGATGATGGGTTGTCCGTGCCTAGAGACTGAATACGATATATCTGTAAGGATATAAACAGAAATCAACTTTTATAGAAATCATTTATACTTTTTCTATCATATATAAATTTTATAAAGTAAAATAATTAATCATTAAAATAAAGTTGTGCCTGAGATTCACACTAACTAAAAACATCCATAATAAATTCATCAAACTGTGAAAGTTTCTATTTCATTTTATTAATATTATAAATGTGCGCTTTGAAAAATTATGATTTCTTTAATGTGTATGTTCATTACATATTTTAATTATAGTCATATCTTCCAAAGTGTGTAAAACCGCATGACAGCCTCGTTTAGAATGAGTCGAGCAATTCCAATAGGTCTTACATCCCCGAGACCGCGTTTTGTAGAATCTGAAGCCAGATACTACGATGATGGGGTTTCCATTCCTTGAGGTTGTATATTCGATATCTAAAAAACAGCACAATTATTATATTTCGTCTATATAATACACAGTTGGACATCTCCTCTAGAGAGCGCCATAGGGCCCTGTCACAAGAAACAGCTTTCATCAATGTGAGTGTTGCTGAAAAACTTATACCTCAGTCTCATTTATGAACATCATAGGAGTGGGTTAATAAAAACTTGTGTTATACATAATTTTTATATAAGTAGTTAGGTTTTCATACAATGGTTATGTTCATTACATAATTTAGTAATATTCATATCTTCCAAAGTATGTAGACCCGCGCGGCAGCCTCGTGACAAGTGACTTGTACAGTTCCAATACGTCTTACATCCTTGAGACCGCGTTTTGTTGGATCTGAACCCAGACACTATTATGATTGGTTTTCCTCTCTTGGACGTTGTGTATTCAATCTCTTAAAAAATAAAACCTAATTAAGACGATACACATTCACGATCCACTCTGCACTTGACTTTTACGAGGGCCATAAAACTATTTACTACTACGATTAAAGTTGTAAGAAATTAAATAATATGATGCACTATTAAAAATTACTAAAAACACAACATCTACCAAGTACACCAGCCTAACCCAACATTCCAATTACCTATAATTTAACTAAAGGTTGCTAATTATATCACTACTATTAATAATAATATTTTTTTATTTATTTATTAATGATTATGGACATTGATACATTTTATGACAGTCATATCCTTCAGAGTGTGTATGACGGCGCGGCAACCTCTCTGTACATGTGTGGCACATTTCCAGTAGATCTTAGCGCGTGCATTACCATGCCTGTTGAATCTGTACCCAGCCAACACAAGTATGGGATTGCCACGTGCTGATGTAGTTAGTGTCAGACCTGAAAAAATTAATGAATAAACAATATATTTATTTTCTCTTTTAAAAGATAATTCTTACAGAATATGGCTAAGCTTGATTTACGATTATGTTTATCTTGTTTTGCAAGAGACTGGTGCCCGTGAAGTCTTTTTGAATGCTCGCGCCGCGACTCAGCCGCCAATTTAGGAAATTTGTATGAAAAAGCCTTCACTTTGCGACTATACTTAGAGATAACGTCTCGACGTCGTCGCTCCGACGCTGCCCAACGATGCGACTAATTTATGTTGGTAAATAAATAATATTCAACTCAGCATTAGAGTTTTTCTGTTTTTAATAGAACTAGAAAATAACAGGACCTTCAAATTATGTTAAGATGATTTCTGCATCTAAAACATATACTTTTAAGATTTTCTTTGTATATATGTAATTTTTTTACAGCAGTACTTGTTTCATCAAATGTGAAACGTTAAATTGTGTTATGAAGGATTTATAAAGTGGCATTCAGTTCCATTCTTGGTAATAAAAAGGATTCATCTAGGAGTGAAAAACGGCATATAACAAATGGAAAAATGTACCTACAATATAATTTTTTTAATTACATTAAATATGCAGTGTAGTAAATACATTTTTTAAATTTAATGAATTAAAATACGTATTTGACATTACGTACGTACGATAAAAGCTAATCGTGTTTAGGTACGTCAATCTTAATAGCTTAGCAGTCCCTTTTTGAGCCACTCGCTGCGCTCGTGACCATGGCATGTTAAGTAGTAAATAATTATTTAGTTCAAATGATTTCCATACTAGATTAGAAGATTTGACTAATGATTATGAACATTATAACATTTCACTATAGTCATATTATCTTCAAGGGTGTGAACGCTAGCGCGACATCCATAATCACGAAATTTTGTAGAACATTTCCAATAAATTTTTCCACCCCCACATCCTTGCTTTCCAAATCGATAGCCATCTACTACCATGATTGGATGTCCTCGTTGCGAAGTTGTGAATGTTATGACTGTAACAATTAATAGCAAAGTATTGTATAGGCTTAAGCTAAAGCTGTCTGGAACTATATAAAATATAATTTAGACAAAAAGCGTTTGGTAATGGCACTGTTTACATGCATACAATAGATCGGATATCCTCATTCGTCAAATGACCCCTTTGTGAAAATTTATTATTGTAAACGCTGACAATTATATTAATGCTCACATTCACAGATTCCGTACCTAAGACAAAATACAACCGTATATGAGTAGGGTCTATTGTTGTGCTAGGTATGTTCTTTATAAATATGTCTCATTAAACGTTTCCTACCAGTTTGTTTCTTACAATGTTGCTATACTATTTGTATTGATATTACCTAAGTACTTGCAATAATGTAGTCCAGCAACTTTGATTCGGTGACATGAAAATAAATATCATTTATAATATACTAAGATCAAGTTAGTAAAACGTTGTAGGTAGATCTACCAATACTTATTTTAAGACACTTACCAAAATAATACTTATTCTAATAGAAGTTGATGTTCAGTTTAAATAAAGTTATTTGTACACAATAATAATTAGTGATTGTGAACGTTATGACATTTGAGTACGGTCTTGTCTTCAAGAGTGTGTATGGCGGCTCGACATCCGTGTCACTTCCAGTAAATTGTCGCGCCGAGCTTACAGTGCTTGTAGAATCTGAATCCTTTTAATATAATATGAGGATTACCGTACTTCGTTTTCGTCCATCTTATTTCTGACTGCAAGTTATATCCGCCACCTATAATGTTCTATCTACAAAATTTGAGGTACTTCCCTCCATGTGGCCTTCATTGCTGTGGGATCCTGTATTTTATGTATATGTCATTCATCAAGCATGATTATACCTACGACTTAAATTATTTAAATTTTCTGTCGTTAATAATAACATTTCAACCCGGGATCAATAATCATCCTATTTCTTCTTATTTTCACTTAATAGCATAAACCTTTAAAGTTGCTGGTTGATTTATTTTTACAAAAATTTGTTTGGTAAGTTCATACAAGTATTAGGTAAAGTATAAAGTCTTAAATTAAGATCATACAAAGAGGTATCTATAGACTAAACGATGCACTAAGGAAAAAATTTAAGTAAGAAAAATACATTTAGGTTAGATTTAATATTTTTGCTAAGTTTCACAGTTTTTCAGCAATAAAGCAACCGTAGTCCAGTAACGGCGGCGCTTATTTTTCTTAGTATAAATTTCTCGAAGACTTTAATTAAAATCATAAGAATTCTTTCTAGGTTTATTAAAACCTATTCCGTGATTATGAACATTACTGCATTTAACGACGGTCATGTTCGGCAGCGTGTGTATGACAGCGCGGCAACCTTTCTGCGTGTGTGTGGAACATTTCCAATAGAGCTTCCCTCCACTACCTCCTTGCCTGTTGAATCTGTAGCCGGCTGCGATTAGCAGCTGACGCCCTTTCTGTGATACTGACATTCGGATCCCTGTAATAAATTAAATTAGTTATAAGTGTTGAAAAGGATAATTTTTAATGGTTTGTGGAGTATTAAATTCTAAATTAGGTTTATATAAGGCACTAGAATTCTTTAATATGATTTAAAACACGCTTCGCACTTATAAGATTTATATAGTTCAAATGTTTCTCTTCGACTATGTTTTATTCTGGTAACACATACACAAAGAATAAATAAAATAAAGAAATTGCTGGACAATTCATAACCATTATCCAGTCTTAGGCTAGAGTTTATGGGTTCTAGATATTTTATAGTACAATACACAACATAGATCATAATCCAGTCTATCCAAACTGCGGAATTTTTAAGAGGGAATCGAATTCGCAACTGCAACTCAGGCGGTCGCAGGCGGACCCTCTCCCGCCGCGCCACATTGACGTTTATTGAATATCAATGACGCCTGCCGATTGTGCATGTAATTTTACTCAGGGATCTTCGCAGTGGCAATTATAAATCGAGCCTAGGTTGTAGGTGCGTGATTATGTACATTGAGACACTTCAGGATGGTCATGTCGTGTCGTGTGTGTAAAAGTGCGCGACAACCTTTACCCCTGTGGGTTGAGCAATACCAATGGATCTTTTCGTTAGCGTCTCGAAATTTAAAGAAACGATATCCATCAACGAGTATAATTGAGCGGCCTCTCAGTGATGAGCTGAATCTGATATCTAAAATACAAAAATTACTCATAACAGTATTATTGATAGATTGTTACTATTTATTTACTATTTACCCCAACTCTTCCCGTGGGTGTCGTAAGAGGCGACTATGGGAAACACACCGAGGGCGGGCAGCAGCGCCCTCTGTAGAACAATTCCACCGAACTGCGATCCCCAACCCGCATGCCCAGCGTGGGGTTTATGGGCAATAACCCCCAAATAATGAATAATGCCACACTTAGCGCTCATTAGGGGAGGCCTATGTCCAGCAGTGGACTATATAGGCTGATGTTGTTGTTGTTGTATTTACTAGGTACACAATGACAAAAACGTACATAATCTTCTCAAGTGGCTGTTTCACTAAAACAGATATATATATTCTATACTATACTATCTATACTTCATAAAACTATATCACAAAATCCTTTCTGTTAGGCCGTTAGGATATTTAATTCTTTACGTACGGAGATGAATGATGATGTTTATAAAGTGCCATTTCCGAAGATACGAAAGTGTTTGAGAAAGATTTATTTTTATTCGGAAAAATGGATGATTTCACATTTGATTATTTTATTTAGCTAGATATTGGATCATCCATAGATAGCATTTTTATGATACTAATTCTGCTTAGCGTGGGGCTAGATATTATTATAAATCATCAAAATGTTTAGGAGGATGATTGTGTACGTTGTTGATTCTCATCAAGGTTTCTCCACACGTGTGTATGTAGGCGCGGCAGCTCAACCCGCGGGTGGAACAACGCCAGTGAACTTCTCCAGTTCTCCCAGTACCGTAGCTCTTCCCAAATCTATAGCCCGAAGCCACGATTATCGGGTGACCCTTTCTTGACGTTACGAACCTGAGGTTTCCTGCAAAAAGGAATATATTTAAATATAAGAAGAATATAATATACTATAAGTTATAAAAAAACATATATAAACATATGTTTTGCTCAATTACCTACACCTAGGTTCACTGTATTTTAATTGACCAATACATAGGACTGATGACGTCATGACTCGTTGATCATTGTTTTTATGGAAAAATTCTGTTTTAATTTGGCTTTATAGACAATTCCGCAGACCAATTATATTTCTAACTTTCAATTATATCTGCTGTTAAAAACATGCGTATCTAACATGATGATGGGTATACTTGCCTTCTCGAAAATAGTTTCCCAGCCGACCCATTTCAAAACCATGTAAATTGAAGTTGTAGGTAATCACGGTGCCATATTGAGTAACCAAACTGATGAAAAAGCAGCACGCAGCAGCACGCTCAGGTTTAGAATACACTATCTTTAATAATACTTTTACTTAACGAAAAGTTTCTTTGGCCTCAAGGCAAAGCTGTAAAATTATTATGATAATACAAATTCTAAACAAATAGATATATTTTCAAACAAGTATTTTTTTAAAATTTTTACATTAAGTATCATCTTACAAACAGCTTGGCATCCCAAAGCCGATGGTTATACATTATTTCCACATGTAGCCGCGGGATCATAAATTGAGCCTGTTTGCAAAATGGCTTGGCTGTTCACAAATCAGTCGCAACTTGTCAGTTCAATTCGTATAGTGATTGTTCATATCAAGGAACTTAAACCCAATCGTTCATAGTCAATAGGTAATATCTTTGAGTATCTAGAACGGGAGTTGGCAAGGTCAGGATACCCCTCTGTTGGTCACAAGACTTTACTGACCATAGACGAATAATAAAACTACTTCACTCGCAACTTCGCGGCCATTTGCTGTCGTTTCGTGTCGCGAGGTAGTGCTCACCAAAAATGGTAAATTGTGCGGTTTATGAGTATAAAAGGCAATTGGAGACATCCAACTTAAGGGTACATAGTGTTTCCTATCACAAGTAAGTGATATTTTTCTGAATAGTTTTTTGTTATATTGTATCATTTCGATTTTAATAGAATATCAGTTGCGACATTTTTATTCCTTGGTAGAAGGCGTAGTGCGGGGACAAGTTGAGTGAAATTGACTGAACGAATGATGGAATGAACGAAAAATTTGTGTAAAATGCGATGTTTTTTGTAACAAAAAATCTATTGATATAGGAAAATTGGTTATGCAAAAGTATACAGATACCAGAACCTCATTTTTTATGGAAAAAATGTGTACGTCACATTTACAATAAACTATTCCATTTTAAATGTATGTAATATAGATTTTTAAGAAACAACAAATAAAATAACACAAATAATGATATATATTATGATAATATAGTATAAATAATATAATATTATTATAAGTCGGAAGCAGATTTATTTATAAAAAAAGGAATTACAAAACAACCTCGATACAGAAAGACACAAGCGAAGTGATGATAGACAGACGGCTCGTGTTTCTTTTAGTAGGAATTTTCTCCATCAATTTATTAATATTATAAAAATACCCTTTTTATAGGTAGCGCAGAAACACCGCACTGATCATGACATGACATGACACACGGCGGCGGGGCGGCCCGATCTACATAATGGTAATCTAGATAAAATTTTGTTATCCCTGTACCCTGCCTGTACATACCTGTCACAATAAATATATTTTCTGTCTTTCTTTCTCTTTTTCTAACTGCCGCTTTTCTTCTCCTGCTCTCTATGAAAACATATAGATATAGATAGTGAAAACATTTCGATTTGCATAAATAAAAAAAATAATAGTCCCAAATAGACGGGGCGTCAATTACAAATTATGGTTCTTAGTTAATGTCAAATGAAAGGAAAACCAAGTTTTCGCTTTTCTCTCATTCGAAACAATTTTTTTTCTATATTAAAATGCATGTCTAAAATCCCTCAGTAAGAAACAATACCTTTATCAAAAAAAGCATTGTATCATTTTAACAACCCTGATTTCATTCATTCGTAATCATTAATTTTTCGGTCTTTTTACATCCAGCACTACTTTTTTGTGTTAGTGTGTAACTAAACAATAGTGTAACAACACTAATTCTATATATGTGTGCGTGTTCTTTTGTTTGTGTTCAGCTTTTACTTTAGTGTGCGTTTATATGGACGCTTTAATTTTCTGTATTAGTGTGCGTGATTATGTAAACGTGTGCTGTACCGTATTACCTCGCCCCCCTCGAAATCTGACAGAAAGATTTTAGTACTGACAGAAGCGCTTGGCAACTCCCGTTCTAGATACTCAAAGGGTAATATACATACGACGATATATTGTTTAAACGTCACTTGCCTCGAATTGACGTTTAAACAATACCTACCTAAACTACCCTGCGACGACGGCGGCGCCCCGCGGTGGCGTCAGCTATAATACAAAACATTGCTAACATTTAGCTATATCGTGTATAAAACCAATTTATTACTTATGGTTATGGTTTTTGTTATGTGTAATTACTGTGATAATGTGTGCGCTATCCAGCGTGTACAGGGAAGCCCTACATCCACGCACTGTGCATCTCCATCGAAGCTGTTGCCCGTGCTTCTGGTGCTTTGTGTATTTGTATCCATTCAGGGCGATAACCCGCTGGCGTTTAATAAATTCAAACCGTGGAACTAAAATAAAATATATTATATAAAATTATCATAATGCCTAAAATTATTTAATTCGAATGACTCGTCTAAGCTGGACAGGTTCGTAATAATAGTAGAGATGGTTTCAATGATGTAGATACCTATTGAAAATATTGTTTATTGAAGAGATTTAAAATTATTACATCGTTATTGACATCAATGATCCACAAAATAGGATAAACCTGCATCTTAGGGTAAATATAAAAAAAAAATATTTCCACTTTCTAAGTAGTGAGAATTAATTGTTGGGTGTAAAATTCAATTCCCTCCTACCTTAAAAACTCATAATATTATGATTAATATTATGAGTTTTTACTTTTAATTTAACAAAATACTATTATATACCATAATGGTATGTTATGTATGATATGGATCACTTGAGTTACCTGCAGGTTATTTGGAACAGTCTGCAATCTGCTCAATTGATTCAATTTTATATTTTCATTTCATTTATTTATTCACAAACAATTTTTGTGACGGAATTAAAGTACGTTTATATGTGTATAATTATAATAAATAAAGGTAATGTCAGATTTTAATTACTAATCTATTATGTCACAAATACATTTTAAATAAAATTATACACGACAATTGTAAGTACACACTACACTACACAAAAATATAATAATAAAAACACATGACTTTTTTTTATTGCAAGGTGCCTTTCTACTTCTTCTTTACTGTCCCAGATGTGTTTGATTTTTGTCATCTTTCATCACCAGCCTATAATAGTCTTCTGCTGGACATAGGCCTCCCCTAATGAGTTTGTCATCTTGGTATTCGTCAATAGGTAGTAACACTTTTCCATAACTTTTCCAATAGGAGTTGTTTTAGTAGCTTTCCAAACTTAACTGGACAGTAAGAAAACTGGTAGCTTATTAAAAAGTTTGACAGCCTGATAGCGAAAACAGTGCTTTGGTATGTTTAGACTAGCAGAAAAATTACTTTTAATGTCTTCTTTCTAATTATTCTATCTTCTGTACTTTCAAAACTATTTAGGTTTATATACTAGTCCAATTCTAGTCTAATCTCTAATTTGGTTGTAATTACATATGTTTATGCTCTAAACAAAGCAAAAAAAAATAAATTTTAAACGATATTGGTTATTGATGATTATGATGGTTATTAATCCTTATGACAAATATATTTTCTAGATCACTGGTGGTGTGCACATTTGCGCGACACCCAATGTACGCAGCCTTGGAACATTGCCAACGGATTTTGGATTCCCGAACTCGATGTTTCACAAAAGAATATCCACCAGAAACACCGATCCTTATTTTGCCTTGCTTTGTAGTATAGAAAAACGCTTTGGTGGTGAATTCTGAAAATATTTAGAAAAAATTAGAAAAAATATCACTTTTTAAATTGGCATGAGTGCACGCAGTTGTTATTGATTCAAACACACGTAGATTAATTATTTTTGTTAGTCGACCTGCATAGAAATACCGCTGAAAAGTAACTCAATTTATTTTCTTTGGTTGTTTTTGTATCCAAGATCCGGCTGTGTCAGCAAAAAACGGATTTCCAACCTTTTACAAAAAAAAAAAAATATTCAGTATCAGTTCAGTATACATTTTTGCACATGGAACAAATATTAAGGAATGATGCTTTTTACAATTTATGAAAAAATACATTTAAATCAGTCCAGCCGTTTCGGAGTCTGGTTGAACAGTACCTGCACCTACATACCTATATTGAAAACAGAAAGGTATACAGACAGAAAGACAAAGTTATTGCATGAATTATATAATATTATTTCATTTTATTTTAGCATTATCCTTATTGTTATGATTTTAGCAGGACTAAGACCACATTGTTACAAAAACACATCACGTATTCACGAAGTGTGCGGTCCACAACTGATGTATTAAGATTAGAACTAGCAGTCCGCCCCGGCTTCGCACGGGTATTTAACAGAATAACAAAATTTTTTACACACACTTGTAACTGTGTGTAAAAACTTAGTGAAAACTTCAATAATGTACCTACCTTACGGCCCGTTCACACATGTCTCCGTTTTACTGTTCCGTTTTATCGTGTACGTATTTTTTTCGTCGATCTGTATACAGAATACTGTGCCATGTGTGAAGTTGCTCAAAAAACCACAGACGCCATCGACGAAAAAAAAACGTACACGATAAAACGGAACAGTAAAACGGAGAAATGTCTGAAAGGGCTGATATTGTGTATGTACTTTTTGAAGTTTTCATACGTATACCTAACTTTTCTTAAATATTCTGTAGCCTATGTTTATCATTCTTATAGTGACAGAATTTTCCAAATCGGACCAGTAATTTCAGAATTTTCAAATTCAATTCAAACAACTTTGGGTGGGAATCGAAACAGCAACTACTTACGTCGCAGGCGAACTTTCGCCCACCGGGCGACAGAGGTCGTTGATATGAATTAGTACTAGAATTTATTAAATAAGACGTAGGGCAAATAAATAAACGCTTTACAAATTATATCGCCACAGATTTAATTTTAGAGTATGAAGAAACCAAAACAATTATATCATTCTATTGAATGTTATCAGCAACGTCATTAGAACAGTGATTATGATTTATTTTATGTCTCAGTATAAACAGTCGACCATTGTCATTGAAAGTGTAAACTGAAGCTGGACAACTTGAGTTGGTCGCTCTCGAGCATCGCCAGCGGGTTCTTTGACCTCTCACTATGTGCTTGTAGTAAGTGTAGCCAGATATTGTAACTGCTGGGTAACCTCTTTTGTTGTACGTTTGGTGTACCTCTAAAAATAACAAAAACTATTTAAAGTTCACAATGACGACAAAACGAAGAAGATATTATTTCTATGCTTTTTATTATAACTTTATGATTATCGGCAACAACTCCCAAATGATAAATAATGCCATCTATGCCGCTCATTAGGGGAGGCCTATGTCCAGTAGTGGACTATTATAGACTGATGATGATTATTACTATACTTATATATTACTAATACTCCTCGAGGGGGATATCCCTTACTCGCCCATAGAAAAAGTTGGGGTGGTGCAAATTCTACGCCGTCTTGGTTGTAATCAGTCGACGACTTCCTTGCGTAACTTACAATACAAGATATTTCTATCATTATTTCACTTAAATATTCCCAAGTTCAAAGTAGAGATTTCTATATCATATTTATATCATTAGGTTAAAAGCATGCATCATAATTAAAAAAATAAAATAATAATTATGAAATAAGCAATAAATATTGCGTGGTTATATAGTATTCAGATTCAGATTCAGATTCAGATTATTTATTGATAACTCTTGTTACATGTCATAAATTAAATATACTTAAATGTTATTACAGATTTAATTCAACAGAATAATAATATGATTGCTATTATTGCCAATCATAAAATAAATTAGTTAATCTTAAAAATAAATCAATAAAGTTGTAAAATATACTGCGTAAGGCATCAGGCTACACCGTATAATTATTTTTGTCGAAAAACTCGTATTATCCAAATGGTATTTTCCCTGGTGGATGGATGTGAGTGGGGGTGTGCTTGATGATGGCGACGGCGCTGTGCGACGTCTGCAGCGTGTAGAGGCTGCCGCGACAACCTCGGCCCGCGTGTGTGGCGCACTGCCAACGAGTCTTGGGCCCCTTTTGGTATTGTCTGCAATACTTGAAGCCCGCCACAAAGATGTTCAATTTCCCACGCCTCGAGTACACGAATTTGATTTCTAGAATGAAAACAATAAGATTGCTGTAGATTTTCAAAGAAAAATTGTGGTAAGCACTTAGAACGCTCCGTCGTTCTTCGATTCGTGGAGGAACGCCTTTTACTTCGTCAATAAAGCGATACCTGGGGCGGCCGACTGGTCTATGCAGATTTATTATAAGCCTATTAGAAGTACATATTCTAGGCTAAGAAACTTTATATTATTTGTGTTAATTGTTAATGTTTTACAACGTTGGCATTTCCTTAGTAAGTAATTTTTTTTTATGAGTCTCTAATAAAAAATTTTTGTACAGTAAGGTATCCCTGCCGCCCACATTGGTCAGCAAACTATATTATTGTCTCATCTCTCCCTAAACGATACAAAATATCTGTACGTTGATCTTATAACTTAATTTTGATAAAATAGGTGGCAGCGATAATTTGGGTCAAGGTAGCGCCTTAATTATTGTATTAAAATAGATAATATAATGATATTGCACATATTACATAATTTGTATATATTTTATGAGTAATGCTGATGAACATTGTTATATTATTTTCTAACGATACAGTTCTGTCCATCGTTAAATGTGAGAACAGCGGCTCGACACCCCTTATGTGCATAAAGCGCACACTTCCATCTGGTGCCGCCTCCTCCGGAATAATCCATCTTGAACCTTGCACCCCCTAGGATAAGGACTGGATTTCCGCGAGCGGACACACTAAATGATAGCTCTGAAAAAACAAATACCATTACTAAGGTCAATATCATCCTGTCTGTGTCCTAATTGGGGGAAGAAATCGTGATGGATGGATGGGGTCGGCGAGCGTGTGGAACGGTTGGCTTGCCGGCCATGTGTGTGAGGAAGAGGGGATGACAGTCGGGTCGCGGAGGGTTTATTATGTTTCCGTGGTTCGGCAAATAATGGCGAGAGAGAGTCAGCAGAGAGGTTTTAGTGGGTATAATATCATTCTCAATGGTATTTAGGTATTATACATTTTGCTAACACGGAGTATTTTTGTAACTAACATTTGAACTCATTCGAGAATAGCCAGTGCAGTCATGACGTGAGGCTTATACCTACTGCGCTAAATATTAACCACTTGATAAATTTTTGTAATGATATGTATATGAAAAATTTAATTTGGTAACTTGTTCTGCAGGGCGGTGATACGAGTTTGATTGTTTGTCTGACTGTATTAGGCAATCCGAAGGCGTTTGTTCCATACATTTGTCAACACACATCACCTTCAGATAGTCAAGCACGTGTTGGCATTGTGGGCTTTACCTAGGCAGTAAACTATCCCATTTCGATAGAATCATGGAATGGCCTACCCTACAATGCAACCTACATGTTGGGAATCAGGAATAATGAAATCAAAGTTCAGAAGTCAACTACTTTATTTCTTTGTACTTACAAGATAAGCACATACGAATCAAATGATAACCATAAATTACTATTAAATAAGAAATAAAGCATTGAATTTCCCTTCACTTCAATCTTTTGTCCACTAGTGGAAGAAGTGAAAAAGAAACCACTAGCAAGTTTTTATATTACTTAGAAGTCTATTACATGTTTATTCTTGTAGAAAACATTACACCGTGGTGTATGAACATGTATCTTCACATTTACAAAATAAGAATATGGTGTAGGGCAGTTCGGGCCTTTGGCCACCAAGAACAGTCGGAATAAACGATATTCAATAATGGCTGCTAGTTAGTACTACAACTAACTAGACACCTACTTATTATAAACCACAGAAATAGAAACACAAATATTATATTCTAATCCTTCAGCAACGTCAATGCTAATACAAGCTAAGGTGCCACAATATAAAACAGCTTACCCTAAAGAGTGATGCTTCCAGCTCAGAGGATCAGAAAAGAGTGGCGGCGCCGGCTCATCGTGCCTTTTATAATATTCTTTAGTTCCAGAGAACCGTTGGCTATCTTTAAACAACGAACTACCCGTCAAACATCTGCTCCTAACGTTTTATATGTAGATAGATTTAAATATATAGTAATCTTACGAAATATCCATCACAAATGGTCTTATATATTAAGATACTAATTACCTCCAATATATTGCCTTATAAAATACCTTAATGATTAAATAGAAACATATTTGTCTTAGCGTGAATTTGAGAGGGAAACAAACGGGAAGTCAAGCCTGTGACATTTTACATTGATTATCCTTTGCAACCTTACTTTTACCTACTACTTTATACACTTATTACATAATATTATTTACTATTCAACAAATTATAGCCATCAAATACATTATGATACAGCTTATTCTTTTAATGAAACTGATTTGACCTAGTATTTGAATTTGAACCGCGAAACAAGTAGGAAATCAGGCCTGTTCCATTTTAATTTTAAACATCTTTTCAAACCTTACTGTTTATCACAATATGTACAGTGCGCGTCAGAATTAATAACCCCCCTTGTATACAAACTATTTTCGACTACTTCTAATTCCCTTGTAACTTGTCACAATTTTTCACATGCAAAAATTTATCAGGCCACCATCAGGCCACCATCATAATTTATCAGGCTCAGGATCGAACTGCCCTTCCATAATACTCAAAGTCTGAAATTCCCAAAAATAACAACATTTGTGTCCCACATACATTGAGATAGGGGGGGGGGGGGGGGTACTTATATGTGACGCGCACTGTACATAGTATTGTTATATATTATTACTTTACAATATAAACTATCTCACACACGCTTATCTATAGACAAACAGATAAAAAATTAGACGTGTATTGCTGGCCTGATGCATGTAAACGAAAACCACGAATACATTTGAAGTGGTGAGGTAAGGAACAAACCCATTTCAGTGTTTTAGATTTTCTTGTTATAATATACTTCATTTAATTTTCTTTTCATCCCAAATACTCCTCCTTGATCAATGATTGTGTATATCGTGTATCTTGATAACTGTGAAGTCTGCTAGAGTGTGAATGCGAGCCTTGCACCGATTTCTTCGCTTGTAAGAGCAACTGAAGTGTATTTTTGAACCAATCACTTGATTTTTAATAAATTTATTTTCTTTGTATAACAACACAGGCTGTCCTTTGTCTGAAGTCATTAACTTAATGTTACCTAAAAGAAAAATTTATTAATGTATGCATTGGTCGTAAAAAAAACACCAAATTTGATGTTTGCGGGATAATGTTTAAAAAAAATGTTGTACGAAGATCACTTATTTAAATCCTATAAAACCAAAATAAAGCGTGGAAGTTATATTTATCATGCATTAAAAATAAATAAGTCAATATAGTTATGGTGTAGTAATATTTATTTCTTCTCTTTTTTATTTGTATATGTACCTACATATACAAATAAAACACAAGTATATGTACATATACAGTTGGTGGAGATAAAAAGAAACCAAAATTCTCCTCTCCTAGGTATTAAATAAAACATACCTATTACATGAACATTTATGGGTATTAATGTGACAAAATATTATTACAAAATCAATAAATTAGTTTATGAGTGTGATATGGGTTTACACGACTTGTCAATGGTGAAGTCTTTCAAAGCACCTGTGGATGAAAGCTTGGCCAATATGTAAAAAAAATCTGAAATAGTTTAAAACAAAGTTTTAGGACGACTATGATTTAAGTACATTATATTTAGGTATTCTATGAAAAAAAACTTATAACAAATAACTAGTGTTATAACAAATAACTTTTAACTTAATAATGTACTTTTGTTTGCATTTGTTTATTATGTTAAGAAACTAAATTGCTGACTTATTATTTAAATTTAGATATATCGCTATCCAAAATATAGTAGAATACGTATCAACATATTTTTACCGCGGAATTTTTTTTGAAAACATGTTGCAGTGAAGATATACAGATTCAAACCTTTGTGAAACTAGTTCGAGGTTCAAAAATCAAAGCAGCATTCAAAATATTTTGAAGATATAATATTTTTGTCTCGTGCTCTTGCTAGCCGTGCCTTATTCTACTCTAGCCAAACATGGAGCTCCAACGAATTCGCATCAGGCAAAATCAAAACAAGACAAAGAGCTATGGGAGGATTTTAAAAATAAAGAAAAAAGATGAATACTCTACCACCAATGCCCATGAAATGCCAAAGTTATAAAAGCGTTATGAATGTGTGTGCACATTATAGCACTTGATGATGGTGAATTCTTTCAAAGTATGGATGACAGCCCGACATCGATGTTTCCGTTTCAGAAAACAGTTAAAGTAAGTTTTTAAACCCTGTGCTCTGCATTTTATAAATTTATGCGCGTCGCATATTATCATCGGCTGCCCTTTTGATGAAGTCGTTATATGTATATCTGTAAAAAATATGTTTTATCAATTATCAAACGATCTTTAGAAAATTTTTTTTATTACAAAACTATCGAAGTTTGAGTTATGTATATATTTACGGACGCAAGCGGGTTTCAAATATGTATTAAATGAACCATAGAAGCTAGTTTTATAGAGGCTGTAGGTATGTAATTGACCTAATTAGATCTAATCATAACAAGTCACTCTCCATCACAAACATTTTTCGAGATAAAAGAATGTTAAGCAAATATATTTTGTGTCACAAACAATATAATATATAAAGAAAAATGTTGGCGTTAGAGCGTTTGTCTTTAACAATCCTCATAAAACTTTTTTCAACAATAACAATGACTAATAATTATATCAATGAATGTCTAATTACAGTCAATAAATGTGTTATGGATGCGTGTGTACATTGTAGCACTTGGTGATGGTGAAATCTTTCAAAGTATGGATGACAGCCCGACAACGATATTTCTGTTTGCGGGCGCAGTGAAAGTGAATTTTTGAACCTCTCACTTGGTTTTTAATAAATTTGGAACCATTGTATACTATAACTGGCTGCCCTTTTGGTGACATCGTTATTAATATATCTGAAACAAATGATTTTTTTATGATTTGGGTTTGTACTTATCTATTACTGCATAATCATAAAAATAAAAAAATAAAAAAAATTGTTCGATAATCATCAGCATCGTCCCGAAAACTAATTATGCTCTCTCACTATATTCATTTTATTTCATGTTATAAATTAACAGCTATTTTATAAGGAAAGTGATATATAAATAAAAAAAATGACAGGGCGTTAAAAACGCGCATCTGCATTTCACCACTTGATGAAGTGATATAAGATAAACAAACCTTTACGATACATAATAATATAGTATTATGAAATATTTAATACATAATTAAACTTTTTCAAAGAAAGCAGGGATAGCATATTAGGTTTCCCGCGGCTTCAAGCGCTTTACGGTATTAAGGTGACGCATTGATAAACAATTATTTGAAATCGGGAACCACGCCCCCATGTGACGCGGTTTGGCATCGGGCGCTGGGACATAGACGTCATGGAGTCGTCTTACCTTTATTTATATTTTATATCCATTTGAATATTTTATACTTTTATAGGGGAGCTGATATTTTTTGGAGGTCCTATATCGATAAAAAACATTATTTGACGACGCCTGTCAACTGTGTCGCGGTTTCAACTTTTGCGTCTTTCGCATCAGGTCAAACATTGTGTGATGAACATTATAAAGTGAACATACCTACTACATACAAACTTATATACCTAGACCTACATACAAACGCCTGATTCTATTCACTGCTTCCACTCTTATTCGACTTTGGTATATTCTGTTCTAACATAATATAAGTAAAACCAAAAGTAAGAAGTAGGTGTCATGTGTTTAATTTCGTTGCTAATATAATTATCATTTAAATTTCGACACTAATTATAATTTAAGTATTCAATAAGTTATCCAATTATTGAGGACATAGTGGGTATTTTATGTACTATTATTTTATGTACAAGTACTTTTATGTGAATCATTTGTAATAATTAAGATTGACATATTAAGAAATGTTTTTTTAATTGCTAAGTAGAAATCACATGCATTTTCGGATTGAAACACGGTACGGTTTGCAGCCGCTCATGAGCGTTGCCCACGCGCCACCTGCGCTGCAGTGTCTGCGCGCGCCGTAAAGTTACAACCCTAGTGCTATAATGGAGCGTAGGTATTTATTTCATCAACTAGGCTTAGTTTCGATACTGGTCCATTATGTGTACTGTGCACGTACCTACTCCGGATCACGAATTGGCTTATTCCTTATGTCTGGGATCGACTACCTCAGGAAGGAGACAATCGTAATAGAATTTTAGCAATTTTGGTTCCATCACGTCTGCCCAGTACATGTCATCTTTTTCAATGATTTCTTTCAATGATTTCTTTTTATTTTATTGTCGCCATACCAAATTCCAAGCAAACATTGATTATTTTTGCAGATATGCAATTGATCTTGCACTTGAAAATAACAAACCGATTTTTGTTAATTACTACTTCTGAATTTTTGTTTTTTTTTATAAAAATGCATTTTGATCTGCTGATCTAATTGCGTCTCAGTCTGAAACATAAATAAAACAATAATTATAATATGTTATGATTAAATTATTAGCATTCCAGGTCATGTAATAAAATATCGTAATAATATACAAACTTTCTATTGTTTTAGGAGTATTTTGTTCAAAATAACATGAAAGTGTATTCTGAACCCTTGGAGCCGTCCTAAAAATACTATTATTAGTAAACTTCGCCAAAGACTGTGATGGATTTGCCCAGCATTGCGCCATCATAAAAGATAAAAAAATACCGAAAAGTCGCTTTTTTTAAACAAAAAAGAAAACTTACGTGAGCGTCACATTTTCTAGTTCTGCATAAGACGATGACATTTCTTGTCTTCGGCAAAATAAAATTCTAGTCACATTCACACACGAATTATTATCATGAAGTCTCGGTGTGCTAAATAATACATTATACCCTTCTAAAGAATCTTTTGTCATCGTTTCAGTTTCGCCTAAACCCAGAGACGACTCCATGTTTTTTCTTTGTTCGGACAATTGTTTCCTAGAATGTTCATGTTAGATTTTTATTTTGTAGGTAACCGCGTAGGAATAAATACTAAATAAACTTTATAAGTTATTTATAATTACTTATAAATATAACAATAATTGATAAACCTAGTGCGAGTGAAAAATATAATAGGTATGACATTTACTTACCTTTTCTTGACCATTTCTTTACATTTTTCAATATACAAAGATTTCATCTTCATTTTAGTTATTTTCCCTATTTTAAACACTTTACTCAGAGGATAATATTGACGATATTATATACTAGTGCGCGGAAAATCGATTGACACAGGTCCGACGCTGACAATGGTCCGAAGCGGACTGAAGGGGGGCCGTCTGCATACAAAGTGACGCCAGAGCTAGCTTGGAAGTAAAAGTCGTAAGCGCCAGAACGGGAATTCTCGTTTAAAATAAAAACTATTGATAATTATGTAAAATCCAATTACCATTTTGTAAAGGGGGTATAGACTAATCTGTGCAGAAAATTTAGAGGCATAAATCGGTTCCGTTCACCTGTAAAGTGAGAATCTATGTTTTTATGGAGCAGTTTTTGGGATTTTTTTTCTGCTGTAATAGTTAACCAATCGTGAAAACCAATTACCAATTTGAAGTAAAAACATGACAAATTCAGGACATCAAATATGAATTCCAAATGTTTTGTTATTGCTGAAAAAAGTAGATTTCCCTGACCCCAAAATCGTCAATGTGTCGTCTTAAGTGTTTTGTTCTGAACTCTGTGTCGGGTTCGATTCCCACCCCGAGACAAGTTATACGATCTCATGGTAAACCCTTTATTAAAAATTAAAATAACAATTAAGTAGTATTTACAATCGATTTATATTGACTGATGTAAATAATCTACAGGTGTATGAGCTGTTCCAGATACTAACCCAGATAGGGTTAGTATCTGGCACAGCTGTTTTAAATGTATCAGTAATCTGGTACCCATAACATAAAACCTTGTTAGCTTGTGTATCACCTGTGTTCATTGTCCAGCATTATTTATGTGTTCATAATATATATTTCTATGCCAGTGTTATTCTTGTAAACTTGAATATAAAACATTTTTAGATTTAAACTTCATCAGCTGTCGCATACTTCCAGGTTGTTATCTCCGCAAATGTTGTTTGTTCTGTTGCTGATTAAGGTTAATGTATGTGTACATCATGCATCTTTAGCACCGTATTGTCGCGAAGAGTCAGGATCTTTGCTCGACAGCGATTATTTTTGAGAGAGCATCGCCAATGAATTTTTGGTCCAACTACTTGGCCTATACAAAACTTGTACCCCGATAGCACTGTCATGGGCTTATCCCTGGCTGATGTTGTAAATATTAGGTCTGAAAAAATAGCACATTTAGTGTATCTCCTCTTCCAACAAAAACACTCATTGTTAGTATCATACATATTATTATTTATATCCCATAGTAAGTTATTTATGAGATAAATGTGATGTTTTTTCCACGGTTTACACCTGTATCTATGCAAATTCAGGCAGAGCTTTCTCTAAAATTATGCCTTAAAAAAAATCATGGTTTTATTACGCCAATATTTGTTTTCCTCATTTAATATTGTTTATTGCATTTGAATCGCAAATCTTTATGAAAGGGCACAATGTTATCACAATGATGATTAATACAATGATATAGTAGGATGAACAGCTTTACTAAAATGACACTGAGTAATTGGCTTGGCCAAAATTGAGACAGATATCACCGTCATCGATGATGGTGGTATCTGTCTCAATTTCGTCCACAACCAGCCTTTGTGAGCGGAGACAAGGTATGTGCGGACGACATTATTGTAGTGAACCAGAGCATGTGCGTTTACATAATATAGAATCTTTTTATAATAAACGACCAGAACACCCCGAACAAATATCTGCAGATCGTAAAAATATTTATCCGGAATCGGTAACCGAACCCACCACCTCTCCTCCAAAGACCGTACACACATTTCCACATGTCTCGAGGTGGGGATTGAACCGAAACGTCCGGCGTCAATAAACAAGATATGTATAAAGAAAATTGCAACTTTTTATCAGTTTCAATAATATTCATTTAAACGACCGGCTCGTGATTGTGAATATTGTAGCATTTTGATATATTTTCCTTCGACAGTGGAGTATTATCATCTAGTGTATGTAGAATGGCGCGACATCCCTCTTTTCGAAATCTGTTACACCTCCAATAAGTTTTGACACCCCTGGTTTTATAACCCACGAATTTAAAGCGGTCAACGTATATTTCAGTGAATCCACGGTCTGATTTACTGATTACTACTTCTGAAATGAAAAAAGAATTTTTTACCGAACATCTAAACCGATGAAGTTTACGTTGTGTTGTACATATTCAGAGAAAGTTAAACAACTCATATAATGTATTTTTTATTTATATTTAAGATGTTAGAGGTGGTCGTATAAAGATTTAATTCTTATAATTAATAATTATAATAAATTCAATGATTATAACATTTGAGGAGGGTCATATTCTCAAGAGTATGAAGGACAGAATGACAGTCTTTTGTAAAATGTGTCGAGCAATTCCAATGTAGCTTCGCACAGCTTTTTCGCTGTTTAGAAAACTGAAATCCTACGAATACAAAAGAGTGTTAGATAGGGCGCTTTACAAACTAAATATTTCCGAGAGTGTGATACCTACTAATATTTCTAAACCACCTTTCATTTGATAACTAACTCGATAATCGAGTTCGTCCAGTGAATGGCAAGCATAATGAGAGTCCTTTGAACAGTACCTAGTGAGTAAATCTGAGGGCCCCAGCCTTCTACAAGCAAACATATGGCGGAAAAGAAATGAATTTATTTGTGACACACCTCATATATAATTATAGACCAATTTATTTAGATGCCTAGAAGCAATAATACGACTTGTATAGTATATATAAAATTTTTTCATATCATCATTTATAACATTCCTTATGAAGTAGTAAAGTGCATTATACATTATATATCTATAAATTATAATATAAAATTGATTTTACTCATTAATAAGCATTAGGTTTATTAGCACTATTAATCAGTTATAATTATTTTCCTGAACATAACTTCGTTTAATGGTTAAACAACGGTTAATATAACATGTACTAAGTTTTATCTAAGCATCAGCTTCTCTTTGTCAATATCACTTAATCACATAAAGATGCGAAAGTATGGCATAACAACTGAAAAATTGAAGAATTTTTAGAAAGGTATTTGATAACTTTTTAGCGTCAGCTACTACTTTTATGTTTGATTTCATGAACAAATTAATTTATAATATTAAGAATTCTTTCTAGGTATGAATCGTTCGTGATTATGAACGTTACTGCATTTAACGATGGTCATGTTCGGCAGTGTGTGTATGACAGCGCGGCAACCTTTCTGCGTGTGTGTGGAACATTTCCAATAGAGCTTCCCTCCACTGCCTCCTTGCCTGTTGAATCTGTAGCCGGCTGCGATTAGCAGCTGACGCCCTTTCTGTGATACTGACATTCGGATCCCTGTAAGAAGTATTAATATATGAGGTACATAAAAGATCGAAATTTGGAAGATCTTGATCTGATTGAAATGAAATTTTGTCCACATCTCCCTTCCGACCTTCCATCGTCCAAATACCAAAAAAACAAGATTATGTAGTCCAGACATATATAAAAACTAATGGTTATGAACATTATTACACTTAAGAACAGTTTTTTTATCCAATAAGGTATGTATTACAGCGTGACAACCCATATGTGTAGAACAAGCCCAATATATTTTCATCTCCTTGTATGTATGTATTCGAAAACGGTAACCACCAAACATGATAATCGGCCGCCCTCGCTTAGACGTGCCAAATGTAATTTCTGGAACAAGAAATTGTTAGTCGTCGTTATCGATACACACAATTAGGTATTTATTATTAGCAATAAAAGACTACTAAATACATGCGGATGGTATGTAACCCCTAGCTACCTACCCTCTATTTTAGTCACACAACTACCTACCCGCGGTCTGTGAGACGTCGGCGATATCTGGCTCCAGTAAAAGAAATCTATGGCAGTGGAAGATAATTTGAAATAAAACTTATATTTAAATGAGTTTTTTAAATAAATTAAAGTGACAAAAATATAAAAAATCAACATTGTTCATTCACTAAACTAAAATTTCTTCTAAGACCTGAGATATAACATAAAAATTCAACATTTATTAAGAAAATGAGATCTCTAACAAAAATGACGTAAATTACGGACTTCTCTTTACTAATTTCTATAAATTCAGGAATTAACTAATAAAACTATACACTAATATCAATGTAAAAAGAGTTATTTTTAAAAAATTGCATGTCATGAACTTTACAGTTTTAGCGGCAGTAAAAATACACAACATGTTTGCGTATCATTGGTTTCTTGCAATGAAAACACAAGTATTGGGTCTTGTGTTTCTACTTAGGGTCACAAACAGGACAGGTCCTGCGAGTTTCCAACCTATCTGCACCAGCATTACTTCCAATAGCCGCAGGAAGCGGTTCCGCGTTGAACTGCAATACCCGACGAAGAGAAAGTTGCAGCATGTAGCTTTTAGCTGAAATTCTCGATATAATCAAACTTTCTTAAGAGTTTAGGGTTCTCTATACGCAGTTCCGAATCTTCCCTCCAACCAGGGCACAATATTTTGATCATTAGTAGACATTTTGCACTCAAACAATAAAAAATACTCAATGAAAAAAGTCACTTAACTACCTACCCGCGGTCGCTCAGACCGCTGACAAAAGTTTTTTACTCACCAAAAGCAAACGCGCGCACCTATGACCTCGACAAGCGCAGGCGCGGTACTAAGGGTAACGGGGAAAAGGTACATAGACGCACGATATGTAACAATGCGCACACACTTCGTAATTCACAAAATATTATCGCTGGTGTCTGTGAGACCGCGGGTAGGTAGTTAAGGGTTAATATAATACAATTGGACTAAAAATATATTTTTTTACTGCTTCATAAATAATTAATAAATCCATACATACTGAAATCGGTATTATTATAAAATTTTCTCGACATGTTTTATCTTAAAAAAGGTTGGTTTAACATTAAAGTAAATACGTGCTATAAATTAAGGCAGCACGAGCCAACACGGATTGCATTCCTTTAAAACTAGTGATTGTGAATATTAAAACATTTAACAATTGTCATATCGTGTAAGGTGTGTATTATAGCGCGACAGCCGTTGCGTTGGTGTTGTGTGGAACAAACCCAGTAGGTCTTAGGACCGACGTTTTTATGTTTCCGGAAACGGTATCCATCGACGTTGATGATAGGCCGCCCTTGCTGCGACAAAGTAATACAAATTCCTAAAAAAAACATACAAATTTATTTTGCTGTCGGCTTAGCTTTCAAGAGTTGCAAAACTAACTATTGGTTAGCATAATTTATAAATTGCAGCATGTTATGGTAAAAAAAAACCTACTCATTATTTTAACTACTGGTAGAATCAGAAAAAATAACAAAAATTACATTTCAATTTCGTTTATTGACACCTTAACTAACTCGATCCAGTCGTGAAGTTTTAGAAAAATGGGAACAAACGCGATAAATAAGTACGTGTGAATTAATTTAGAACAGTTTACTAGATTGCGCTTTGATACTGAAAAATACTAAATAATAATTTAGTTTTCTGGTCACATTTGAATTATTAGGAATATCATTACGAATGCATGCGAACCTATTATATGTAGTAAATTCATAAAGAATTCGTCAAACTACGATAGTTTTTATTAGGAATATTTCGGTATTTAATAATTGAGTTCATATTGTACGTCATGAGTTGAACAATCCTAGATTTTGACATCAATTAACTATGTCACATATTGAGCATACAAGCCGGCTTAGCTTTTGATGGCAACCCATTTTTCGCAAAGATGATTGATACAAAGTAATATTTAATTTTTTTGTTCACATCAATGATTATGAACATTGTAACATTTGAGAATCGTCATATCTTCCAGCGTGTGTATGACAGCACGACATCCTCTTCTTTGGTGCGTCGAGCAGAGCCAGCGGTGCTTCTGACCGACTATCATTTGCCTGTAAAATGTGTATCCCGAGATAGTGATCAAGGGTCTTCCTCGCTGAGAAGTGGTAACTGAAATTATTGCAGGTATTCATTGAAATATAATGTTAGTTATAATATAATGTTCAAGTACCACCTGCAACATTATAATATTTACAATAGTGATGGGATCAGTTCCGTAACTAATGCAAAACATAAATGGACATAATATTATGAGTATTACTATAATATAACCTTGGGTACACTTCCAACTGGTATTGATATGGATCAGTTGAGCTACCTGTAGTTTGTTCGCAACAGTCTGCAGTTAGCTCAATTGTTTCAATTGTAAATACTAGTTTTTTATTTAGTAATATTATTTGTTAATAAAGGCTTTTTCCCATATAATAATTAAAATCTTTTATTTGTACCTACATATATTATTTATTAAGATTATAGAATTGGTAATTATAACCCACACTATCACACACTTGCATCATTCTAACATGCTACGTAACATATTTCTATTTAGAATGAAGAGGAGTATAGGGAAAGTTAGTACATTGATAGTAAAGACCAAAAGCTATGAACATTTATACTGTGTAGTAAAAAGTGTGTGCGTTGATCTTTTTTATGCTACATCGGTACATCGTAGCACTGGAGCTCCATGTTATGGTTTATAGTTATGGACACCACGACATAAGGATGTGCAGGGTGTGAAGATTTGCGCGGCAGCCAGAGGAGTGACGCGACTGCCACCTGGTCTTCTCTTTATAACGGTAATGCTTTGAATACCGGTACCTAGAGATGTGGATGATTGGTTTACCTCTTTTATTTATTTAGAAAAAGCTGGAAAGTAAATAAATTTTAAGGATTGCTATCACACTGGCAAGTTGCAAGCGAGCTGTGAGTTCGCAGCCCGCGGCGAACTCGTTGTGCCATCGCCTCTCACAAGTCGCCCGCTATCGCCCGGGTGATAAGGGCCAATTTCAAACCTATAAACGAATGAGTTGAGCGCAAAAAAAAAAATATTCTAATAAAATAAAATCATAATTTATGCATGAAAACTACACAATGAATAAATAACTTCACGCCGATAAGACGTCAAACAAACAAAAACATGGGCAAATATAAAATACCTATTAATCTTCTAGTACTTTCTTTGTAGGTGTAAAATAACGCTATATTTAATTTTAATATTATCTAGCTACATCACTTTCTCTATCCATATGGCGAAGTATAATTATCTCTCTATCATCAACTCCTTTGTTCAAGTTATGCAACAGTGCACGTCACCCATCATACAATAAAATTACCAGCTGTCCTCGCTTAGAGCGCACGTAAATCGGAACTATAAAAAAGTACTATCTTCCTGAGAATTTGTAACAATAAAAAAATATATGTATATCTATATATTTTTTAAAATATAAAGATATATAAAAATATATATATCTACGAATTTTCTACCTATCTAGGTAGAAAATTGTTCCATGGAAAATCCTTTATTGCACACCTAAAAAAACAATCAATAAACAATTATATAGTCATCCGTGGACGAATTTTAACCAAATATAGGTGAGAAAGATCGATAAGATTAGGGATTCAAAAATTATGCCTACCACCTTCGGTCCTGCGCTTACCGCATCTATATCATACATAAATAAACTTGTTTTTTTCAGAACCAAACGTATTATTTATTTCAGAATAAAACATAAAATTTATGACACAGAATCCATCATATATAATGTTCATAAATGTTGTAATAGTTGTTGTCATTAAAAAAAATAAATAAAAAAATTGATTTGTCACTGTTGTGAGGTGTTCCCTGTCCAACAAACATAACAATACCCTATAATGTAACCGTGACATCGCGCTATTACATTGAAACTAAATATTATTCGTCAAAATCAAAATACTTTTCTTGCTTCTGATGTTTGCATATTTTACCTATGTAATAAGATAAGAAGAAAGAGAGCTGTTGGCGATTTGAAACCCAAACCGCTAAATAGTTAATCACCATTATGCATGATTGTGATTTGTGATTGTTATTAATTTTTTTTATTGTTAAATTTACTAAATCATTTGTAGTATGCACATTTGCGCGACAAGCCTTGACCCATGACTTGGAACATTGCCACCGGATGCTGGATCCACGAAGTTGGTGTTTCACAAAACAATATCCACCAGATACACCGATCATTGTCTTGCCCTTTTTCGTATAGAAAAATGGAGCTTCTGAAATAGAAGTCAAAAAATCTTTTTACTATTAATACAATATTAAATACTTTATTGATTTTATAAAGTGTACATGATTAGACCGATAAAATAATAATAATTACCATCTTTTGGTATTTTACATGCCCAAGCACCAGAGGTATCGGTGATAAACTGTTTCGCACCTCCTGAAACAATAATTCAATAAGTACATATGTATTATATATATTATATAATGAATATATTTGACATTTTTGTAACGGTGCTATTTAAGTCCGGTTTAAATCATGCAATTCTACATCAACAATTTAATAAGTACCCAAACCAGCTCTGCTTAGTTTGAGGTTGTGTTAATTGTCCACTATTATTTATTACTAATGAATTATGTTCCACAAGACCGACTTGGAGCCATTTCTCGTCGATCTTCTGAATCTGCAAGTGATGTATGGACGTTGATAATTAGCTCGGGGACCTTTTCACACGAAACGTTACTATATAATGCATCTACTAGTACTTTTTAAGGCAATACGTAACAAAACATAGAGCGATTAAATCGCTTTGCAGGTGTACAATAGGATTAAATATTGGTTGAAAAATTATTTGTGAATTTTTTTATTAGGATCTTATTTCACTTACAATTTATCTTACAAATAAAATACCTACGGGCTTTATAATTAAGTATCTAAATCTAAGTTCCATTGAAGAAGCTTTTTGTTACTAACAAACAGCTCTATATATCAAATCGATCAATAATGTCAAATACTGGTTATAAATACAGTTAAACCAAACTAATTAAGATTCTTACATGACTCGTGAAATTATGTATTTACTTATGATTATGAACATTGTAGTCTATAAGGATACGATTACCATCTGCCGAAGTGTGCAGCAATCCCTTACATCCAAATTTGTTGCGCTTGCTGCATCGCCATCTTATTTTATACTCAAGCTGCTTGCTAATGCAGTATCTGTTACCTTGGTACGTGATAATAGGGTTACCGCGACTGGAAAAACTGTGTATTATTCCTGAAAAATACCAATCATATTTCTATAACTACCTTCTTCGTCTAATGATTTTAACCATAGACTCTTGGTACTTTAAAAGGTGATAATTTAATATAATAAAAGGAATATAAGCCTAAAATAATATAATCAAAGGAAGGAAGACAAAACCTATATCTACTCTATTTACTATGTTAAATTCCAAAATAACGCAAAATTAGGCTTTAAATCAAACAATAATATCAGATAAGCACTTGCAGAGATCAGAGAGAGACCAGAACTGGAAATTTAGTTATTTATTTTGTTTCATAAGAAAATCATTGAATTAGACAAAGCCAAAGAACTAAAGTTGTTCGTCTTCATCTACCCAAGTCGCCTTAAGAGGTTATTGATCATCTACCTATTAACTCTGTATATACGAGTATATAAATTTATACATTACGGTTAAGATAACATCTAGCTAGTTATCTAAATTATTCAATGGTGATTATGTAAATTACCGACTGAAAAAATATTATTTTGATCGGATGAGGTGTACAAAAAAGCCTTACAACCAAATCTGTTGCGCATGCAGCATCGCCACCGAACTTTTGGTCCTTTTTGCTTGTTGACACAGAATCGGTTTCCATAATATGTGATGATAGGGTTACCGTGCTTCGAAAAAGTATGTTGAATTACTAGAAATAAATAATTTGTAAGAAAATATTAATATATACCCAACAGATACTGTCCGACAGACAGCGCACAGTACTGGCACTGGTCGTAAAGTCTTGAATTGATCCACAAATAGGTGTTAAGTATAAGAACATAACGACCCTTATTTGAAGAACTGTTATTAACAAAACCGGCCAAATTTTACATTGTATTTCGCCCAAATAAACAAACACGAGTATAAGTGTTTTATGAATTATTATTAAAAAAAGCAAATATATTAATTAGCCTAACATTAATCCTAGCAAAAACCGAGTAATGGTTATAGGTCTGCCTAAAATCATAACTTAAGAATTAATTCTACTTTGTGGTTCCTTAAAAAATACATTAATATTCTGTTCGTTGAACTTTATATCACTCAGAGTTGATTGAGATACTCATATTGAACCATTCTGATAATGTAGGCAGTTTATTTGTTCCTAGTAGTTCATTGTACCTTCGATTCAGCTGATAAGATAATGCTGGTATCGTCGGGGTCATATTGGACAGTTTCGCTCTCGGAAGTAACAAGCGAAATATCATTTAAAATAACGTGAAAAGTGTGGAAGGTTCGAAGCAGAGCCCTGAGAGACACGTCTTTGTTTTCCCTGTATTTTGCCCCTAAAGTACTAAAATGGTTTTAAATAATGGTTATGAATATTTGTGTATTTCAAAATGACACATTGTCCGGTCAGGCTGTGCACCACCGCGCGGCAGCCGCGCGAGTTGCACTGCCATCTAGTTTTATTTCCATAAGTCTGATGCTTGCTGAACTTATATCCAGATATTGTTATCATGGGGTTTCCTTTAGAAGAATGACCAAATACTGCTCTTACTGAAAAGTGCAATCATTACGTTTTAGGCACTTCTACTTTAGATATTAAATGAACTAAAGTCCCTGACCGTTAGCTATTCAAATTAAGCACTAAAATAAGTTCCTCCATATTGGTGGGTTTTTCCTTTTCATAAACGGACAAAAAAGAAGCAAAGAGGAACAGGAATCCTGTTAAGTTAAAGGACTTTATTTAAGTCTAAAATTACTTTATAATTGACTGCGTTTTGTGAAGCGCGACGATTGCACAGAAAGCTTGCCATTTTGAGCTCTAAGATTGTTTTTACAAAAACTTATAATCGTCATTTTTTTATTACTATTGGCACACTGTTTATAAAGTTTCGCGAGACAATTGATATTTTTTGGGCCACCTCAGGATTGTTCGATATCAAAGTTAGGTACTAATATTTTTTTTATTGTCATGTATCCAAAAGGTCTGATGGAAATAAAGCCCTTTGATATTTAAGAAAACAGAAATATTTTTTCAAAATTAGTCAACAAGCGCTGAGAAGCCAGTGAACCATGAAAAACAAGGGCACATAAAATGTATAGGTACATGCAACATTAAATTTCCTCTTTATTTGACGTCCGTAACAAATTACCAATTTTTATTAGTTATTCTGACTAAAGGTACTTTCTTAGGGTTTAATAAGATTAATTGAAAGATAAATTTTTATTATACCACACAAAGACTAAAAAAACCAATATCTAAAACGAATGGTCTAGGTAATGATTATGAATATTTGTACATTTGATGATGACTTTCTCGCCGGTTAAGGTGTGCACGACCGCGCGGCAGCCGCGGGTGTTGCACTGCCATCTAGTTTTACCTCCTGCAGACCGGTGCTTGGTGAATCTATATCCTGATAATGTAAGCGTGGGGTTTCCTTTATCTGAATAACCAAACACTGCCCTCCTCACTGAAAAAGTGACGATACAATGATGTTCATACTTCCTGATCTATATTATGTATAAGATTTGGTAAATAACTCTCTTTCGATAAAGTAAACAAAAGTTAAATGTAGAGCAAATACCCAAAATATTAAACATACATTTTACTCAAAGGAAAATTTTATTACATTAGAAATAAACATACTAAAATATATTCTAAAAACATTGTCAAAATCAGACTCTAGCGGCCAATCGACCAACAAACCCTAACATTAGGTACCTACTTCTCTTCAATTCGTTAACCCAACCTATCCTAAACAGAGGTAATAAAAGTCACTCACAAAGATAAAATATGTACTTATAATGTATAACCTTCATATTAAATTAGAACGTGGCAAAGCCAATATTTTGAATATAAATTAAAACTATCGGATTTTTAAACTACCAATAAAAAAAATACATGAATAGAAACATAGTTATATTCATTATTATATACTTCTTTGCCTCGAAAAGAACGTTAGGCGAGGTCCTGCGCCTGACCTCTCCCCGGTCATGTTGTTGGGATTATAAGAGTCAGGGAATGGAGAGTGTGTCTATTTTTGTCTTTCGCAGCTGACTAGTCTCCATTAATACTATCCGAAATTCGGCTAGCAGTCATTCTAATCGTATTATCTAGTGATTGTGTTTATTTTTATATTTAAGAATTATATTTTCATGATTCAGCGTATGCACCAACGCACGGCAACCTTTGCCAACATGGGTCCCGCATTGCCAAATGGTTTTAACCGTTGTAATGGCCTTCCTGCAAAACCTGTATCCATCGATCATTAGAATTGGCTTTCCTTGAGCAGAAACACTCCAGACAGGACCTAAAAATAATTTGTTTTACGATATTGACGCTATAAAATACCAAATCCACCTTGTATTTACACTATATATATATATATATATAATTGTAATTATAATTGTAATTGTACTGCTTGCAAAAAAAAATGCCACCTGCTTTTAGCATTCCTAAGGTTCTAAGGCCACGCGTTTTGTGTACAAATAATATTTCTGAAGGAAAGGAAGTGTTTTAATGTATTAGACATTATATAACATGTGTTTGAATGACAGTACAGCGTGGAAATTTCTACCAGAGTCTGTGAAGCGGTGCCTACTATTGTATACCGACGCGACGGTCGAAAATCGGACCGTAAAATGTAATTATGGCAGAGCAAAATAAGCCACAGCGCTAGTCTCCCGCGGTAATCGAGTTCCACGGGCAAGACATTCTTCACTGACAGGTTGACTTCATTATTATGTGTTTATTTCTGTTCTAATATATAAAACTGAAAGATTTGATGTTTGTTAGTTTGTATTGAATATACTCCAAAACTACAGGATCGAATTGAAAAATTCTTTTACCAGAATCTTAAATTTTGGTGACTTTCTATGACAATTATTGTATGTGACGATCAATTTTTAATTAACTGAATAAATAATATTCATGCTGCATGATGACTCCTCGAGTCCTAACGGCATTATTATTCATCGCATATGATCGTTTACGTAGCTCAAAAGTAATGGCCATTTGCTCTGTCATTGGTCAACAGCGAGCCAATAAGCATTCCCGTATTACAGGTTGACCCCTACACACGTCAACAAGGAAAATTAACGACTTTCTGTGAACTTGCGTTGGACGATATGGATACCCAATTGTTTGCGCTCTTATTTCTATAAAGAACTTCTTTTATTTGAAGTGCATTGAAGAAATATCAATGCTAAAATAAAGAATTCTTTCTAAGTTAAAATGATGTTAAATAATATCGTAACGTTGCCTTATACATTATTATATATTTGTAAGGAGATAGTTCAGTGCCTTTCAACGACGTAAACGCTCAAAGTCTCGTAAATATATTTTTAGGTTCTTTTAATTTTATATAAGTAATTTATATTAATATATTACATTTCATGGTTTATGTAGAACACCTTGCTTCTTTTTTTGAAAGGATATGAAATGTATCAATATCAATTTGATAATCAATGATTGTGTAAATCGTTGCGTTTTATGATCATATGTTTAATAGTAGCGACGAATGCTTTGCACCCTTGGTTGTGATGCGTAGAACATGCCCATCTAATCTTTTGAGTTTGGTAAGAAGAATATTTTGCAAAATATTTATACCCATTGATTATTAATCCTTGTTTACCTCTTTGTGTTCTGGACCAAATAATGCCTAAAAGAATAATAAAATATTAATTTCAGCACGTATAAAGGAACACAATGCACGACGTCATGCGAAGTATTCCCGTTTGAGCACCTATTTTTTGGGAACCTATGCATTGAGCACCAAAGGCATTCCCATTTGAGCACCAATCAATATTTTAGCGTGGTGCTCAAAGGGGAACAAAAAATAAAACTTGATTCAATTCCCAATTGAGAACCAGCTTCTAGTGATGGGGTGTATAATAAAACATATCGATAAAAAGGAAGGTCTCGTTTGTATTAATTGATTTATTAACCATAGAAGATACATACTAATAGTAACTCTAAGCCATTTAAATAATTTTCAGACGATTTTACACAGTCGCAGTCTAAATCAAATCAATGTAAAAATAGATCATTAAACAAACAGTAGTTTTTCACAAAGCATGCTCAAAGAATCACAGCCAAATTGCAGTCTAGGATTCATTCTAGCTCATCACGTCAGAAGACTTTCCTGAGATATAGCAAAAGTTGATATCAATCTTCATAAAAACCCTCTATTTCGATTTCACGACGTTTGAATGGAGCAATCTTGGTTACCGTTCATCTTTTATCATTTCAGCATTTAATTATGTATCTCACTCGTTGGTTCACTCATTTTATCGTGGTGATCATATTACCGCCATTCTAACTCACTCTTTTGGCTTAAACACCCGTACACCATAGCTCTAGGTATCATACACAGATTACGCATTATTGCCTCAGCGGTGTGACACGCACAGGGGCAAAACTGCAGGTGAGCGAGTACGCAGGAAAGTATTAGAAGGTAATCGGCGCATCAATGCGAAAAAACCGAATATCATGAGTCTGAGTCCCACGCACTTGAGTTGAAACGCCTGCCCAACACAGTTAATTGACTAACCCGCATGCTTCATGGCATTCTGTTTTATATGACCAGTCCCTCAATGGTTATGGACGTTCGATATCTTGGTGATTTCATTGCAATGCGTAAGGACACGTGCCTTGCATCCTTTGCTGCGGTGGCTAGAACAAGTCCACCTGATTCGATCAGTTGAGACGGTTTTTTTGTAGAAGTTGTACCCGCCGACACAAAGCAGAGTCTTCCCCTTTTTTGATGCGATAAAAGACACTGGAATGAAATATGTTTGTAAGCTGGAGTAAAAGCTAAGAACAGCCACATTGCGTGCTTTCCACAAACAACAAGCACGCATGTATGAGATATTTTATATTGTTTAATAATAATATATAACAATACTATGTACATTCATGATAAACAATAGGGTTTCAAAATATATTCAATAATAAAATAGAACAGGCTTGATTTCCTACTTGTTTCGCGGCTCAAATTCAAATACTAGGTCAAATCACTTTCATTAAATGAATAAGCTATATCATAATGTATTTAATTACTTAGATTGTGACATATCCATATTTGTATAATTGTTGTTAGTATAATTGTTTGTTTCTAAATTATTATTTAGTATTGTAAAGCTTAATAAATAGTTGTAATGACTCTTCGCGCCATTAATGTTTTTGCGCGGGCGCTCAGCGCTGGTTGCTTTGTTGTGTCTGCCTTTAAATACGATCGAAATGCCGGGCAGCGCCACTTTTTCGTTGGCAGCCCTCCAAGACAGAACTAAAAGCTAAGTATTGCTCATGTATTAGTTGTATATCTAGTTAATAGCAATTTGTGCAATATAACCCTAAAATATTATTCAATATGTTTCTTTTTGTGCTATAATTTGTGTTATAACCTGAATGTTTTGTTGAATATAAAAGTATTAATGTTCCACGTTGTTTCCTTCCTTAACTACCCACAATAGTAATCCTATAGGGATATTTAGTAACATTTTCTTGAAAATAGATATCAAGGTAGTTAAAATTAGATTCATTCTGAGCTTTCATAACTTTCCTAGTAAGTAGAGTCCTTAATATCTATCATCAGAAGTGGGATCAGTACATTGTGTGCCTTGCTAATGTGTATAATTTGATTTTTCAGGATGGACGTGTCTATGTTGCAAGACCTTCTTCTGGCCATCAAAGATGCTGTTACCGGTAGCGGCGGCAGCCGAAAAGATGATGACGTTGCCCTACCGATCTTCGACCCGAACACGTGTGACCTGGGTGCTGAGGCATGGTGCAACAACATCGAGACTCTCGCGAAAGAATTTCGCTGGAGCAGCATCGCAACCGTTGCTAAGGCAGGTAAGGCTCTCAAAGGGTCTGCCCAGTTGTGGTTCGAGACATGGGACCCTGTAGAGGGCCGTTCATGGCAAAATTTGCGTACAGAGTTGTCTGCTTTATACCCCGAGAAAAAGAATCTTGCAGAGAAACTTCAAAAAGCAGTTTTCTACAATTCCGATTCCGCAGATTCCTATTGTGAATATGCTAGAGAAAAGATAAGGTTATTACGTAATACGAAAATAGCTTTTAGTGAGTCTCAATTAGTCGAATTAGTATGTGGTAGCATTACTGATACAAATGTAAAAATGGCATCATTTAACAACAGCGTAAGCACAACTTCCGAATTGATTTCTCTTTTCTCATCATACGTAAAAACTAAAAAGCGTTCTTTTGAGCAAAATGGTCGGGATTCTAGGGACTCATCAGGGCCCAAACGTGCTAAGAATGATACACGTCCAAATGATGTCAAGTGTTATATCTGTGGCAAGTTAGGTCATACTCGTGTACAATGCCGCTTTAATAAGACTGAGGGTAATGCTCAAGCGACAAACTCGGTGTCGCGAGCGCAGAAACCCTTTGAAAAACACTGCAGCTACTGTAAAAGAGTCGGACACTTAGACTCCGTTTGTAGGTACAAACCTCAAACTACAAATAAAATTGGCACATCCGAAAAAGAGGTAAATTTTTTAGAAAATCCGACCTCGAACTAACTAAAGTTTGCATTAACGACGTGTACATAGATTCTCTTATTGATACAGGTGCCAGTTGTAGCATAATTAAGGAGTCTATAGCAAAGCGTTTAGGTTGTGACATTACTCCGCATTCCTTTCATGTGACTGGAATTGGAGAGGGTAGTTTGCAGGGATTTGCTAAAATTAATGTACCAGTTCGATTTCAAGATTTATGTATAAAATTATGTATTTTTGTGGTTAGGGATACTGACTGCAATTATGATCTAATTATAGGCAGAGACTGTGTTCGCTACCCTCATTTAGAAATAATAACTGATTCTCGAGGTTCACGTCTAGTCCGTAAATATTCGCCTAGATCAAGTCTGGAAATAAATTCTTTGGGCATTGTGGGTATTTATAATTCCAATTCTGAACTTTTAACAGCTATAGCTCATTTAGAAAAAAATTTGCAAAGTAAAATAGAAGCCATTTTTCAAAAATATCCGTCTGTTTTAGAACCGGTAGGTGATGTAAAGACCGGAGAGCTAAATATAAAATTAAAAAAAGAAGGGGTAGTTTATTATAGACCTTACCGTCTAGCCCCTGTAGAAAGAGAAAAGGTAAAATTAATAATACAAGATTTGTTAGACAAGAAAATTATTGAGGAAAGTCATTCACCTTTTGCTAGCCCCGTCATTTTGGTAAAAAAAAGCGACGGTACAGATAGAATGTGCATTGATTATAGAGCCTTAAATAAATTGATAGAAAAAGACAGATATCCGCTCCCTCTCATAGAGGACCAAATTGATAAATTGGGGAATTCTAAATATTATATATCTATAGATATGAAAAATGGCTTCCATCAAATTCCAGTTTCGAAAGATTCAAGAAAATATTTGGCTTTTGTGACGCCGGATTCCCAGTATCAGTGGCTTAAAATGCCCTTTGGGATTTGTACAGGACCATCAGTGTTTCAAAGAGCTATTTCCAGAGCTGTAGAACATCTTAAATTTTTATTAGTTTATATGGACGATATTTTGATTCCATTCAGTACAATCGAACAAGGTCTCGACTATTTGGAACAAACAATCTCGACACTTTCTCTAACTGGATTTACAATTAACCTAAAAAAATGTAAATTTTTTGTGGATAATATTGAGTACCTGGGTAGACACATATCTTGTGAGGGTGTCAGACCAAGTAATTCCAAAATCATAGCCTTAGCCGATTCCCCTATACCCAGTAATGTTAAGCAAGTTCGACAATTCATGGGTCTATCTAGTTATTTTCGCAAGTTTGTGCCCAATTTTGCTTCAAGAACTGCTTGTATCAGTAAGTTAACCAAAATAAATGAGAAATGGCAGTGGGGCCCTGAACAAAATGCGGCCCGAAAATATGTAATAGATCATTTAATTTCAAAACCATTACTTACTATTTTTGACCCTGAACTTCCAACTGAGCTACACACCGATGCTAGCTCCATCGGTTACGGAGCCATATTGTTACAAAAAGTTGGTGGAGTTAATAAGGTTGTAGCTTATTTTAGTAAACGAACCAGTCCAGCAGAGTCTAAGTATAGTTCTTATGATCTTGAAACTTTAGCTATATATAATGCTCTTAAACACTTTAGGGTTTATCTTCTTGGTATTAAATTTATAATAATCACTGATTGCAACGCGGTAAAATCAACAATGTCCAAGAAAGATTTGTCCCCAAGAGTAGCTCGTTGGTGGACGTTTATGCAAGATTTTCAGTTTGAAATCAAATACAAGAAAGGAAAATTTATTAGTCATGTTGATTTTTTAAGCCGCAATCCAGTCGTATCCTCAGCCCCCAGATCTAGGAGTTTACCCCCTGAGATAAATTTTATAAATATATCCAACGACCCCGATGTTCCACAATCATGGTTGAAAACTGCTCAACTCAATGACCCCGAGACTCAAGACCTTATCTCGCAATTAGAAATAGGTGACTTAGATTGTAACCAATATTTAATAAAAAATGGTTTGTTACATTATAAAACTAATCCTAGTGCTGAGCCAAGGATGTTTGTTCCAAAAGGATATCGGTTGAGCATATTGAAATTATTCCATGATGAAAACTGTCATGTAGGTTTTGAGAAAGTTTTTTATAAAATTCAAAAGTACTTTTGGTTTCCTTCGATGTCTGCTTTTATAAAAAAATATATTTTTCATTGTTTGATTTGTACAAGAAAGGGCCACTCTGGTCCCAAACAAGGTTATCTACACCCTATATACAAAACAGCTGTACCGTTTCATACCATCCATTTGGATTGTACTGGGCCTTTTTCATTAAGCAATGAAGGTTATAAACATATTCTATTAATAGTTGATGGATTCACCAAGTTTTGTTTATTAAAACCCCTTAAAACTTTAAATTCTCAGGAATTAATTCCGATCATAAGAGATACTGTTACATTATTTGGTACACCATCATTAGTTGTCACAGATCGTGGAACCAATTTTAGCTCTCAACATATACGCACCCTGTTTAGAGAATTAAATATTGAACACCATATGATAGCGACTGGTACACCAAGAGGCAACGGACAAGTAGAACGATATGTAGCAACAGTAATTAATATGTTACGAACTATGGTAAATGATTTGTCAGATTGGCCAAACGAACTTTGGAAGGTACAGCAGTCTATTAATACGAATATCCAAAAATCAACAGGGTTTTCACCTTTACGTTTGCTGATTGGCGTAGAAGCTAATATACCTGCTGTGCACGCCCGTCTTAGTGAAATTATTGACAATGGTAGCTTGGAATCTGATATAGATTTACGTTCTGATCGAGAACTTGCTAGGCAAAGGTTACAAGTAATATCAAACAAAATTAAAGAACGATTTGATTCAGTTAGATGTAATAATAAAAATTATAATGTAGGTGACTTAGTATATGTTGGTCAGGACCATAGGCGAAATGACAAATTAGCTCCAAAATTTAAAGGCCCTTATGAAATTCTTTCTATTGATCCCAATGACCGTTATGCTCTAAAAGGGTTAGGTAACTTAAGAAATATAGTTGTAGCAAAAGAGAAACTAAGGTTTTGGCCGGGAGAATGGGTGGAAGAGAACGCTGCTGTTGAAAATGCCATGATTTCGTGATTAATAATAATTGTCTATGTTCACATTTATTTACCTAAATAAGTACCTTAGTACCTCCTATTAAGTAGTATTATTATCCTATTTAGTATTTAGTGTACCATTTTGTATTTTATTTATTATGTACTAAAACTCTACGTGAATAGGTATGAACATGTGCAGTATATAAATTATACTTCCTAAAGTTGGTAATTACGATTAATGACGAAAAATCTCAACGGGCATAGATCCGGGCCATTTTATGGCGAAAAGAAAAATCTCAACGGGTACAGATCCGGGCCATCTTATGGCGAAAACAAAATGTTGTATTATTTATATTTATATATCGCTGTGTGGCCTCTTGCTGGGTGCTAATCATCCCATCGACAGCGGATGGATGTGTGAGAAGCACGTTCGGTAGTTGGCTAACGCTGTCGACTTCGAGGCTTGTTGTGTTCCCATCGGCAGCGGATGGATGTTGATCAACATTAAAAGTAGTAGAAGTCCTAGCTGCACTAGCCTCCAATTCCGGGTACTGACGCTCCAGTGGCAGCAGATGGGTGGTTACGGCAGTACATACAGAGCAATTGGCCAGATAATCAAAATAACAACAGCAAAGAAAACGAAATGAGATAGTCAGAATCTTTTTATGTAATAAAGTAACAATAAAATGTTTTGAAAATATATGTTCATACCTATTACAACTAGTCTTTAGACAAGTTTAAGGTACCAAAGTACAAATACTATAGTATTATAAGTTTAATTGTACCTACATTTAAGAAGTTGCAATGTATAATAGAGTTAAGTATATAAACAAGGTAGAGGCTACATACTTCGAGGACGAAGCATTGTCAGAAAATGGCCGTATGAGATATTTTATATTGTTTAATAATAATATATAACAATACTATGTACATTCATGATAAACAATAGGGTTTCAAAATATATTCAATAATAAAATAGAACAGGCTTGATTTCCTACTTGTTTCGCGGCTCAAATTCAAATACTAGGTCAAATCACTTTCATTAAATGAATAAGCTATATCATAATGTATTTAATTACTTAGATTGTGACATATCCATATTTGTATAATTGTTGTTAGTATAATTGTTTGTTTCTAAATTATTATTTAGTATTGTAAAGCTTAATAAATAGTTGTAATGACTCTTCGCGCCATTAATGTTTTTGCGCGGGCGCTCAGCGCTGGTTGCTTTGTTGTGTCTGCCTTTAAATACGATCGAAAAGCCGGGCAGCGCCACTTTTTCGTTGGCAGCCCTCCAAGACAGAACTAAAAGCTAAGTATTGCTCATGTATTAGTTGTATATCTAGTTAATAGCAATTTGTGCAATATAACCCTAAAATATTATTCAATATGTTTCTTTTTGTGCTATAATTTGTGTTATAACCTGAATGTTTTGTTGAATATAAAAGTATTAATGTTCCACGTTGTTTCCTTCCTTAACTACCCACAATAGTAATCCTATAGGGATATTTAGTAACATTTTCTTGAAAATAGATATCAAGGTAGTTAAAATTAGATTCATTCTGAGCTTTCATAACTTTCCTAGTTAGTAGAGTCCTTAATATCTATCACATGCTTATTACCTACTTATTAACAATTTATTTCGTCTGAACATGAATGTGTCTGGAAAAAATCATCACTAATGTTGTTCTCTTACATAAATTTCGTTAAGTTCATGTGATTATTAAAATAGTCGTTAGCAAGACAATGTCTATGTATATTTTTCAATAAAATTAATAAGTTTTTGATACTCACTACAAATCTCTTATAGTAGAATTCTATTATAGTTGAAGTTTATGAAAGTTTTTTGCTCTAATACATCTTATACATTTCATAGATCTAATGCGAGAGTTTGTTTCTGGTTTAGGGTGATTACACATTTTATTATTTCCTACTTATGTTATGTATGAGACAACTCATGCGATTCCTTTAACAAACTAGCATAAGTACATAAGTACTTACCTAATAAAGAAAGTCTTCCGGAATGAACCTTATTTAATTAAACCAACTATATTTTTTGATCTTATTTCAACTCTTAATGCATATTAAGTATTTCATATAATACATTATTATGGTATACATGTTAAGTAACTCTAATTGATGACTAGAAGCATTTTCTTAAATCTACATGAGATCGTGGATCATGGAGTCGTGGGTCAATCATGATTATGATTATCACTCATGCTGAACAGCTTGTCATTGTGAGTCCACGCGTATCCACGGCACTTCCGTCTCCGGTGGTACACGCAGCGCCAACGGACTTTGGTGCCGCTGACAGAATGCACGCAGAACGTGTACTTGTTAATGCAAAGCCTCTTCTTGCCTCGAATCGTATGACCGTAACGACAGTTTAGTTCTGAAAAATCGAAATGTCATTTTTTTGTAAAGTCTAAACAAGTTCTATATTTATTCACACAATATTGCCGATGCGGTCGCATCGCCCCGTAAGAACTACCTAACCTCTCCAGCTCAGCCCACAGATATCATAAGAGCATAAGTGGCAGTGGGTGGGCCATGTAGCTCGCATAGCCGATATCTGCTAGGAAGTACGCATCCTTCTTGTCGAGTGGTGACAGCGATGCATGCGACACGTAATGGAGTGTTGAGAGAAAATCCAATTGATCCGACGTTTTGCAGCAGTCGCGGGGAGTCAGATCTTAAAGGCGGCGAAGGGGTATACTTCAATTCTTCAACATGAAATTTAGTTTTTCCTATCGGCCAATTGGCACACTTTAATACACCGAATTAAAGTATATACACAAAAACATCTATGGTATCAATGGTTTTAGTAATAACAATTTCTCATCAATTGCATTCGAAAATTCTTAATTATTTATTTTATGAAAATACGAGACGTGGGTTCGTGGTTATGGTTATTCCATATTTTGACGATTTGATCACCGACAGTATGCACTAAAGCTTTACAACCCTTGTTGTTGTGTGTAGAGCATCTCCATCTGTTCTTTAACCCTGAAACAGTTTCCGGCCTCACGCAAAACGTAAATCCATCTACAGCGAGTAAGTGTCTGCCGTTATTGTTTCTCGTAAATATACATTGCACTGAAATTAAAGAAAGATTATTTTATGTTATCCTAGTTCAGTCTTAAAGTCCGCCACTTAAAATAGAAACTTGACAAAGAAAATAACAATTAAATAAGCAAACACTACTTGTGTTATTTTACTGAACAGAGAGGAATATCGATAGAGATTGCGATGAGTCAGCTCCGGTTTTGATAAAAACAAACACCACTCTTGAAAAACTTCTTTGATTGATTTCTATTTTTAGTACGGTATTGTTAGTAAGTCTTTTTTGTTAATGTGAATTCAGATTTTGTATTAAGGGAGCTCTTCCAACTGTATGAGGTCAGTCCTTAATTATAATTAGGCATTGCACGTAAATGAAATGACTAGTTATTTCACATGTTATGGTCTTTTTCAGTCGAGGCTAGTTTAATTGATAATTCATAATAACCGCAATTTAATATGCCAATCACTATTGAAGTATTGGTAAACCTACACCAGGTAAGTATGATCGACTATGATTATGATCGTTAATGATCTTGACAATCTTATCATCAACAGTTTGCGCGGCCGCGCGACACCCTCTCCCTTTGTGGGTGGAGCATACCCAGCGAGTTTTAAGGCCGACTGCCTTCTTGAAGCAGAACGTGTACCCATCGACAGCAAGTAGAGTGGTGCCACGACGAGATAAAATGTATTTTGCTGGAAAACAATAATGAAATATTATTTTGACTGAGTAATATAAACTTTAATTCTTAAGTTTCTTAGGTCGAACATTTTTTAGACTCATTTAATAGCAATATAGAGTGATTTTACTACTCACTCACAAATGCGAAAAACACATTTTCATTTACCTATGAAATGAATAAAATTTAGTTTAATTACATACTGCAGACGACATTGAAACTTTTTAATTATATCATGTATCATGTAAATATATACCTCTATTAACTGTATGTCAACTTTTCAATTTTGATTACTACAGGTAATAAATAATACCTACTGCAATAGTGACTAATGATTATGATAATTATTGATTTTGACAAGTGTATTATCAACTGTGAGAGCGATGGCCCGGCATCCTCTGTGGTTGTGTGTAGAGCAAACCCATCTAGTCTTTGGATACTTGGTATTTTTTATGCAGAATGTATAGCCGTCGACTCTGAGTAAGGTTTTTCCACGACGGGACAAAACGTACTCGTGAATTGCTGGAAAATAAATAAAAATAAATCAACAATTAGTGGCCATCTAGCCGAGAACTGTAGTGGATTCCAAAAATATGGACGCGCGATATGCGTAATCTTGAGCATAAATTGGTTTTGTCTTAGTTATGGTTTATAAAAATGTCTGAATTGACTAGAATTATAATTTATACCATTAAGAGTAACATAAAAATAAATTCAAATTTCATTTAAGAAAACTTTTAAATAGAGAACCTATCAGTTTATTTAAGTGAACAAAATTCATTTCAAAAGATGTATCTTTGTTTAGTACCTCTGTACCTCACACAAAAACTACTTAACGGATAAGGGGGACATTTTGCATACGTATACCTAGTTCTAAACCTGGAAACGCATCTTATTTGAATAATAGGTACTTTACTAACAGTAAAGTAAAGAGCTCACTACATGCGAAAAATTAAGCTAATCTATCGCTATTCAGATAAGATGTACCGGAAAATTTAGAGAGAAAATTAAATAAGTATGTAAAATAAAAGTTTTTTTTGATGTCATAAATAGTATACTTTTGGACACGAATGGAGTACATTAAAATTTCAATAATTAATAAAAATAATCAAGTAATAATTGAATTTGATTATATTCATTACGCAACAAAATATTGTGCATACGTGGATATCCATTATTTTTACAAAAAGAACCTCTATATTCTAAAAATGTGTTCCTTAAATAAAAATATGAAAGAGGTATCTATAAGCAATCATCATTGAATATTTTTTTTAGCTGACATAGCAGATCAGAGTCCTGATTTAAAAATTTTATTACATCATGAAATGAGTATACGGGTCGTAATGACTTTCCTCACTAATGATACCTATGCCACCGAAAGATACATCATACGTAGGTATTCCATTATTTTTGATATTACCACAAGGTACGCCGTGGTTGTGGTGGTTGTGCACCATGAGGAGTCGGTTGCCTTCGGTGATGGCGTACGCGCCGCAGCCCTTGGGCCGCGCAGTGGAGCAGTACCATCGCTTTCTAACACTAGTGCGGTAGTGCTTCGGTAAGAAGAACTTGAAGCCGTTCACGTACAATAGCGTGTTTCCTTTCTGTGACTTTACAAATCTGAAATCTGTACAAGTGTTAACAAAAACTTCACAAACAAGAAATCGAAAATTCGTAGCATTTTCCTAATAGTGTAATTGTAGATATTTTTTTATTATTCTACGTGTTTTACAGCTTAGTTTTGCTTTTTAATTATTATTTGCTTCTTAGCTACTGATAGGAATTCAAGGTTACAAAGTTGTGGCTGAATAACCTTTTAAAAAAAATATGCACTTAGTTTTAACATATTTTATTCAACGCCTATGTAACTGAAATTTATTTGTTTTCAAGGAAAGCAATAGCCTGCAGAGTAGTTCGTCCGACTTATGCGCAATTCCTTTCGAATACTTCCTTCGACTTCGAGTCCTTCCTATACATTTCGCGCCTTGCAGCGCCCCTACCGAATAGAGAGGAACTACTATGCGTAGTGTGACAACCATCTTATGAACTCGATGAAAGTTTTCGAATGATTTTGAGTGAGTCGTTGCACTTTGACATGATAGTGGTCATCGCGTGTGCGCTATAGGTAGATGTTATAAAAATAAGAGGATACAAAATCGGTTGGTTTTTACTTATCCACGCAGTATTTTAACAGACTTTTCCAATACAAGTAATTTAGAATAGTATAGCTAATGTAGTAGCTTCTATAACACGGAATACAGAGTATGACATAACACTCAGAGTACATATGTATTCAGTCACTTTCCGTCGCTTCTTGTGTCGCGGCGTGGTAAGCACACAATGTGGCAACGCTGGAGCGTCTCCAACGTGGAGGAGAAAATCGGACTAGGGAAGTGCCTTAGCATTTTGTTTCAAGAATGCACGAGGTGTCATTGATGTATTTTGAGCTTAGTGATTATGATCATTTTTGATAACTTGAATGAGCCCCTCATAGGTTCTTACTGAGACAGGGCACCTTTTGCTCTTTCTTTTAGAACAATACCAACGGCATATTCTGTAAGGATCATATTTTCCATTTGAACACCAAAAAGTATTGGATTCAATGCGAAGAATATTGTTTCCAGATGAAGATAATTCAAAACAACACAATGCTGAAAATAATCTCTTGAAGTCTTTATTTCCTTTAGTTAAAGTCGAAAGACCTTCGAAAATCACGCGATGAGACGCTATCAAGATGCTTGAACAATCACTGATGTTTGCTGCAATACTTCTGCAGTTAATTAATAATTTGAAAGAATTAATAAATACTTGTTGCATGAGGATAACTTATTTCCTGAAATCACAAACTGAGTCGTTAAATCATTCGTGTTTTCTTGATAAACGAAAATACGGGAAGCCGTAGCGTATTTTCCCAAAATTATACTTAACATCAATGGCTTAACAAAGCTAATGTCATAGACAGTGAAATAAGGTTTATTTTTACGTTATTTTTTAATTTTACAAATTCTAAAAAAGTACCCTATTTTGAAACGAAATATGACAATTTAATTGATTAGCTACGAGAAACTATATATAAAAAGACACAGAAAAAACTAATCAAACTTGATGAAGAATGAGTATCTTATTTATTCGTGATTATGGACGGCATTCATTTTTAAAATATATTTGCACTTTTCGTCGAGAGTGATGCGAGCCCTACAGAACTTGTATTTAGAACATCGCCAGTGACTGTTACCGTGGAGGGTATTTAAGGTTTGCCGGCTGTAGGTGTAGTCCTCGTAAACTAACTGCAGGTGGCCTCGGCGTGATGTTATGAAGATAAGTTCTGAAACTTTATACATTATGAAAATAGGTTCACAAAATTACTTTCTATTCAGATTTCATTTCATTTATTTAGTAGAATTCTAAAAGTGTAGGACTTTCACTCACTCCAAGTCTTCGCACTGGCCTACCGCGTACATTATAAATTATAAACAAAAGTAATCGAGTTTCTTGGGTCATCGCTGAAGGGACGGGCTACTATGAGTCATTTGGCGTTAAAACAATAAAAAAACCGAAAAATAAGATATTTGGAAAGAAATACACCTAGACATCATCTTAGAGCTCTTGACCTTGTATTAAGTTTAATTACTTTGGAAATTACTTTGTATCAAAATAAATCAAAAGAAGAGCAACCCTTGCCTTGATCGTATGATACTCGTACCTAGACTCGATCCTGATAGGTTGAGTCTACTAATATCGCTACCTCGTTTACACTCGCTTGCACAGTATTATGTATGACAGGGATACCTAATTGAGGTCCCTGTTAGGCGTAAAGAAACTGACGACACAGTTGGGGGTAAAGGTATTTTAAGATTATGTAAATTCTGAAAACATTGGAATATTGATCTAGTAGTTATTCAGTAATATTGTGTGTTTATAGAGCAGTGCGCAAATATTATTTTAGCTTTGTGAAAATCATTTACGATTATTATGGAAGTACGGGGTCAACCCCTTAACCATTAAAACAAACATATTTATATAACCTTTATTGACACGTAAATGTAATGCCAATAGTTTAAAAAGCAAAAACCCGAAATTATAGTAAAATAAACATTATTTATTTGATAATATTAAGTAAAACATAAAAGCCACATGCCTCGTCCTTGTAGTTTAGAGTAGAAATTTTATGTAAACATTTTCTAGTAGTTTTTTGTATGTGTATTATAAGTGTGTAGGTATGTGTACGGTGGATTATAACCCCCCCTTGTAACCAGTTCAGTGTCTATTTATTACCTGCTATGTCTTATGTTCAGTATCGTTATTAGTGATCGTGATCAGTTTAGGTTTTCTAAATGGTATTGAGTACATTATCCAGCACAATTCTTGCCCAGCAGTATTTGCTAACGGAACACCGCCTGTAAGATTTTACCGTCCTTTCTTGGTTTGGTAGTCTAAATCGCCGCCCGTTGTACTCCAATAGCATTTCAGGCCCGATTTTTAACTTAACAGACGAAAAATCTATTTCGTTTGATATTAGGTGTACACTACCGTTAAATATTAGGTCCTTACATATGAAATTGGCGTTTTGTATGGGAGGAACAAAAAGTCGAATATTTTTTAATATAATATATTTAATTAATCAAAGTATGAACCATTATTTTCTATGCACTTTTGCCATCTTATAGGTAGTTCATTGATCCCTTTACTAAAAAAACCAGTCGGACGGGAATCAATAAAATCTTTGAAGGCGATTTGGACTGCCCCATCGGAGTTGAATTTTTTCCCTTGCAAGAAGTTATCCAAATTTCGAAAAAAATGGTAATCTGTTGGAGCAAGGTCCGGGGAGTACGGAGGATGTCTTAGACTTTCCAATTGAAGCTCTTCTAATTTAGTAGCCGTCTGTTGCGCAGTGTGTGGTCTAGCGTTGTCGTGAAGCAGCAGTGGCGTGGAGCGATTGACCAGCCTAGGTTGTTTAGCCGCTAGCTTTTCCATCATGGTTTGCAATTGCTGACAATAGACATCAGCCGTAATAGTCTGGCCAGATTTGAGAAAACTGTAATGAACAATACCGGCACTAGTCCACCAAACGCTTACAAGTAACTTTTTTGGGGTTAATTTTCGCTTGGGGCAGGATTTGGCTGGCTGGCCAGGATCCAACCATTGCGCTGAGCGCTTCCGATTATCGTAAAGAACCCATTTTTCATCACAGGTAATGATTCGGTTTAAAATACCTTCATTATTGTGCCGGTTTAGTAATGTAACGCAGCAGTCGACGCGCGTTTGCCGGTTTGCTTCAGTCAATTCGTGAGGTACCCACCTTTCAAGCTTTTTAATCTTCCCAATTTGCTTCAAGTGAATTAAAACAGTTTTATCACTAACACCGCAGCCTGCAGCTAACTCGGACGTGGTTTGCGATGGATCCGCTTCCAAAGAGGAGAAATTTGTGATTAAAGTGGCCAGTACGAAAAACGCCAATTTCATATGTAAGGACCTAATATTATAAAAAAGGTACTTAAACTAATTCATATAAAAAGATCCCAAAAATATTTCTCATATTATAATTATATATAATTTCTAATATTGCCTTAAACAATTCATCACTGAATTATAATGGGAAATGTAATCGGAAAAGTTAACCATATCATAAGTTTGTAATGGATTTTTGATCTGTTTAGGTCACAACTAGGTCACCTCGAATCGGCTTCTAGGAATCACTCAGCTTAACATATTGCCCCTCATAGATACAGTATTTCGAGGGAGGGTGGGTATGCTTATTCTCCAAGCCAATAATGCCGAACTTCTCGTTGAGTTTCAACTTGGCATTGCAGCCTCTACAGTTGTGTGTAGAGCAGTACCAATGGAAGAATTTAGTCTTCTTACATTGTTTCTTGCAGTAGTACGTGTAATCGTTGTACATTACGAGGTGTTTGCCGGAGTACCGGGACTTTGCTAGTAGTATCACTGAAATATTGCCAAGTTATGTGTTAGATTTCCGTTCAATACTAATGATAAATTTAAGAAGCCTCTCACAAATTAACCCATAGTCTAGGCATAATGTAATAAATAGAACAGGTGGATGATCGAGCTTTTTAGGACACCAGATTAATTTGTTTAACATTAATATAAGAGGAAGCCCACACGTTTCTTTTTTCGTTAAAATTTAAATCATTTGTTACTTTAACAATTTTGGTGACAGGAGAATCCGTCAATCCACATCCTGTATGTTCGTATGGAAAAAAAATCCTATATGAGCAAACATAAAGATTACTTTAACTTTTTTACCCAATTTAATTATTCCCTTTCTTTGTAATACCCTGAACTTTTTTTTTTAAACAAACAATCATGACAACTTTAGCCTTCATTACATTCTTTGGGATAACAAACGTTATGTTTTGATATAAAACCCGTCCTTGATTATGTAACTAGGTCGAACATGGCAGTGTTCTGTTTTGGCGTCTATCAGAATCCTGTCTTCCACATTTGCAGCCCTGGTGATCTTCAGGCGGGCCTTGCAGTTGCTAGCGCCGGTGCAGGAGTAGGCAGAAATCTTAGAACCCTTCTTGTGCTCGTAGAAAGTGTATCCATCAATCATAACAAGATATTTTCCGTTTCGTTTTTGAAACCATTTAACTGTAATTGTTGTACAAGGGGCTTTATCTCATATTATTTTCGTATTTATCGTTAAAAAAGTCGCTGTTTTGCCATTTGATATTGAAAAAATAAAATAACAATATCATTTGGTATTTCAATTATTTGAGTCCATACGTATACCTAAATACATACCTCGTTCATACTGATAACAAAATTATAAGCTAATCATTTTCTGCAAAAAACCCCGTCACGGATCGAGTATGCACTCCTAGCTAGAGGAGAGTGATTATGCGCCAAATTGTGTTTAGCTTTGATGTATGATCCGGAGTGTCGAACGAAACGGGCGTTACAAGTCCTTTCTGTGCATTGAAAGTATTCTGATTCGCAATTTTTATTCACGGCATCCCTCCTGAATACGTATGAGTTAATTATGGCTATTGGTTTGTCATTAGTACTCTTAGCCCAAAACACTGAAATGTACAGGATTGTTAAACATTAGAACGTAATTTATGAAGGCAAAATAACATGAATGTACTACTAGCTGGTCTCCCGATTTGTAAAACGAAAATTGAACTTTCTCATTTCATTTTGTGCACTCTAACGCACGAAAACGAAAGAGAAACTTACACTTTTGTTTGAAAACAAAAGTATTTTTGTTTGAAAACAAAACTATTTTTGTTTTGTTTTGTGCCCATCCATACCTTGCGATTTTTCCGAAATACAATATCGGCGTACTGAAAGCGTGATGTTATTTCAGGCATATTTTTTCCTACGGTACAGCGGCCATCATATATGTAGTTAACAATTCCAACAAGAATCAAACATGCGGTGCCAAAACCTATTCGAGAGGTACAAGCTCTATCTAAGGTATACACCATTAACGACTTTGAATGTAGGAGGTGAGTGTTCATGTGCCCCGGTGGTTCGCAACAGAGCTCTGCTGTATCTGTCGACTAAGGCGAAGGCACCGCATCGCTTGCAGCATCGCCAGTTCTCGGTTCTCATTTGGGTTGAATGCTTGAAGTATGGGTAACCGTTTATAACTAAAACTTCCCCACCTTTTCGAACAGTTCGAAGCCATTGCACTGAAAAGATGAAAAGGTAAGTACGAGTAAAAGTATTAGTTACGTTTCTTTCCCCTCCAACTTAGCCCGTCGGCATCTATGTCGTAAGAATAGACTAGGGGAACCTACTAGAGGAAGTGAAGAAACTTCGTTGTGTGTTTTTAACATCCTTCCTGCGGTGGTGATTATGGCAACCCTTAGGCGAGGCACGTTCAGTGAAGTGACTATGCTGATGAGGATAAAGTTTTCAATGCAGCTCTAGCTAATACTAGCGCTTTTTGTCAAAAAATCCGTATAACCTACAGCAATCTTTTATTGATAAGACTGACTACATACAGGTGAAATTACATTAAAATAAATAATGAGTAAATTTAACGTACCTCCTTAATCCTACATTACGCACATTAATATTACATCAATTAAACATTCATTCATTAAACAAACAAGGTGGTGTAAAGTTAAGTACAGCTGACAATTCTATAAAAAACCTAGAACTGATCACATACTTTAATAATTTATAATAACTCTTAACAATATATTCTTACGATTAATACAGTTAATGAAATATGAGAGTTTTACGGTAACGCGTTAACAAGTCAGCTTATAAACTCACCGTAAATTATCACCAGGACTGATGTTATGTTCTTACAAATTAACACATTAGGGTCATGGCTCACTGATATGATACGGATGCGAGTGGAAACGAAATAAAAGCGCGTCAATAAAAATGGATAAAGAAAACACAAAGTAATGAATAGGTTTCTATAAAAAATATCTCGCGCGATTCCGAATAATTGATCACTAAAATACAAAATGCGTCCGCGCAGCAGCTGGCAGCGGCAAAGGGGTTTCTTTTTTAACAAATTTCTAATCAGATTCTCCTAACAAACATCTTCGGTAATTATTTCTCCAATTGTATAATCGCATACGGAAGAAATTTAACACCAAGAGTATAATATAATAATGCACTTATTCATATCTTAATATTATGGGAAGACAATAAATAAATGACTAAATAATCTCTGCCGCTTTCTAGAATCCTACCAAAGTAGACTCAGCCTTATGAAAATTACAAAGCCTGAATAAACGAGAGCAACGCTTTCATCGTGTGTCTGCACAAAATAGTTGATTAACCCTCAACTAGTTATTAAAAGAACAGATAACTGTTCCTCGTTTAAAAAGGACTTAATAAGATAAAGTACTCTAATATATTGACACCAATAAATTATTAGACGTCGTCCTAATTGACCAACGATGGTTCGACTAAACGATACGATTTCATCGCGCGATGTTCCAGCAGGTGTCTTATTAAGTCGCACGATGCCCATCGCACGATAAGCATCACGCGAGGCCAGGTTTCAGATCTCGCGTATATGTAGACACTGACAGGCATCAAAAAGGCATCAATGCTTACGTGATGAAGCGTGACGAATTAGGACACTCAAAAGATATTGTAGCTATAATTGCACGACTGTACGACCTCTCGTACCATCTTTATTAGAAACGATCGTTGGGTACCTAAATTTGTTGCGATTTATGCCAATCGATGAGTGGTAGTTTAAACGCTTGGATATTAAAGTCATTGGTTTCTGCAGTTTAGAAAAGTTTCATAAGACATAAGCCCCTTGCTTGCAGAGCTTAAAACTGTTTTTATTCCGGGATCGTTATACTAGATGACTGTCACACAACCTCTTCACTGGTCTCGAAAATACTCCATGCTCTGAAACGTACCAGACCGGTTCGTGGTTATGGACTCCCGTGAGTCGGAGCAGGCGCCGGGTCTCCTTGTGCACGGTGGCGTAGGCGCCGCAGCGGTTGGAGCACCTGAAGTACTCCGTGCTTTTTGTTGAGAGGCTTTTCGAATATGGATAGCCGTTAACGATTAATACGAGATTGGAACTGCGTTTGTTTCTAAGCCATTCCACTGTAAATTATAAGAGGGTTAGTAAAATTGTGTGGGTAGTTATTAAGTTAAAGATTGTTATTATAGAAAAATAATAAAATGTACAACTTACGTTACTTAAAAATAACCAAGGCCAAGTCATTTCCTATAGAATTAAACCATTTGCCTGAAAATAAACGAGCAGTCGGTATAGTTTTTAATTATTCACTAACTAAGGATAGTAATAAATATATAATGCCAATCCACACCGCCTTGTCTAGCCCCAAGCTAAGCAGAGCTTGTTGCTTTACGAAAAATACTAATTTTACTAAACTTATGATTTAAAAATGTTATTTATGATGTAAGTTATTGTATAATTTTATTTCATAATTAAAAAACTTTATGTATTTCTTAAACAATTTGTATTGTTGTACTCGCTAATAAATGATTACTTCAATTTATTATACAAAATTTCTAAAAACATGATGAGGGACTATGCATAAACTAACGAGAGTTTATTATTATTATTTAACATATATGTATATAATAAGCCTGTAATTTTTCGATACAGTTTACATAAATAACTTATCTTTCACTTAATTATTGCTGTATTCCGCAAAAATAAAATAAAATTTTATGAAACTGAAAATTGCGAGAACTGTGGGATGCAATAATATACTTTTATGTTTGTTAAATAAAATTATCCTCCAAATATTGACATTGATATGCAGTATTTTCAAATTTTAGTAGGCGTATGACTTTACTCTTTTTTATCATCCTCAGGTCTTCAGTTCTTCCGACATGTCCAGCATACTTTCCTTTCAGTCTTTGACCGAACACTAGAGCATCAGTTGCCTAATTATACAATACTAGACAGGAAAACACTGATTCCAGAGCATCAGTTTGGATTCAGAGAACAACATTCTACTATAGATCAAGTACATAGAATAACGAATCTAATTGAAAAAACACTAGAAAATAAAGAAGTCTGTACTACAATCTTCCTCGACGTAGCACAAGCTTTTGACAAAGTATGGCATGCAGGCCTTATAATAAAACTAAAATATATATTACCGATAGAATACGTAGAAATAATTCAATCATATTTAACTAATAGAGCCTTTAGAATAAGACAAGAGGATTCTTACTCTGAAATAAAGGCAATCAAAGCAGGGGTGCCACAAGGAAGTGTATTGGGTCCGGTCCTATATCTTTTATATACTTACGACATCCCTGAACACGAAAACAATACCATCGCAACTTTTGCTGATGACACTGCTATCATAGCCACGGGAAAAACGCATGCAGAGGCAGCCGAAAAGGTTCAAGTTGCGGTTGATAAAATATACAACTGGACCATCACCTGGCGAATAAAATTGAATGAAACAAAGTCGAGTCACATCAACTTCACAAATAAACGAGACCAATATCATCCAGTTTTCATTAACGGGGCCGTCATACCATGCGAAAATACCGCAAAGTATTTGGGCATGACACTAGACGCGAAGCTTCGCTGGAAAGCCCACGTCAAGAAGAAAAAAGAGGAGCTAGAATTCCGCTACAAAAAGATGTACTGGCTAATTGGAAAAAATTCTACATTAGCAGTACACAATAAACTCCTATTATATAAGCAAGTCCTAATGCCAATCTGGACCTATGGAATACAGCTATGGGGCTGTACAAAAAAGACAAACGTAGCAATAATACAAAGATTCCAGAACAAAGTACTCAGATCTATTTTAAATGCTCCTTGGTACGTAAGAAATGAAGATATTCATCGGGACCTGAATATTCCATTTGTCGAAGCAATAATACAAAAATACGCAGAGGCCCACGAACAGAGGCTTCATCATCATGTGAACGTCGAGGCGATCCAGCTCCTCGACAACACGGACATAGTGAGAAGGCTCAAAAGAACAAAACCTTTTGAGTTAGTGTAGTGATAATAATAGTGTATGTGCATAAGTGCTATCCCAAAGAACACATGAACTAAGTGTCTTCGCCTTAAGTATAGAGACAATAAGAAAAGTGCCAATGGACACGTTCTTAGTACCTAATATGATTTTATAAAATTAAGTTAAAACTAAATTACCTATTAGCCAAATTTATGGCTAGATTGTAATTATATTCTAGTGTAACTTACATTAATTTATGCTAGACAACAATAAAAAAAAAAAAAAAAAAAAAAAAAAAAAAAAGTTGCCTAATTCATTTTCTAATGTTGTATGTCTCACTGACGTTCTATTTATATTACATAAATTATTCACAAAAAGAATCAAAGTCGAATTGGCCGTCTAAATCGGAGTTTGAGTCTTGACTAGCCAAGACTCGACCGTTAAGTAGATGCGCTGTCACCATTACACTTTTATAAACACTCCTTGAACTATTTTAAAGCTAGGTGGCATATGGTTGTGGGTAAAGTTAGCTTTGACTATAGCTCCATTGATAGGCGTTGCGGCCGTTATGAACCGCGCTCTACATTTGCTGCCGTTAGTGCATCGCCACGATATAGTTTTGTCACGAACCTTGTCACGGTAGAATGTAAACCCATCGTATATCGCTAGTTCATTCCCAGATGATTTCCTTACGAATCTCACTGTTGAGGAGAAATACAAGTCATGGGTAAGGGTAAAATCAATTTTAAGTAGGTACATCTATGGTATATCATCAAGTCACCGGTAATTCTATGGGGATAAACAGGATAGGCAAATGTATTTGCTTAACGTAAGATTATTTGCTTTTTTTAAGGTTCACTGTGTTATTGCTATAGTCTAGAAGACAGACTGAATTACTTGTACAAAAAATAAACTTGCAGTCTCATGCTATTAGTGGGTAAGTGAAAACCAGAAGTCATTTTTCCACAAATACTTTAATTCTATATCATAAAAAGGTTAAAAAAAGGGGAAAAAATATTATAAATTTCAGGGGGTGAGGGCGGTGTTCTCAATTGGGTAAAATAAGTGACATCGAAACTTCATATATGGATATGGCCGCTGTAACTAATTGAGCACAGGATCAAATGATCATGTGCTCAATTTGATACATATGTAATAAATATTACAAAATAATTCAGCCGTACTAAGTAAAAACCAATATATTTTAATACTCAAGATCACCATCGATATAGTTTTCGTGATCTTGAACGGGGAAATACTAATGCTATAATACTTAATTTATTTGTAAAAATGAGGTTTACAATGGATTTGTTACACAATTTCACATATTTCTTTATTATGTATTTTTTATTAAAGGATGCGCATTAAATATATGTTAACTAATTTAGTCACAATATTACACTTATATAGAAAATCTTTACGAACTAGCTGAGTCATAAAATAAATCGATATAACGATGTCAGTTTATAAGTTAATTAATATTCTAATATTTTTTACAATGGAGCAAGATTCGTAGCTATTTGATAACAAGGATCAGGAAAGACTTTTTCTAGTCAGCGTCATTATTGAGGTAGTACATTATATTATATTTCAACACATGACTAACAGTATTTCTATAAACAGGTCCTGGAATGCCTACTCAAAACAATTTAATCAGGATCGCGTGTATTCGCGGATACAGTTCACTCTCGTGTTCATAAAACTATATTTCCTCCTCCAGGTCGCAGAGACAAGGTAGCCTGAGCAATTAGAGCTTACTTAATAACGGTTTACATGATTTATAATTAATTGTCTTACACTTGGACTATGTTTTGTGATGATTTGTTTTGATTCGTAAAATTACTAATATGTTATAATTTTATATAATTATATAAGATAGCCCATGTTTTCTCATTCAATAAAATTTTATGATTTTTTTTTGCTTTTTTATGTTTTATTATCTACATTGACCTAGGTATCACTATTAAGTGAACACAGAGTTAATCTATTAGTAATATACACCTCTGGTCAAATATATATGTACATCTGCAGATCATGCATATATTTGTCTGAAGGCGGGAATCGAAACTGCCACCTCCTGCGTTGCAGGCGAACCATCGCCCACTTCGGGCCAGAGGTCGTCAAATACAGCTATTAAATTATATAAACTCTATCACACAAACAATTGGTAGCCCCTAGATGTTTCCTTCACATCATCTAACTACCAGCCAATGTAGATTATCTAAAAGTTATCGCTTATAAGAAGATTAAAGTGCATCAACATGTTCATTTGTCCTGTGTTGGGGAGGTCCTCAACACACTACACATGAACCAAATTTGAAACCAGAAAAAATATCTAGTACAATTTATGATAGACTCCATTGTCAATCTGAAACAGTGGAGGCTTATGAGTGTGGTGTAGCCTATCCTTCTTGATAGTGCCATCCTGCTTGATGATGATCCTCGCTCGGCAGATGCCCCAGGAGGTGCAGAGCCAGGTGGTGGTCTTCACAGACTGTCTGTAGCAGTAAAACGAGTAGCCCTGATATATTATCATTTTCTTTCCAGTTTCCTTTACCGCGTAGATCACTGTAAAAATGTATTTTTATAGGCACGAAGTTGTCATATCAGTACAAACAATTTTAATAAAAAAGTATAGAGGAAAAATGACATCCTCGAGCTACTGGAGCCTTGATCGATTAAGCCGGAGGCCTATGTGAGCAGTTAAGAAACACGTGCTGTGATGATATAATCAGCCCTAAAGCTATTGTCTTTGAATTTGAGGTTCACGTTGTCCTTTGTACAGGAGGTGAAGATTTGTTTTATCAGACTAAAAAGATGCATATCGCATAACCTTGTTAAGGATTTGTAGTTTAATGACTGCTATTTTAGCCTTCAACTCTGTTAGGGAACCAAAACTAAGGTGGAGTGTCTGTAACACCGAGGAACTGCAGTTGCAACGGGGATTAACAAAGAAGCTGATAGCTTTAGTTCCTGTTTTATTACCACTTAAACAAAAGATACCTGCATCACAAAGTTATATTTTAATAATAACACCATTAATTATTTTGAACTTCGGCGGCGGATGATTGTGGTTCGAGACCGCACTTTTAAAAGTCTTTTCGTCATTGTGGAGAGAGAACTTCGATCGGCATTTGCTCCATGACGTGCAATGCCATCTAGAGGTTGAATGAGTTTGTCTATCGAGATAGACGTGTAGCCGTCCATGATCGCCAGCTGTCTGCCTCTGAGGTTGTGGGCGAAAGTTACTGTAAGTAGACTGGGTATAAGTAAATGAAACATTTATTTAATATAAATACCTACTAAGAAATATTAAGAAGTCCGGTCGAGACTATCAAATATCACAGCAGAGACCTCACACTTTAGCTTATGTTTCTTCGAGCAGATTCACCGGATCCTGTTTCCGACGAGGGAGTGGGAATTTTTGAAGAAATTGAATCCTTTAATGACGATGCTTGTCATCTATTAATGCAGCTGAAATTCGTAGTTTAGTATGAACAATATAATACAACATTGAAATTTAGCAAATAAAATATAAAACTTATTAAAAATGGATTCACAAGCTCGCCTACATCATAATACTGCAGTTTTTTTAAAAGGATACGAGATATAATAACACTGTTATACGCAAATGTAATAATATTGATTATTTAGCTAAACATAAAAGTTCAAACATATGACTCAGTTTCACATTGTTAATTTCTGACGATAATCATTAAGATTAACTAGAAAGTGATCAAAGTAGCATGCATCCCAGAAAGAATAAATTCTGCAATAAATATTTATGGTTAATGATTTACATCCTAGTAAATCCTAAAAAATTACCTACGTTCAAATATATTCTCGTTTTAATTAATCGTGATTATGACATTGTCGTAACCTGATAATTATGTTGTCGATAGTGATGACAAAAGCAGTACATCCTGTGGTTTTCCTAACACATCGCCACCTGGTCTTCACGCCCTCACGCTGGTGAACGGTGAACCGATTCAAGCCGATGTCCAGACAGCGCTTCCCATTTGCCTTCATACCGAATAAAGCTGTAATGAATAAAAGTATCAGAAAAAGAAGTACTTTTATAGCCGAAAGACCTCCGTTTAGGTGTCTTTGCACGATCTGCAGACGGTGTATCACTAAGAAACATTCGTGATCCACCGTCGAAGCATCCATTCTAGTGTTAATGAGGCCCAAGTTGTAATTAGACGAAAAAGCAGAAGAAAAATACATAATTCAATCAACGCTTGTAATTACAATCAAAAATTGCACATGTGCAATGAACACAAAAGGCTGTTTTTTTTACAAATAGTATCAATGTATTAAAATTATGTTTATTAATCTTCTTACATAAAACAAAACTCCTACACCTAAAGAAACTATATAATTAAAATCAAAGCCAATACCTTCACAATAGTTATAATCATATAATTTAGAACCACATACGAAATCAATCAGCTGCAAAGGGTTAATTGCAGTCTGAGATGAGAATAGAAATCATTGTAAGTTCTTGAGCTAAAACTTCTTATTACAAAGCCTTTGCGGCAACATGTTGCAGTAAGAACTTATTACCGCTAATATTACCACACAGTATTGTCACATTTTCGATTAAAGATTTTTTTCCTACTTTTACCTAAATTTTAAAGAATAAATCTTATTTTTTTAATATGTTGCTGATCTTAATAATTAAAACTACATACAAAAAAAACGCCATGAAAGAAAGTTAGTTGATGAGAGCTAAATATAGACATGACGATCATTCTCTGACTGAATGAATACCTAACTTTTTGATTAAATATTAAAAAACTGATTAAAATTTACGGCAGACAGAGAAAGAGCCACTCAACACATAGATATTTTTTACATGAAATTTGAATAGGATCAAAATAACACAATAGGTATTTATACAATGCGACGGTGTTAACAAATAAATTCATGTTGATCATAGTATATACTCATGAAACTAGAATGATATGTCACAAATATAATATTTTTATTATCAATTTAAGAAAAAACAAGCTGTAGCAAGTTGGGTGGTCATTGATATTTAAACTACATTGCGTTCAAATATAAAGCTAACTAATTAAACTAACTAGGACGAAGACGTTGTAATCCAATAGGGCAGAATTCTTTGTGACATATCATAAAAACCTTTATAGGAAATAAAGCATTTTATTATTTGATATTGATATTTGTTAGTATAACTGTTTATGAGAAACTAAACGAGAAGTACTATAATGAGAACATCAGTGATTGTGACAACTCTTAATCTCTATGACCTCGTCGTTAAGAGTGACGAGTTGTGCGTTGCACCTCTTCGCACGTCTCTGCGAGCACCTCCAGTACTCCCTCGGCCCTGGTCGCTCCACGCGCTTGTTGTATCGGTACCCGCCGAGCTCCACTGCTGGGAAACCACGCAGGGAGTTGATGAAACGAGGTTTAAGTTCCGACATCACTGAAAAATAATTGAAGATTAGTTTGAGCCCCATAATGGATCCTTCGCTTACGAATAAAACGTTTTGAAATGAAATATTCATTAGATTCCGATGGTCAAAATATTTTTTTTAGTATAGTTGATTGTTTATCTTCTCGTGTGTATTCTTAAGATTTTATAACCAAAAAACATACTTATTATATATGTATAACTACAATTTAGAGATCAAAAAGCTGGAAATGTGTAATACAATTATGTTCGTACACAGAAAGGAACACACAAACTACATTAATTTTCTTAATAATACGTGTACCAGATAAATTCTGGTACTTTCAGGTAGTAGATGATCCAGAATTTATCAAGGTAGCAAATTTTACCTACAAGAAACATTTCTTTGCAGATTAGTAGAACTGCATTCACCGAATTTAAAAAATAAAATATTAACCTTTTCAGGTAAGAAATAATAAATGAGCATTATCTATCGTCAATCTTCATGACTCTATTGTATTTAATGTACATAATATAATATATTAGGTATAACTTTTCTTGCATATAACAACATCTCTTTTCTTAAGCAACAAAGGTTTTACTAAAAATTTAACTATATTGTATTGTAAATATCAAAATATATAGTCTATGTATAAGTAGATTAAAAATTTACTCTGTTATCTTCTTTTTATGTACAGTCCGCATCACATATAAGTACCCCCCTATGTCAATGTATGTGGGACACATTACTTGAAAGTCTGAAATTCCCAACAATAACAGTTATTGTTGGGAATTTCAGACTTTGAGTTATTGATTGGCGGAACGATCCTGAGCGGCGGCGTGATAAATTTTTCCATGTGAAAATTTGTGACAAGTTGCAAGGGAATTAGAAGTAGACGAAAATATAAGTAGACAAGGGGGGTACTTAATTTTGACGCGCACTGTACGTACATGAACCCACTTATAAAACTTTTACTCTGTCCTAATAATATGTGCTAGTACATTATACTCAGGTCGCTTTTGCAATATTTTTTCTAAGTTAATATTTTAATTAACCCTTTTACCTGATGACTGACATATAATTTACTACAGAGCTTGCTATTTTATTACCTAAAAATACCCAAAACTTTACTTCAAAATTCCTACCTACCCCTGACACAAAATTTTCTAATATCCATATTTCATAATATCTAATTATCTTGTATGCCTTAAGCGTAATTTTTTATATAATTTATTCATGCTAAAGTAAAATTTTCTGGATTAAATTTGCTTTATACAACTATTTAAACAAAATCTGACTTATTATTATGATAACTTAAATAATCTAAATATAATCTATTACGTATAATATTTTGTAAATCTCTTTGAACGAATATTTATGACATTCTTAGAAACATGACAATCTAAAGGTAAATAAATTAAATAACAATTTTAGGATTTTTGAGATCTTATTATTAGGTGGTGCAAGGTGAACAATATTTTTTTATATTAACCGAAATAACTTCTGATAAATTGTTATTTTATATTTTTATAATGATTATTTTTTCAACAGACTATAATTTTTTTCTCAGTGGGTATGACAGCTTTTTATCTGAACAACGTCTTCCCCGAGTGTGACGAGCTTCGCGTTACACTTCGAAGTCTTCCTTTTAGCACACCTCCAATACTTCCTCGGGCCAACCCGCTCGTAGCTATTGTTGTAGCGGTAGCCTCCGAGCATGACGGCCGGGTATCCACGGTCACTCTGCGTGAAGACAGGCTTCATCTCGAAATCATCATCTTGAAATGATAAAGGAGTGGTCAACCAAAGGTTGCATTCTTTTCAAACAAACACTTATTAAAAAATCGTTACATATCAGCTTAAGTCTATAAGTCAAAACAATTCTAAGAAAAATTCATAATTAACTAAAATAAAAACATTTCTATAGATTAAAAAAATCCACATTATTAGGTTGTAATAAATAAATCATGAGTAGTTTTAGTCGGTACAACTAAAGAGATGATTCTTAGATATGAAAAAAAAAATTGACATAATCCTCGTCCTATTATTATGTTCTAAGAGGATTTCCATCCTAATGATGAGAATGGGTATTGTTGACTTTTATCAGTTTGCTATGAAGGGTGACCGCAGTGGCACGACAAAAAGCCTTCTTGACACAGACCCAGCTGACGAGTGGATACCTGCTGTCACTCCTCCGGTTGAATCTGTAGCGGTCAAGGATCATACAGGGGTTCCCGAATCTAGTATTGAAAAATATCGGCTCAAGACCTGAAATAGTTTATGAGTAAGTTGAAATATTGTTATGTTCACACTATAAATACAAGAAATAAGAACAAATAACACATGTCATTTGTACAGGTATATATATATTTTGTTATTTTTAGTTTGTACTTAGGTATATGTAGTTATAGGTAGGTATATATTTTGTTATTTTTAGTTTGTACTTAGTGAAATGTTTAATTCTTACGCTTTTTATTTTTATAAATCTAGGCTACTTGCCGTGGTGTTTACATCATTGCCACAACTAAAGTTATTAAAATTGCCTCTTTCATGTACACAAGAACTAAAAATATACATAACCTGTTCGCTCTTTTCCCGTTTGGAGAAGATAAGGAATTTTTATGATTATGCTTAGAGTTGAGCTTGATAACCTCCTCCTCAAAGGTGACCACAGAGGCACCTCATGGGCTTGCTGCGGCTGCAGAGCCACCAGACCCTGGCCCCGGAGCAGTTCCTGTAGCCGTGGGGCCATGCGAACATAGAACCATACGTGATGTTGAAGTAAGTGGAAAAACGCGGAATGATGTTGTTAGTACAATAAATAAAGGTAATATATAATTTAAAACAAAATAGTTGAAGTTGAAGTTTTGCTAAGATTATGGATCTTAGCAAAACTTCAAGAAATATTTATTTGATATACATTATTATTTTTAAAAAAATCTAAATAAATAATATTTAATTATTTATTTAGATAAAATATTTAATTATTTATTTAGATTAAAAAAAATAATTTTTTTTTAGTCTTCGTCTTAATCTTTGTCTAAAAAAAATCTAAAATTTTATTGAGTTAAATAAATTTTTAAAATCTAAATAAATAATAATTAATATTTTTGTATCTTGTTATCTTAAAGACCGATTTGAATTTCTCCATCTCTCCCACTCACGATCCCTCCGCTCCTCTGATACTAATGTCCTTAAAATTCCATCGCACACGACCCAATTTTACAGTGATTCCTTCACCATGCAAGCTACCAGACTCTGGAACGCTCTTCCTGTATCCATTCGGCATGCCAAATACCTTCCTATCTTCAAAGACTTGGTTCATCAGCACTATCTGTCAACTCTTACTATATCGTCCTAAAATATTTGCTTAATTTTTATAACTGCTTTTTGTTTTTGTTTTTCTTTTTTAACTTTCATCGTTTTCAATTGTTGTTTTTTTTTTGTTATTGTTTTTAAATTATACATATTATTTACTTTTAATTACGCCACCGTTAGTATTATACTACCCGATCCTATCCATCCAAAGGTTGCCTGGAAGAGATCGCTTTTAGCGATAAGGCCGCCGATTGTGCCACATTAGTTTTAGTAGAAGTTAGTTTGTTGTTATACTGTTATAAAAGGTGCAATAAAGTTATTATTATCTTATCTTATCTAATATATCAGTTTATATTTAAAAAGGTGCATAATACAAAAAAATATATAACAGGTTTTTATTCATGTTTTCTTGGTCTTAGATTTCTCACAACTGTATTGCAATCGACGTATGCTTTTAGACTGTTTTTATTTTTTGGGACTTCAAGCCAAATTTTCTTTTCATTGTAGTAATTCCTGCTTTTTCTTTTATACTGTTCGTATTTTTCGGTTTCATGTTCTTTTAAATACTGATACGGGCTTTTACCGTATTTTGTTGACCAAAGTTTCTTTTTTTCATGATAATAATTCCTCCTTTTTCTTTTATACGCCTCAAACTTTTCAGGATCATACTCTTTCAAATCCTGATAATAGCTTTTTTTGTTCTGCGTTCTCTTATTTATTGTCTTTATGTGACGCACTTCACAATATCCAGGAATATCTCCACGCAGATCATCCAGTGTCACATCCGGAATTCCTTCATTCAGAATTTCAAGTTTCAAGTCTGGTAATATTTCTTCATCTATACTAATATTATAAAGAGGAAAGATTTGATTGTTTGTATGTTTGTTTGTTTGTTTGTTTGTTTGAATTGAATAGGCTCCGAAACTACTGGACCGAGTTAAAAAATTATTTCACCATTAGAATCCTTAATTTTCCGTGATGAACATAGGCTATATAATATTTTCAAAAAAGTTAGGGATTCGCATGAAAAATTCAATAATTGAACCGTGGGCTGTATATTCAACCTCTTTTTCTATTATGGCGCGTCAGAATACAAAAAGAGGTTGTATAGCGCACGGTGCTTGCTTTTTCTCTACGGCCAGTGTCAGTTTTGGAATGTCGAGTCAATGTCAAAAACCCCAATGATGTTTAAAAAAGTAAAGATCCGTATGAAAACTGTGAAACCCATCGTTTTAGAGTGTATAATTTCTGAAATTTTTGTTTAATACCCGTGCGAAGCCGGGGCGGGCCGCTAGTCTATAAATAAACCACATAATGAGCTTGATTGCCCTGAGCGTTTAGAATTACGTTAAAATATATGAAGCATTTTCCAATACTTGAAAAGTACGCCTAGACAAACTATAAAAGCTGGTTAAAGTAATATAGTAATATAACACCGAATAAAAAAAACACATTGAATAACACATCTTTTTTTCATTAAAAGTTTGACCTTTACTAGGACACATTACGAAATTCTCGGTGTGTTTTATTAACGATCGTTAATACAAACACCTTCCAATAAAAATGAAATAGGTACACGACGAACAGCAATTTGCATAATTATGTGATATACCAAAGAAACATTCAAACATTCATGTTTTGTATCTTCACTCAACTAGTTACATGGGAAAGAATAGGTAATAATATTATACAAGCAACCCTCGACTGCACCTGGGTGTAATCGGCGTCGTAAAGTTACTCGCCAGTAACTTCACAACAAAACAAAATAGGTAAGCACAAAACTAGATCATTTCAAATTACACCACACAACATTTTTAAACATACATATTTATGTACATAATATGTGATCGACATTAATACTTCGATGACGTCTTTTCTAAACTGGCCAAAAGTGCTCGAGAATAATTCGATAATAGTAAAATGTTTGTTTAAATTCATTCTATGTATGTATTTAGAAGGCCGCGCTCCCCAGTGAGTCTTGCAAGGAAAACGTACGAACAGGTTTTGTTTACGAACTTCTCGGTTACATGAGCGATAACATACATAATTATGAATACGCCATGCCTTTTTTTGACTTGAAGAATTTGTTTCATATGTATCTAACTTCTAATCAAACAAAGATTTCCAAGCATTCTTCAGCAGTACATGACTACATTCAATTTTCCCGTTATGGTATGCCCAATCTTCACAAACTCTATCTCCCAGCTCGCCCTGTGTAGTCACGTGTGCCCTTGAGCACCAAAGACATTTCCATGAAGTATAGGCCTTCAACCCGTCAGAACTATTAAAATTTTCCCAGTATGAGTAATCATAGATGTAAAGATATCCTTCGTACCATATATGAAAAGTTGTTTGGTTTCCCATTGCGAGTCTTAGCCAACCATCGGCCATTTTTGTTTTGCATTTGATGCTGTGGCTGGGGCACTCTTTCACGATTTTTGCTTTTGGTACATTATTTGTTCGTTTCGTTTCGGTATCACTGTTTTCAATTCCTTTGTCCGTGGCAGTATAAAGGGAAGCTTTACACGTCGAACTGTTAATGCAAGCCCAACGGGTCAGATCTCGGAGGGTATTTTTCTTGTTATACATGTTACCATCGTGCCAAATGTACAATTTCTGTGGGTTTCTGTAATAATCTGAAAAAGAAAAACAAATCAATTTAGGAACGGTGGCTTCAGAGAATTATGAAAGGGCAAAGAGGACTTTCAAATAACATTTCCAGAATTACATACGAAAATGCAATTGAAATTTAATAACCTGAGTTTCCTTAGACTACAGTTGTACCTACTGCAAAAATTATAAATATACTAAATTTTGTGTAATTCAATTCAATAAAAATAAAATAAATTTGATTAGATATCGCTTAGTATCGGTAGGCATTTAGTTTCTTACTACAACTGAAAAACAATATAAATTATATTCTAGATTTTTTTTTAATAATAATATAATAAAATAGAATTATGGACATCATAAAATATTGACTCTTTCGAAAAGTTCCAATATTACAGAATCCTGGCGAAAAGTCTGAAAAAGAGTCACACAATTTGCTATCGTCAGAAACACTAAAGTTACAAAACAGTTGTTTCTTTAATACAAAGGTTTTGAAGTCTACGAGAAGGGAGCGTATGAATTGTTGATGGTTATGAAATCCTTTAACCCTGAAGAGCTCATCAAAGATCGTGAGAGCATGGGCCCTGCATCCCTTAGGCGCTTGATGGTACGCCCAATACGGTGGGTATTGGTCGTTGTGTTAGAGTGCTTTCTGTAGGTACTTATTGCTTCAAAGTGGAGCAAGCGCTTGCCATGTTTGGAGTTCGAAATCTGGATCTGTACATCATCTGAAATGATTACTTAGGGTCGTTAAACTAAACTAGCACTTTCACTATCCGTGAAGCACATACGCGCTTCCTGGATGTGCGCCTCGCTACGCCCGCCACAGCACCTATTCGGGTAGTTACTGCATTAACAATCAAAACATTTTCATAGTGAAAATCTAAGGTGCTATGGATAATTTTTTGTAATTGGATATAAATATTTATCTGTTCTAAAGTACCTAGTCTCGGGAAATAAAGTTGGTTATTATAAAATGCATCTAATTATCGTGGTTATTTACGATATAGGTTTTGTGCGTTACCTGGCCCGCGCTCACAAACAAATGCCTGTTTCATAAAATTCTACGATCGTGTCTTCAAGGGGCAGCGTTAATTTATTATGAATTGCCGTGTGCCAGACGCCAGTGTAAATGGTCTACCGCCAGAAAAAACCTCATTTAGTATGATAATTTCATTCTGATTATATTTATTAAAACCTTACAACTACTTGTATCAATATCAGTTTCATGGAATAATTACTTCACACATGCTTTACAAATACAGGATGTCACAAAAGAAAGTTAATATATGTTTACCTTAGCTACTTAGTTTTTTATAACAACATTGATTTCTACAAAAACTATTTCAAGTACATAATTTTTAAAAAAGATTCATAATTGTCGCGTAAATGATGCGCCTAGCATTATTTACCTCTTATTTGAAAATTGGTCTAACAATTTTATGAGAAAGGTAAAACAAAAATCCAGGCGTCGGTAGTGGTGTAACGATTGACATAGCCCGTCAAATTTATTGTATTTACGCAGTAAGTTAAACATAAGATGAAATCTCATTTGAGACAGCCTGTTTCATAAAATTACGAACTTACAATATAATACAAAAAAGAACTATAATTTTATCTAAGAGATCATAACTTAAACATTTATCACACTAACAACTAGATTTGATACACATTGGGTGAATATAATATAATGAGAACAGGTACACAACACAGGTACTGATATTATAATTAGTCATGCTCGTCTTATAAATAGGTCTGTCTATATCTATAGGGTAAATTCTTATTTTATTAAAATAAAATTTGATTTTACAAATCTACTCGTGGAGTCCGCAGATGAGCGGTATACTGGCTTTTATTTCGGTGAACAGAAATTGATATAAGTGCAAAGACTTGTTGTTGTTGTTTTATTCTGTTAAGTATGGTAATTTTCTTTAAATAAATTAATAAACTATTAAAAACTGTTAGAATTAAATTTCAAAATCAAAAAAAGCATCGGAACTTGCCTCTACTTCATTGCATATATTCATATTATAACAATAATTATTTTCAAACTCTATATATAAAACACAATCAAACGTTTTTGGCTACGACAGTTAAAGACGTGCAGTTTAGGAATAGGAACTGTGTTTTTGCTTTACACAATTTATACAAAAACATTTTGTATTTATTGGAAGATGATTGGAAGTATCAGGGAAGACAAATGTATGCTAAACATGGGGACGAGTTAGTTAAATACCAAGCACACCGTAGTCACAGCGAGAATTAACTTTAAATTATAGAATAGCTCCTTGTCACTATAATCTACTCTTTGTATAAATGCATTAGAAAATTGTAACGATATTTCAAACGCAAATAACAAGCAATATGAGATACAATTTGTAGCGCTAATAAATAATATAATAATTTATTGCAGTTTCTGAAAGAACGTTGCGGTGGATAGGGTGCAATTTAATATCTTTATTACCTAAGCTAATATCTTACAATTTAATATAGTAAAATATGATATACTAAAATTACCTAGTAACTAAAATTCTAAGAAGAGTTCTTTGTAAATACCGGTGGTAATACATATTCTTGAAATATACTTCATAATTCTTACATAATAGTCACATTAATAAATAGTTTCAAAACCACTATTGAATGAAAGTGATGAATCTAAGCATGATTGTGTTCACCATTCTGCTTGACCACTGTATCATCCCAGGTGGTGACCCCCATGCTGCAGCCGATGTCGTACTTACTGCAGGTCCAGTACCGACGGGAGCCTCGGTCGTTCTTCAGGAAGAACCTATGCCCGTCTAACGTCAGTAAGGGCTTCACGAATTTACTCGCAGAACCTGAAAGAACAAATCAGTTGTAGTGTGCTGAAACACGCCGTGCTTGCAAATCATTTTCAGTAGGTATTATCTTAACTTTATTTTTAGGTATCGGTATAGTTTTTTGAAAACAGGTTTTTCTAAGGGTTATTTGTTCAGAAAGACGAGGATTACAATTAGCTAAGGAAGACAAGTACGATATACAGTAATGTAAAAAAGTCAACATGAAAAAATATTACAATATTTATTGTAGGCTATTGCCGTGTACAAAAGTTCAGAATTTAAAAGTAATCTTATAAATAATAACATAATTGTTTTTTTTTAAATTCATGTTTAACTAATTAGTGATCTTGGTCTTTATTATTAAGTGTAGCATGAGGAGGATAGACTAACATTTTCTCTGTAAGTCTACGCTAGCTACGAAGTTTCGTAGCCCTGCTACGTCGTAGAGGCATGTACTGCTACGAAATAGTTATCGCCAAGTAATCGTTCTAATGATTGTGTTCAGTTTTCTCCTTGATGATCATATCGTTGATGGTGGTGATGGAAGCCCGACACCCGGAGCTGACTCGACAGCAGGTCCACAGGCACTTCGGTCCGTGAGACCGGTTGTTCCTGTTGAACCGGTAGATACCCTTTTGTATCGCTGGCTTCCCGTATCGCGTGATTGTGAATGTTGGCGCTGCAAGAAGGAGACATGTGAGTGAAAATCATTTCAGCCCACATAATGTATCGGCAACAGCTACAAGCTTATAAAAAGTCAAGTAAACCTCTACTGATATAGATTCAAACCCTTCCAACATCGCAAACAACAATTCGCCCACTACGTAGCACTGAGATTACGTCACTATATACGTCATAATGCCAGCGCAAGTTAGTACTATATAGGTGTTCTGTGTCAGCGCCCAATAAAAATCAATACCTACGTTCGACTCTGCTCATTATAACGAACTAAAATAGATTTCTCTCATTGAATGCTGGCTCGTGTCAGCTTTTATTATACCCGTGTACAAAGAATGTTGTCGTAAGCCTAACAAAACATCTTAACCTAACAAAAACAACCTTTTTTTTCGACCTATCTAAGAAATACTGGTGATGGTATTGTTCTAATTAATGATGATGAAATAATATGCAAAATGCTATCATGGAAACCGTTGTCACAAAGAGGTTAAAACTTGTCGCTTCACAGAACAAAAAAAAAACTCAATGCTGAGTGCTTTTCTGGCCATAAAGGCAAATTAACTACACTTACCATATCATTAACTAAACCACATAATTATGTAATCAGTTTCTTCTCAATGTTACTTACTGTACGTTTAAAATTCACATTATATGTAACTGAAGAGAGCAAACAAATGCAACAGTTGCGTTAGATAAAGGTAGTTTTTTCGCTTATTAAATTAACAAAAACATGAGAAACCAAATAACAAAAACAATTAAGAACTAGTATAAGAACAATTTAGCAAACTGCAAACTGTTGCAAACAATCTACAGGTAGTTCAACTGATCCATATCAATTCCAGTTGAAATCGTCCCCAAGACTGGTTGGTTGCATTACCTTGCTGCATGGCAATGCTGATGCGCTGCGCCAGATACGCATCAGCTCTCGGGTCACCAGCTCTCGCGTCGCTTCTCCGAGCGAGGTTTATATTGCACGCAACAGCGGTACGTCCGGGACGCGACCGGCGCGGGCGGTCCCTCGACTCGCTCTGGCCGGATCGCTCTGCATCTTTCCGTAATTATTATACAAAGGTAACATCAAGTACAATGTATATTATAAGCACTTCTGACCTTACTTCTGTAATTTAGGTAATACCTTAACACGTTAAAGAGGTTAAAGGACAGAAATCTGAATAATAAGGCACTTCTTTTAAAAAATCCGATTTGGTTCAATTCCATTTCATAAAAGTATTTTGAAAAAATAAATGTTGTAGGAACCTACATGAAAACAATTTAAATCCTATTAATAGATCCTTAAGCCGTGTGGTGACGGCATACTACCTCTATAGAATTTCACCACCACAACTTCACATTGTGTGAAGTTGTGGTGGTGATTCAGTTCATTAATTATTGCTAATATTTTGCACCTACACATCAGTGTTTTGTCAAATTTTTATCTTGATTGATCTATTTTGTACAGCTTAATTAATCAATACACTAAAACTTTGGTAATCTTTGGAAACTTTATATATTTTAAATTGATAAATATAATCTAATGAATAACAAAAAAGTTGCGAATAATACAGGATTATGTTCAGCAACAGCGTTTTATTTGACTTCCAGTGAAGATATGTTCACAGTGCAGTCATTGTGTTCACCAATCCATTTGCCAAGCGAGCTTATATATAAGCTTATGACTCTCCTTGTTTGGGGAGACATATTCAGCAGAAGACGTATGAAGAATGCTTAGTAATTATATCATTCAAAAAATAAATAATATCTACTCTATTATTTGGTAATTAATGACTAGAAAATCCATTTCCTGATAAGAATAATGTTATCCTTACATTCTACTTGTAAAACTGTTTGGGGAGACATATTCAGAAGTAGAAGCACGAAGTATGCTTAGAAAATATATTACTCTAAACGTACCTAATATCAAATAAGTAAGTAGATACTTACTTATTTGATAATTGATTACCATAAAATGCATTTCCTTATAAGATTAATATTATCTTTACATTCTACTTGCAAAATATGTAGTTTGGGGAGATATTTTTAGCAGTAGTAGGATGACATACCTAATTTTATCTTTATATACTATATATACTATATATATAATTATCTACTATATTATTTTGATAATTGATGACTAGAAAATCCATTTCCTTACAAGAATAATTTTATCTTTACATTCTACTTGCATTACGTATATACTTGAATCATAATTAATTAAATAATATCCCAATAATTATTTTGTCGTCACAGGCTTTAGTCTTTTCGAAAACACTTTTATGGGGATTTTCTGAGGGAGCCGGCTTACGTACTAATATTAACAAAATTCATAGATTCACTCTTCGCTATAACATAGCTATAACCTACAGAATACTATAGCAAACATATTAGACGGTCAACACTTTAAACACTTTCATGGGCCACGACACATACGTCTAAATGCATATCCAGAAGGCAGCGGCCCCTGCGGGTCGCATCTCCGAGACTGGTTAGTGAATGCGTAAAGACTAAACGAGGAACAAATTAGTTTGTGAAGGGGCTGGCACTATAATAGAATCCCCTAGAGGCTGACTAGATAAATACATAGACGGAGAACCAAACCAAGTAGGCATTGGTGGAGGAGATGTGTAGTCGAAAGCCAGAGGTGAGCTATCACAGATATAATGCACGCGAGAATAATCAGCGTCGTAGGAAACAGGCATGGCGGAGTTGGATAAATCTAACTGAGAGGTCACGGGCTTAGGAGCACCGGAATAATCAGTGTTGTAAGTAACAGGTTTGGAGGAGTTGGGTACATCTAACTGAGAGGTCACGGGATTGGCAGCACCGGCAGCGCCAGAGCGAGCCTTTCGACCGAGTGGGTGTGTGTGGAAGTTGCGTTGAGCCACTATTTTACTGTTGACGGTAGTGACGTAGGCTCTGCAGGCTCTCACACCGTTTCTCGAGCAGGTCCAGCGACGTTTCAATCCAGTCGATCTGTTGTTCAGGTTGAATCTGTATCCGTCTAATAACATAACCGGTTTGCCATTCTTAGTCAGAGAGAATACTGGTTCTGTAACATTTAAGTTTATGGAAGTTTAGCAGTTTCAATAATCATTTTTTACTACAAGCAGCTTTTGATTACAGGGATTACCAGATGAGCCCCTGTAAGATATAAAATTTTTTAATTTTTTAATTTATTTTATTATGTATTCAAACCAACCTACAGAATGTCAGTGAAATGAAAAGGCTGATGAAAAATTTGCTACTTTATTTACATAGCCTGTAAGATTCATATTCTAAAGAAGAAGTTCTCAATAACGATTGTTACGTTCTAACAAATACAAAGTTGTTTTTTGGGGTCTTCAAGAATGCGTATGTATATTCTTGAGCTTGCAGACCGTCTGATCAATAGTAACTGCAGAGGCCTTGCATGATGACTGCAGATGTTTCGAACACTTCCACCATCTTTTCATAGGGTTCTGCCTACTGGTGCTGGCCAGGGTGAATCGGTAGCCAGCTATTGTTAACGAAGGATTTCCGTATCTGGTTACAAACCACTGAACTACTGAAAGCAAAATAATACAGCTCTAATATACCAACTTAATGACTTCAAATGTTGAATATTCATTAATTATGATTGTAATATACCGGATATTAAAACATTTTATTCAAAATTATAAATAAATACAATTATTTTAAAAACAACTAATAGTGATCCATGATTAGTTAGTAATTTCCTGGCTTTATGTAAGTTTCTAAAATAATATACAATTGTAAATGAATTAAATTTAAATCAATCAAAAAAAAAATATTATTATAAATTAAATTGTTGAATTAATTTTAACCGCATTATAAATCTTATACTACTTTTTTAAATACTACGCATTGCTCTTTATTTATGTAGGATAGGCCTTAACACGTTACCAGCAGCACATACATATTCAGCTGTTACTTTCCATTAATCTGCCGCCGCCGCCCGTGGTTAGATTAGTAAGTTTAGATTCTATAGGAAAAATAATATGTGGGTTCTGATGTGCCCCACTGAAAATTGCAGTTTTTCAATTTATTTAGTGATAAGAAAATAAATATCGATTTTATTTTATTTTATTTATTTATCAAACTTATGGATGCTTTTCATTAAAACAGGTCAAACAATAATATTTTTTGCAACCAGTGCATTCTGTGAGAATTTTTTTTACTTTTTTGTCAGCCTCACGACTTTTTAAGTAGGTGCGGAATTTTTTATAACATCCTACACATCTCCTCTTCTTTGATCCCTTTTTGAGATGATGTGTTTTGTTAGCAGTGGGTTCTGAAAATTAAAGTCGAGCTGAGTATGTAGATTAGGGTAAGAGTAAGGTAGAGCACAATTTTTTAATATAAACGTACTTTGCTGCTCTTCATTTATTTTAAAATAGTATATTGAGTAAACTAACTTAAATGGAAAAACCACGATGGGCAACAAGTCAAGGTATGTAAAATTGACAAAGAAAAATACACAAAAATATTTTTTAGTACTTTATTGCACAAAAAACTATAACTTCACACCCCGCTAGCTCTGCTTCGTACTGTGTGTATTGTCCAGCATTATTTACTTATTTGAAGTTTCAGTGGTCGTAACTGTTTCTTAATTTACTAATATTGGTAAGGGGGGTGATTATGTTCATTGCTCACTCTCAGCAGCTTGCACTCATAAGTGTAGACAGCTGCGTGGCATCCCTTGCTTAATCTGAAACAATTCCAACGCAGTCCCTGGTTATTTTTACGTCGTTTATAATCACTGTGCCTTCGCCATTGATAGCCACCGTACCTAAGAATGACGTTACCTCTTTCATTTCTTACATATTCCAATTCTGAAAAATAACATATATTGAATTGGTTCCTGAACCTGTTAATGTGTATAAATCCTCTAAATAGATGGTTTAACCATCTAAATGTTTAATTTATTTGTTGTGTGCACATAGGTTACATTGATGTACACAAAATATCAAAGAAAATGTAAGTACGGAGTACTTTGTGCTATCGGTGAGGCGTGGATGACGCTTTTATGAACAACAGCTGTTGCTAGCTATATAACGCTCTTCTCAATCGTAACACAGCTAGCAACAGCTGATTAAGGGTGGTTTTCAAGTTTTTCTGCTTTCTGCAAGGAATAAAACTAGGAGAAATGTAATTTGCTGCATATCGCACACGATTTTCGATTAGGTTATAAACAAAGTAACGTCAGTTCAATTGTTTCTTTTTTTGTGTGAAGACTATTTTGGAATAAAAATAAACATTTTTGCAAAATGTATTTATTAAAAATCACAACGAGATTTACGTCCTCTATTTCAAATTCTTTTGCGCGTCGAAGTCTTTTGTAATCTAGCATCTTAGCGCAAGCTACGAAGCTCTACGATATAATAGGTGAGGAATAGATGTTCGTTAACAGTGATTCTGAAATTTTTACATGACGTGTACGTCGCAGACAGCAAACTCCCGTAGGATTGAAGCCTCATTAGTAATATCATGGAGATGGTATCGTCCCGCTACCAGATGACTATCAACGTCGTTGAAAGTCACAATTTATCTTCAAGCAATATTTGACTTCATTCCCAATAGTGTGGATAGATACCTACATAGTGTGAAATCGTTGTCTGTGCGAACCATAATATGTAGGTGTTGGAATCTTGGAAATCATAAACAGTATCGAAAACAACACAACCTTTTCTGGATAATAATATGTTTATTTACGAACCAACATATAAAAACAAATAATATTATTTTATAATTCGTTGGGATAATATAGGTGTTTACAATTTACTTTTCCGTACGTTATATAAGAACTTATAAGATCGTTTTCTACGCGAACTTTTTGGATGCCGTACACAATAATATGACTCTTAGAAGTTGTGTATATAATTATCTACTTTCAGCTGTCGAAATATACAAGACAGAAACAGCACTGGACTGGACTGGTTATTTACGTACCTACATATCAAACCGGCTGGCATGGTATCACAGCAAATTATATAATTATCCGGCATAACATTAGAGTTTTAAATTTACTTGGATACATGAAACCACAAAACCGTACTTTGAATTTAAATTTCAACCTTTATCGCAGGACATGTTTTTTCTTTCTTTGCACGGCAGAGGAAGAGAAAGACGGTTACTTGTAATGTTCTACATTTACAATAATAGATGCAAGCTTTACTTCATAGTGAGCCAATAAATTAGTTTTCTATGTTTCTTCATGTACAGTGCGCGTCAGAATTAAGTATCCCCTTGTCTACAAAATATTTACGACTACTTCTAATTTCCTTGTAACATAACACAATTTTTCACATGCAAAAATTTATCACGCCCCCGCTCAGTATCGAAATGCCCACCCATAATACTTAAAGTCTGAAATTCCCAACAATAACAACTATTGTGTCCCACATACATTGTGATAAGGGGGTACTAATATGTGACGCGCACTGTACTTCGTTTGACAGTATGTGTTCAGTGGTTATGAGCATTATTGACTCTCAGGACTTTGTTTTCGAGCGTGTAGACAGAAGCTCTGCAGCCGGCGTATGTGCGGACGCAGATCCAAAGGCACTTGGGATTGTCTACCTTGTAGGCGCTATGCCGCGAGTACCGGTACCGTCCAGATTGCATCATGACTCTACCTCGCTGGGAGACTATGAATGAGAATCCTGCAAATAAAAATTACTACCTACTATTAGAGAACGCACAATTCATTGATTTGAAATCTTGACAGTTCGTGGTACAGATCAAGCATCTGTAAAGACGGTCCTGTAATAAATAAATAAATAATGCCGGACAATCCACAGACCATCATCTAGCCCCTAGCTAAGCAGAGCTTGTGTTATAGGGAGGATACAGGCGACTGGGCCCACTACAAAACTAGATGACTGATATAAGTACATAATACAATATTATTACATAAATAGATATTTTTTATTATACATAGAAAACGACCAGAGCGCCCTGAACAAATATCTGCAGATAGTACAAATATTTGTCCCGAGGCGGGAATCAAACATACAACCTCCTGCGTTGCAGGCGGACCTTCGCCGACCGCGCCACAGAGGTCTGTTATCATATATCTCGCTTATAGCGCCTGGTGATTTTTAATTTTATATATATTTATGTTTTGTGTTCAAAGCTGTAGTTCTTTTCTGCACACACCTCGGATGCAAACTGTGGAGTCAGAGGCACGACAATTCCCAACTATTACACCGCCAATGTGTCGTATTCAAACTCTTTCTCTCCAAGTTGTATTTATTAGCATGTTTTTGCAATAATTATTTAGAAGGAATATAATGAGGATTTTAAAGAACTACTTTGCTAGAAGAGAAAACAATGTTAACAACAGTTATATCACTGAGATACTTTAGATATAATTATGATTATGTGATAAGATTACAAAGAACAAACAAACCAAGTCTATGTAACTAAATGTAATTTAGTTCTTAAAATGAGTAGATAGTTAGTACGACTAGATATTCACGTCTTCTTATACTTAAATAATACTTACATTCACGACATCATTAGAAGGTACAATATTTACTGCACAAACCTAACCTTTTTAAAATGTAGGTTCTACATAAAACAACTTAGGTACCTACATAAAATGATGTATTGGTAAAATGGTATGGAATTCATTGATTCTTCTAAATATATATCTGTAGTAAATATCTTGATAATAAACCCTGAAATACCATTTAAAGTTGTACAACACGTTGAAAAATTTATAAAAATAAATCGTATGGAGAAGTTGAATGCAATAATTTAGTCATTCGCTAATGCCTACATGATTTTTATACGCAGATCCTTGCAGAAAACCGGAAATAACACTTCTCCATCACACAGTTTTCTGTCCAGCTTTACAATTTATTTAGATTTGAAAACCGGAGGAAATCCTTTATGCTAATGATATGATTATGAGGTCTCATGCCGATCTTAGTAATAATATCTCGCACAGTGGTAATGCTGGCCCGGCAACGGCCGTCCCGCCATCGCCAGCATCTCCAAACTCGCTTCGGCCCGACGGCGGAGTGTTGCAGGTACCTATAGTTCTGGAAAACCACCACTGGTTTGCCTGAACGAGATGTTGAGAATACAGCCTCTGAAACAAGACATTATAATTATCAATGTGCTTCCTTTGTTTTTGGTCGCAGATATCGCTCGTGAAATGTAGACTGCGGTTTGTGACGTTATCATGGAATTGTTTTGTTGAACAGCTGTAGAGCCTTTACTCTAAAAAATTTTAATAGATTAAAATAAAATAAAATTGTAATTTGTGCTTAATTTGTATTAAGCTTATTTAACTCATAAATATCTAAGTACGAAGCATTTAATAAGAAATGTCGAAAAATATTGTGTTTGAGTTGTCCCGGTAGCAAAAAGTCCGGACTTTATAAAAGTCCGGATTTTTAGAAAATCCGGAACATAAAAAAAACACGGAATTAAAAATAAGAAATTTAATTAAATTATTATACAGAGAGCCAGAAGGGCTATAATATTAATCAAGGTCTAACTGCCGGAGGGGCTTAAAATGGGTTCGTTAATTTTCCTACAGACGGCTGATTCTAGTGGTTACGAAAGTCTTCTCCTTGTTTTTTCTCTTCCCCAGTACTGTCCTTTTAGTGCGCCGCGAGTGTAGCAGCGACCCGACGGCGAAGGCAGTAAGTGCTGGTTGTCCAGTTCAAAAGGGGGCAGCTCGTGAGAAGTCCGGCCGGAGACGAAGACTGCCCTAGGGTGGACTTTGAACCCTGGAATGCGCATACAAGCAAGGCATTACAGCCAGGTCCTCGCAGGGTGACGGGCTCCCACGGCAGCACAAAAAGCTAAAGCACTAAGTGTTCATGATGCCGTGGAAGTCACAATCAGAACGGGAGGTGAAAATAAAAATGAAAATAGAAAGGAATGTGAAAGTGACATTATGATTTGCTAGAAATAATACATAGTGAGATGAAAGAAATGAAGCTAAGAGTAGGTAATGCAAAGCCTAGCCCGTGTACAATGTAAAGGGATGAAATGGCAAGAATGAAAAATACAATGTCATTCTTCGAGCATGAGAGTGAGTGTCTACAGCCTACATTACCAATCAGTGCAACACTTACCCAACAGGGGTTTGATTTCACTCACAGAAGTTAAAATAAAAATGTTCAATTGAGAAAATTATGCAGTGACGGCGGCGAACAGGGACCTCCCAGTGAGTAGAAAATGGCGGCGTCGCTGTGTCTGTCTAGTCCGTCTCCTGCGCAGTGCGACTCGGCAAGTTTGCGAGACCATAAACAATCACTCGGAGCGTGGTGAAGTTAGGAGCGTGTTGACGAACTTATCTATGGCCGATAGCATCTTAGTCGATTAATCGAGTCGTAAACACCAATTAAATACAGATTATAAATAATATTGAAATAGGTAACGAATTACGTTACAGAGTATTATCTGTGGCTGTGGTCTAATTTCATGTCATATATGACGTCTTCTAAGGTACGTATATATGCCTTACAGCCAAGCCTGGTGCACCTATAGAGTCCCTTAGGCCCTCGACTGCTACTGTGTTGATTAAACCGGTAACCGTTGTACACTATCACGGGTTTTCCGCTTTTTGTTGTTTCGAAGATCGGTCCTGAAATATGTTTTCTGTTTTTATCTTAGTTAGACTTACGTTAGACATTATGCTATGGTACCTAGGTCATCAACATAGTAATTTTTGTCGTTCAAACATCGGTTAGTCACATTTTATTACCTTTTATCAGGTTATATATTTCACATTAGAAAATGAACAATGGTGGACAGTAATGATTTATTCATACATTATTTAGCCCATCTACCTTAATGTAAATTATGAAGTTAAGGGTAAATTTAAGTACCTATGAATTTATAAATCCCTAACATTCACGCCTCAGGCCAGACTTGAATACGTCCGCAACCATTCACTCTAAATGAGATTGCGTTACCAATTTTGTCTCCATGTCAATAGCTTGATTAGTTTTCCGTGAATTATAATTTATAAAAACAAATTAATGCTTGCGTAAAAATGAATGTTGTCTCATACATTTATGCGTGGTTATGTTCCAGCTTCATGTCGTATATGACGTTGTCTAGAGTGCGTATGCTGGCCCTGCACCCTGCGTTAATCCTGGTGCACATGAAGACGCCCTTCCGCCCTCGGCTGCTGTTGTGTTGATTGAATCGGTAGCCGTTGTATATTATCAAGGTTTTTCCTTTCTTCGTGGTCCCAAATATCGGTTCTGAAAGTAATTTTCATGTAAGATATTGTTAAAAATTTATTAGACTACTTTGCAATGAATGAACTGGGTATGTACCCATGTACCTACACCTATGTTTTTACAAGTAAACATTTCAACTTAGAACTCAAGTATATAAAACATAAATGTTATCCTAAGGTTATCCAAACGGTTCAATTAAAAAACAATTTAGACCTTTTTTGACTTTAAATAACATTTACAGGTTTATATTTAATTCAAAATAAGTCGCGCTGACAGAAAGGCAAAAACGAGGAATCATTCTTAAAGCAATGTAGGTAATTATCCTTTTATTTCGGTTCTATATTGAAAAATCTTCGGTAATATCTCAACATAAGAGATATAACCGAAGATTTTGGCAAAATTTCTGGCAAAGTCAGAAAAACGAGTTTAAGTTTTATTCAGGGCTTCAAGGGGAAATCTGAAACCGTCAAAATTATCGAAAAGTCGTGTTGGATTTGAAAAATAATACGATTGAATAGATAGTTTTGCTGACCTCGGCCGCACGGTGGCTCCTTTGTTATGATCTGGCGATGGAGCCGGAAGGTGGCCATGGAAACTCTGTAATCAAACAACGTAACCACTCGTGATTGGACTTTGACGACTTGTTTGTCATGAAATGTATGCCCTAGCTAGAAAATTAAAATACTGTTTATAAAAATATTGTAAATGTTGTATGTTATCATTACTTTCTCAGGTCAAAAATAAATTAAAAAATAAAAATATAGCCTGATTATTAAAACATCACTTTTATTGTCACACCTCCTCGAATACTAAAAAAACAATACTTAAACTACATTGAATGACAAAAAAACTGCATTCAACTACAGCTAAATTTAACTACGACTAGATTAAGCGATTGTTTCAATTGCGAGTACTATTTGAATATTTTAAAACTTTGGTGCCTCGATCAAATATTACCAATTAATTTTACCAATAGTGAAAATTATAAGCAAACGTGGTGGTGTTAGGAACCTTAAAAATAAGTAAATGCCAAGCAAACTGGTAAATACAACTACAGTGATAAATTCCTGTTACAAGGTCTATCTTAAGCACACACATCTCCGATTTCATATGTGGTGAATAGTTGTCAGCTTTATCATATGCATTAAAAAAGTTTGATAAAAAATGTTTCTAAAAAATAGCAAGTTACTTGCCCTAACAAAAGTATTGACAGAAAATTTAACAACTGCTCAGATATTTTTCACTTAAAACAATAAAATGATGCCTATATTGATGTACGATCGGCTTCGAATTAAAGATAAATTAAATTGACTTTTTAATTTTATATATTATCGTTACAAACATATAAAAACTTTTATAGATTTTTCTATATAGACATTTCTCAAACAACACGCAGCAATACAAATCATGGTAAATCATAATCAGCTAACCCGACTTCTTTGGCTTAGTAAATATCTTTGGTTTAGTAAAACGCAATTTCTTATGAGTATGGTTTTCCTGAACTTCAATGATTTTCTCGCCCTCGGCCGTGATGAAGGCTTTGCAGCCCGTACTCCACTTCAGCATACACGTAGCGCACTTGCGCGCTAGACTTCATCGTGGCCTGACTGTACCGATGCCTCTTCTACCAGATCGTGTCCCGGCCCAGGCGGCGGCTCTTGGAGAATATCGGCCCCTCATCTGCAGCCACTAGCTTGTCACTTGAATCACTTATACGCTGGTAAACCTTTCCTTTGCACGTCACATATTTAGTACTGAGAGGTACATTATTCGTTTTCGATTCTAAAACAAATGTATTGTGTATTCCACTGATTAAAGTAACACAGTTTGGGAGGCATATTCAAATGACCATATGATTTTGTATTCGTTTTGTTTTTCAGATAAGTATTTGTCACTTCATACTTGCAAAATATGCGAAAAATTGTGTCCTCTTAAAAATATACCGTAATCACAACATAGTATAAAATTACACTTAGAAGACATGACCTTCTAACCACTTTGATCCAAATGCAGCAATATTACTAAGTTTACAAGGAGTGTGAGCACCAGTACAAACCAACGTCGTCGGTTTAATGAAAGAACGTTGTTGAATATATGTTTATTGTATAATGTTTACTTTTATTAATAACTTAATATTATATTCTTGTATATTTTAACCAGCAGCCGTCCTTTAGTCCATTGTAACGGGTAATTCAGCTAAGTTTCCTTCTTTCTGCCTTCGTGCACGTGTTCGACATTCATGTGAATTATTTCATTGTTATAAGTCTTGATGCAAGCGCGGCATCCCATAGACCATTTATTGCATACGTAGAAGCCTCTAGAACCTTTACTGGAGCTGTGCTGGTTGTAACGGTGTCCATTGTAGAGAATCAAAGGCTTACCGAATCTGCTCATTGAAAATGTGGGACCTACAAATACTACAAATGATTATGAGATAATTTAAGTCTTAGTATAAAAAATTAACACTTTAGCAGTAAAATGTTCTTTACATAATATGCAGGACTTGCGTATAGTGTATCATTGAGGGGACTGGGCTATTGCCACTTAATTAAAGCAAGCTCTCTGAATTCACGATAATTTTATTACTTTAAATTTAAATTCAACATACCCATAACGGGGAGGTGACAATTATAATTAAATAATTTTTAAAGACAATTATTATTCTCCTGACTTGCAATTCGCAGGTGAAAATCTGTGATCGATTATGAAAGCCTTCATATCGTGTTAGTAGTTCCATACAGATTGTCTCAACACTGACTTTCCGTTTCGTGGTCCATCACATTTCTATTAAGATCCAACTAAAGACCGAATTCAACAAAAACAAAGAATGCCTCGAGTATCCTCGATAGCTCCAATATCATCCCGAACAGATCCTTTGTCTTTGAGGGACGCCGCCAGGCTTATGTGTATGTGTAACGTTGGAGCTGACCACTCTGTCTTCGATGATCAAGATCAGGGCGCGGCAGCCGCGGTCCCAGTGGTTGCAGCGAAACCTCTTCCGCACATTGTTCCTCTCTTTCAGGCAGAATCGGTAGCCTTGGTACAGGAGCATCTGGTTGCCGAAACGTGACTCTATGTACAACATTTCTGTAACGTTATGAAGATAAATTTGATTCAGTTCAAACAGTATTTTTTAAATCTTAGATAAAAGAAGGACGTCCATTTCATGTCACAAAAACTTTTTGCATGACTAGATATTATTTATTTTCTAGGACACAAATCCAAGCAATAAAAGGATCTTTTTTGCATTGTGGTACAGGTTATTTACCTGCAAAGTTTGACATTATGCAAAGTGGCCAAGAAGAAAATGGTTATATTACAACTAGTTCTATGTCTCCTAAATATTAATATAAATTGCAGTACAAAGTATCTCATCTCAGTAAGTCTTCGAAGGATATTTTTAATTACAGCTTTGTGTTTTTGGTCGCTAAATATTACTATTTTTCGCCACCGCACGCATACCACAGAAGGGTTGACCTCGTATGGTATATCGAGTAGTTTCCTCGACCCAGTTGAAAGTTTTAATGGTTATGATTATTATCCATATGGATTATCTCGCTGCAAAAGGTGGTTACTTTCGCTTTACAGCCCGTGGTCCGTCTCGTACAACACCACGACTTTTTATTCCTTAGACTTGCCGATTTCTCGTTATATTTGTATGCTCCTACTTGCAGAACTGGTTTTCCGAACCGAGAGCTGGAGAATATAGGCATATCTGAAAAAATCTAAGGACTTTACAAATTACATTAACAATTAAATTAACACTTAACAATAAAAAAGACCTCGGAGCGTTTACAACTAGTAAAATCCAACCCAACCATCAACACGACACCAAAGGTGTGGTATTATGACCACCTTTTATACATTTTAAAATCGTAATATACCTATTCGGTTTTGTTCTGGCTGGCTACAGGCACAAAAATAAAAGCTTCAAGATTGTAATTTTAAATAATTTTACTGCTTTTTCATTCTGTTTAACAAAATCAAAATCTCTCAGCAGCAATAGATAAAAATAAAAAAAAAATATCAGTGATTATGATTCGAGTTAACTTTAATAATGTCGTTGAAGTATGTGAATATCGCGGCCTTGCAGCCCGAGGACTTTCGCGAGCAGATCCACCGCACCTTGGGGCCGTTACATTTGATGTACTTGTTGTACCGGTAGCCTCCCAGCTCCAGCACGGGCTTGCCGAACCGAGACGACGTGAACTGCACTCCTGTGAAACTCTTAAAATTATGGATAATCTTCTTATAAGCTTCACGCACAGAAATCCCACGCACGTCTATTATTATTTAGATTTCTGAGGCTACACCGGTTTAAAGTCCCTTCAATACCCCGTCGAAAAAATCACCCTGTGTATTTGATAAATTGTATCCACATCCAAATTCAATAACAAACATAATTACATTGTAAAATTGTAATGTTACCTTATCTAAAATAAACGATAAGTATTTGATTTCAATATTCACACCTTACTTTAAATTTATAACTCACACTCATAAATAAAAGGCAGTTAAATGAAAACCACTTGTACGAATTTCTAACAGGCTTTGAATGATTATGACTATTCTTAATAGCAAAGATTTTATTACTAAAAGTAAGGATAGATGCTGTACAGCGACGAACGTTATCAGCAGTTAATACAATTATATTTTTTTTGAAATTTAAGTTAGTGATTATGACAATCTTTGATCTTTACAATTTCGTTATTGATTGTGATGATAAGTGCTCTGCACCTTAAGTAGGATGACTTATTGCAGTACCACCGAACTTTTGCCCCAGGACACTTGGGGTACTTGTTGTAGCGATGATTGCCCAGCAACAGCACGGGCTTACCGTAACGGGACTCAGTGAAAATGGGACCTGAAAGTTATTAGAAAAAATATAACTATATCCGTAGCTTCCCACTTATCTTACGTATTTCCAAACATTAACGGGGAAAAATCAAATAAAATTATGTTTGAATATTTTTTTTTCTACGATAAAGTAATTGACTGTGTCAAAAACTGCGGTCCCCAACCCGCATGCCCAGCGTGGGGATTATGGGCAATAACCCCCAAATAATGATGCCATCTATGGCGCTCATTAGGGGAGGCCTATGTTCAGCCGTGGACTATTATAGGCTGGTGATGTTGATGTTGAAGGTAATCCAAACGGTCCAATTAAAAAACAATCTAGAACTTTTTTTACTTTAAATAACATTTACAGATTTATTTTTATTCCAAAATAACTCTGTCAGCGCGAGTTAGAAGGGCAAAAACTAGTCATCATTCTAAAAGCAATATAATAATCTTTTAATTTCGGTTTTACATTGACAAATCTTCGGTATCTCAACAGAGTAATTACTGAAGATTTTGGAAAATTTTGTGGCAAAGCCAGAAAAACGAGTTTGATTTTTATTCAGGGCTTCAAGGAGAAATCTGAAACCGTTATCGAAAAGTCGTGTTAGATTTGTAAAATAATACGGTTGAATAGATAATTTTGTTGACGTCGGTCACACGATGGCTCGATGATATGATCTGGCGATGGAGCCGGAAGGTGGCCATGGAAACTCTGTAATCAAACAACGTAATCCCTCGAGATTGGACTTTTACGACTTGTTTGTCGTGAAATGTATGCCCTAGCTAGAAAAATAAAATATTGTTTATAAAAATATTGTAATTTATTGTTGTTTCAGGTCAAAAATAAATTCAAAAATAAAAAATATAGCCTGATTATTAAAAAATCATTTTTATTGTCACACATTCCCCAAATACTAAAAAAACAACACTTAAACTACATTGAATGACAAAAAAACTGCATTCAACTACAGCTAAATTTAACTACGACTAGATTATGCGATTGTTTTCGATTGCGAGTAATATTTGAATATTTAAAAACTTTGGTGCCTCGATCAAATATTACCAATTAATTTTACCTACAGTAAAAATATCAAGCAAACTGGTAAATACAACTACAGTGATAAATTCCTGTTAAAAGGTCTATCTCCGATTTCATATGTGGTGAATAGTTGTCAGGTTTATCATTTGCATTAAAAAAGTTTGATAAAAATAGTTTCTAAAAAAATAGCAAGTTACTTGCCCTTACAAAAGTATTGACAGAAAATTTAACAACAGCTCAGATATTTTTCACTCAAAACAATAAAATGATCCTTATGAGATATACGATCGGCTTCGAATTAAAGATAAATTAATTTGACTTTTTAATTCGATATTTTATCGTTACAAACATATAAACTTGTATAGATTTTTTATACTAAAATCATTTAGAACGGGACATTTTTCAAACAACACGCAGCAATACAAATCATGGTAAATTATAATCAGCTAACCCGACTTCTTTGGCTTAGTAAATACCTTTGGTTTAGTAAAACGCAATTTCTTATGAGTATGGTTTTCCTGAACTTCAATGATTTTCTCGCCCTCGGCCTTGGCCTCGGCCGTGATGAAGGCTTTGCAGCCCGTACTCCACTTCTCGCACACGTAGCGCACCTGCGCGCTAGACTTCATCGTGGTCTGACTGTACCGATGCCTCTTGTACCAGATCGTATCCCGGCCCAGGCGGCGGCTCTTGGAGAATATCGGCCCCTCATCTGCAGCCACTAGCTTGTCACTTGAATCACTTATACGCTGGTAAACCTTTCCTTTGCACGTCACGTATTTAGTACTGAGTGGTACAGTATTCGTTTTCGATTCTAAAACAAATTTATTGTGTATTCCACTGATCAAAGTAACACAGTTTAGGAGGCATATTAAAATGACCATATGATTTTGTATTCGTTTTGTTTTTCAGGTAAGTAAGTATTTGTCACTACATTCTTGCAAACTATGCGGGAAATTGTGTCCTCTTAAAAATATACCGTAATCACTACATAGTATAAAATTACATTTAGAAGACATGAGCTACCTAACCACTTTGATCCAAATGCAGCAATATAACATACAGTTTACAAGGAGTGTGAGCACCAGTACAAACCAACGTCGGTCGTCGGTTCAATGAATGAACGCTGTTCAATATATGTATATTGTATAATTTTTACTTTTATAAATAACTTAATATTATATTCTTGTATATTTTAACCAGCAGCCGTCCTTTAGTCCATTGTAACTGGTAATTCAGCTAAGTTTCCTTCTTTCTGCCTTCGTGCACATGTTCGACATTCATGTTAATTATTTCATTGTTATAAGTCTTGATGCAAGCGCGGCATCCCATAGACCATTTATTGCATACGTAGAAGCCTCTAGAACCTTTACTGGAGCTGTGCTGGTTGTAACGGTGTCCATTGTAGAGAATCAAAGGCTTACCGAAACTGCTCATTGAAAATGTGGGACCTACAAATACTAGAAATGATTATGAGATAATTTTAGTCTTAGTATAAAAAAAATTACACTTCAGCAGTAAAATGTTCTTAACATAATATGCCTGGACTTGCGCATACTGCTTTTTGAGGGGACTGGGCTACTCCCACTTAATAAAAGCAACCTCTCTGAATTCATGATAATTTTATAACTTTAAATTTTTATTCACAAATACGCACAATAGCCAAGAAGAAAATGGTTATATTACAACTAGTTCTAAATATTAATATAATTGCAGTATAAAGAATCCAATCTCAGTAAGTCTTCGAATGATATTTTTATTTATAGCTTTGTTTTTTGGTTGCTAAATACACTACATTACTATTTTTCGCCACCGCACGCATACCACAGAAGGTTTGAACCTTGTATGGTATGTCGAGTAGTTTCCTCGATCCAGTTTCATGTTTCAATGGTTATGATTATTATCAATATGGATGATCTCGCTGCAAAAGGTGATCGCTTTCGCTTTACAGCCCGAGCTGCTCCGTCTCGTGCAGCCCCACGTCTTCTTATTCTGTAGACTTGCTGATTTCTGATTATACTTGTATGATCCTACTAGCAGAACTGGTTTCCCGAACCGAGAGCTGGTGAATATAGGCATATCTAAAAAAACTGAAGACTTTACAAATTACATTAACAATTAAATTATAAAAACACTTAACAATAAAAAACACCTCATCATCATCAGCCTATGTTAGTCCACTGTTGGACATAGGCCTCCCCTAATGAGCGCCATAGCGCCCTGTCTTCGGCTTGTCGCATCCAGCATCTGCCAGCAGTCTTTCGCAGATCGTCATCCCACCTGGCCGGAGGGCGTCCTACACTACGTTTACCAAGTCGCGGTCTCCACTCAAGAACACGTTTACCCCAGCGGTTATCGGTTCTTCGCGATATATGGCCGGCCCACTGCCACTTCAGTTTGCTAATTCTCTGAGCTATGTCGATGACTTTAGTTCTCTGTCGGATCAATTCGTTACGAATCCTATCCTTCAGAGAAACTCCGAGCATAGCTCTTTCCATAGCTCGCTGAGCGACTTTGAACTGGTGGACCAACCCTATCGTGAGTGTCCACGTCTCAGTTCCGTAGGTCATGACTGGTAGGACGCACTGATTAAAAACTTTCGTTTTTAAACATTGCGGTATGGATGACGAGAAGACTCGACGTAGTTTTCCGAACGCTGCCCAGCCTAGCTGGATCCTCCTCTTGGCTTCCTTCTCGAAATTGTTTTTACCCAACTGCAAAATCTGCCCGAGGTAAGTGTACTCAGAAACAATTTCGAGAAGGTGGCCATGTACGATCACCGGTCTTGGATCAATGTGGCCATTGATCATGATTTTGGTTTTATCCAAATTCATGCCAAGACCGATACATCGGGAGGCTGAAGCTAGACTGTCCAGCATCCGGTTCAGCTCCTCTAGCGACTCCGCCATTAAGACTATGTCATCAGCGAATCGCAGGTGTGAGATGTACTCGCCGTTTATGTTGATGCCCTTGTCTTTCCAGTCCAGCGTCTTAAACATATCTTCCAACGCGCTCGTGAACAGTTTCGGGGATATAACATCCCCCTGCCTCACTCCTCTGCGCAGTTGGATCGGTTTAGTCTGCTGGTCCTGTACTCGGACACTCATCGTAGCGGCTTCGTAAAGACATCTCAGCACCTCGATATAACGATAGTCTACTTGGCATCGCTGTAAGGATTGTAGAACAGCCCAGGTTTCAACGGAGTCAAAGGCCTTCTCATAGTCCACAAAGGCCAGACACAGGGGCTGATTATACTCTTCGGACTTCTGTATAATCTGCCTCACTGTGTGAATGTGGTCTATGGTACCATATCCTCCGCGAAACCCAGCCTGCTCCGGTGGCTGAAACTCGTCGAGTCTCCTAGCGAGACGGTTCGATATAACTCGTGAGAATAGCTTATAGACGTGACTTAGGAGCGAGATGGGTCTATAATTTTTAAGGAGGGTTTTATCTCCCTTCTTAAAAAAGAGCACCACCAAACTCCCACTCCACGCCTTTGGAGTTCTCCCACTGTGAAGGACGGCGTTGAAGAGGCTCTGTAACTCCTGTATAACAGGGTATCCTCCAGCTTTTAAAAGCTCTGATGTTATTCCGTCCTCACCGGGGGCTTTTCCATTTTTAAGCTGCCTCAGAGCTAACACAATCTCGTCTTGACTGATGTCTGGCAGTTCGTCGGTATAGTGGCGTATCAAGGTGGCTCTAGAATCGTGGCCGTCTCGTTGGGAACGGGGAGCATGAGCAGCGTATAAACGGCCATAAAAGTCCTCTATCTCGGCCGATATCTCCGGCTTCGACAATACGGTCCTTCCGTCGTGCGTTGTAAGCTTCGACAGGTGGCTCCTGCCAAGCTGCTGAGTGAATACTTTGGACCCTCGGTTTCGCTCTATCGCCTCTTCAATGAGGCGTGTATTGGAGCTCCGAAGGTCGCGCCGTACCATCTTCGCAATTCGCTTGTTCAGGTCTGACCTTTCTGACGAAGTCGCTTGGGTGGTTTCCCGTCTTTCTGTCATCAGCCCAAGAGTCTCATCCGAGAGTTTGGACTTCTTACCAGTACGCTGCTTTTTGCAAAACTTGATGCCCTCGTCCCTCAAAGTTTCGACCAGATTGTGTAGGGTCTCGTCAGCGTCATCAGTGGGTTCCAAGGCAGCGAATCTATTCCCGAGAAGCTGCTGAAACTTCTCGGTGCCCGCCAGGATTCTTATTGGGTTCGGTCGGAGCGTGGACTTCATCAGACGGTTTCTTTCAAGCTTCAAATTTATATTCAGAGAGCCTCGAAGGAGTTGGTGATCAGATCCGGTATTGAACCTGTTGATCACTGAGACATCTCTGAATATATGCTTGCTATCCGTCATGATGAAGTCGATCTCATTTTTAGTCACAGAATCGGGACTCCGCCATGTCCACTTCCTTTGGGGCTGTTTCTTAAAGAAAGAGTTCATTAAGAACAGCCCCTCCTTCTCAAGGAAGTTGACAAGCATTTGTCCCCTGTGATTTCGAACACCAAAACCATGCGGGCCTATTCGGGATTCGTTGCCATTCTGGGTTCCCACCTTGCCGTTAAAGTCCCCCATAACAACGTTGAAGTGAGCCTTGGTGGTGTGATGTAAGGCTTTGGATATGTCTTCGTACATATCCTCCACTTCATCATCCGAGTGTGCCGAGGTCGGTGCGTAAACCTGAATGACCTTCAAGCTGTAGCGCTTAGACAGCCGAAGGATCAGGTACGCTACCCTGGTGGACACACTGGAGATTTCTTCAACGTTGTTAGAGAGGGCCTTATTGACGAGGAAACCTACGCCACCCTGGGATGTTTTATCACCCTCGCGAAAGTAGAGAAGATGGCCCGAGTCTAGGGTTACGGTGTCCTCCCCCTCTCTACGGACTTCACATAACCCTAGAACATGCCATTTAATGTTCTCTAACTCCACTTCCAACTGCGCTAGATGGTGATCAAGCCTCAGAGTGCGTCCGTTAAACGTTGCCAGGGTCAGTTTGTGTGGTGGATGGTAGCCTGGGGTAGCCCGGAGATTCTTCGCACCCCCTGCCCCGCCGTTACCATGGCCACTACCATGGCCAGGAATAGCGAGGCGGCCGGGAACTGGGGGCCATTTTATGGCTGGTTTTATCATAAGGGGGATATTGCCCATAATCCCCACGCTGGGCATGCGGGTTGGGGATCGCAGTCCAGTGAGATTGTTCTGCAGAGGGCGCTGCTGCCCGCCCCCCGGTGTGTGTTTCCCTTAGTCGCCTCTTACGACACCCACGGGAAGAGTTGGGGTGGTGAAATTCTACGCCGGCACCACACGGCCCAAAAAAAACACCTCAGGCCTCTACAACTACTCAACTAGTAAAACCCAACCTAACCATATCAACACGACAATTAAGGTCTATGTGGTATTATGACCACCTTTTATTCATATTCAAATCGTAATATAATCGGTTTACAAAAATAAAAACTTCAAGATTTTTATTATAAAATAATTTAACCGGTTTTTCATTCTGTTTAATTTATTTTATAGAACTCAGCTTGAGTTCTATAAAATATGTCATCAGCTCTAAAATAAAATTCGAGGAATTTCATCAGTGATTATGATTCGAATTAACTTGAATAATGTCGTTCAAGTATGTCAATATCACGGCCTTGCAGCCCGAGGACTGTCGCGAGCAGACCCACCGCACCTTGGGGCCGTTACAGCTGATGCGCTTGTTGTACCGGTAGCCTCCCTGCTCCAGCACTGGGTTACCGAACCGAGACGTCGTGAACTGCACTCCTGTGAAAATCTTAAAATTATGGATAGTCTTCTAATAAGCTTCACGCACAGAAATCCCACGCACGTCTATTATTATTTAGATTTCTGAGGCTACACCGGTTAAAGTCCCTTTAATACCCCGTCGAAAAAAATCACCCTGTGTATTTGATAAATTGTATCCACATTCAAATTCAATAACAAACATAATTACATTGTAAAATTTTAATGTTACCTTATCTATATCTATACTAATATTATAAAGAGGAAAGATTTGATTGTTTGTTTGTTTGAATTGAATAGGCTCCGAAACTACTGGACCGATTTAAAAAATTCTTTCACCATTAGAATCCTGAATTTTCCGTGATGAACATAGGCTTAATAATATTTTCAAAAAAGTTAGGGATCCGCATGAAAAATTCAATAATTGAACCGTGCGCTGTATATTCAACCTCTTTTTCTATTATGGCGCGTCAGAATAGAAAAGGAGGTTGAATATATACGCACGGTGCTTGCTTTTTCTCTACGGCCAGTGTCAGTTATGGAGTGTCGAGTCAATGTCAGAAATCGCAATGCTGTTAAAAAAAGTAAAGGATCCGTATGAAAACTGTGAAACCCATCGTGTTAGTGTGTATAATTTCTGAAATTTTTGTTTAATACCTGTGCGAAGCCGGGGCGGACCGCTAGTCTAAAATAAACGATAAGTATTTGATTTCAATATTCACACCTTACTTTGAATTTATAACTCACACTCATAAATAAAAGGCAGTTGAATGAAAACCACTTGTACGAATTTCTAATAGGCTTTGAATGATTATGACTATTCTTAATAGCAAAGATTTTATTACTAAAAGTTAGAATAGATGCTGTACAGCGACGAACGTTATCAGCAGATGAAACAATTATTATTTTTTTCGATATTTAAGTAAGTGATTATGACAATCTTTGATCTTTACAATTTCGTTATTGATTGTGATGATAAGTGCTTTGCACTTTAAGTAGGATGACTTATTGTAGTACCACCGAACTTTTGCCCCAGAACACTTGGGGTACTTGTTGTAGCGATGATTGCCCAGCAACAGCACGGGCTTACCGTAACGGGACTTAGTGAAAATTGGACCTGAAAGTAAAAATATTACTATATTTACCGCAGCTTCCAACTGATCTTACGTACTTGAAAATATTAACGGGGATAAATGAAATTAAGTTAACATGGTTAATTTTTTTTTCTACTTTAAAGTCAAAGGTGATTGAATCTAAAACTTTATGATTGTTGGTTTGGTCGTAAAATTAAATCATTATTAGGTACTCGTATCCTTCAAAAATTATACATTCTACATATTATGTAGGTATTTAAATTGTTTGCAAGTTAAGTACATTCCTGCGAACAAAAACGTGCCCGCGCTTGAGCTTCACGATTCTTTCTATTGAAAATTTGCATCACTCTAAAGATATTAGAAACACACAAGATGAATAATGGTTACAACAATCGTAAGTTTTGAGAATTTTGGTCGAGTAGCGCACAGTGGATCCTTTGTTCTTGTGGTTTCGATTGTACCAAAAACCCTTCAGTATAAGCAAGGTTACAGGGTTACCTTATACGTCGGACCTGTAAAAATATTAGAATTATTGTTTAATGTCAGTATGATACCTAAGTAGTTCTTCATAAGTGGAGGCTATGTAGATGGCGCTGTGTTGATTGTCCATCATGATTTATTTATTGTTATGATGATCAACATAATTAACTGAACGGACTAATTCTGGAGTGTAATATAATTTTATAATTGTTTGTAATTATAATGAATTCATTTAACTAAGTGATTACTGTTAATTAATATTAGATTACTTTCTTTTTTTAAATTTAAGTTCTTAATTTTTATTTTTGTAATAAGCGTTAAAAGCTATTTGTGTTAAAATTATTATTGTAGAGTGTTCATTTTGTTTTTATTTATAGTGGTATCATTCGACTGTCTGTTTAGAAATCATAGTTTATATAATGTAAATCCTTTTTTTTGGCTGTAAGTTTTGTTCTTAACATTAGTATAAGTAGTACCTAAGGGCTGTGGATTTTGTATTACCAATAAAATAAAATAAAATATTAGGGTAAAGTGGCAATTAAATCGAGCACTTCGTGGACAAATGTGGTGCTTTGACAGGTGCAGCAGTTTTAAAATAATTAATTACCTATCTTCTATTTTAGGGTGCTTTCAGCTCCTCCGGTTGTTCGAAAACTAAGTTTCGGGTGTCGCTGCAAAAACAATTTGTACCATTTCTCACCACTGGTGAATTTAACAATACTATTCTTGTTCTTTACGTAAGTTCTAACACGACTTATTACATCATCTTTGTGTTTTGGAGATCCTTTTTTGGCACAATTATTAATCCACTCTTCCAAGTCATTTTCCTCCGCTTCAGTGAGGATAGTAGCAGGGCCTGGACGAGTATTATGTTGGGGATTCTGAATTCTATAAATCAATGTCGTTCGTGGAACGTTATAAGTTTTGGCTGCAAGCTGTTTGGTCATTCCTTTTTTTATAGCTTCTAAGGCTTTCACTATATTATCTGCTTCATATTTCTTTTTTTTTAACTTGTCTGTTGATTTTGTTACTTCATTTTTGGTCTTAGATGGTTTTTTTGGATTCATATTGAAAATCGTATAGGTAACTGAAACAAAATAATATCATGTCTATTGTTTTTTTCTGATGATAAATTTTTAAATTTATATGCGATTCATCTAACACACTAAGAAAATCTGCGGTGGCGTCAGAGGCTGCGGGTTTGGATAAATATTCGTATGATCTGCAGATTCAGTTCCAGGGGTTGTGGTCGTTTTTCTTGCCTTATAAAAAAAATATATCAATGTATATAAAAAATATATTGTTATAAGTATATTCAACTGAGCCCAACTAATTTAAAAATTAATCTAAACCTTATCTAAATAATTCACTATTCGGAGGTATACCTATGTGTTATTCTGTTACAGCTCTTAAGTTGAATACGGAGTAACATAATATTGGTTTACTTAATATTAGAAAAAAGGGATATTACTTTTTAACCAAAATTTTGTGCTAAAAACCTTTAGTTACTCTTCATAATTCAAAATATCTGTAAAAACTCAGCCTACTCAGTGGTTATGTACAGAATTGCTGCTCAGCATTTGGTCATTGTACAGTGCGCGTCACATATAAGTACCCCCCTATATCAATATATGTGGGACAAAATAGTTGTTATTGTTGGGAATTTCAGACTTTGAGTATTATCGTAGGTGGTAAGATCTTGAGCGGCGGCGTGATAAATTTTTGCATGCAAAAATTTGTGATAAGTTACAAGGGAATTCCACGTAGTCATAAACATTATGTAGAGGCGTCAGAATTAAGTACCCCCCTTGGTACTTCATTCTGACGCGCACTGTACGTCAGTACATTCACTTTACATTTAGCGCGCATGCAGTACCGGCGCGCCTGGGCTCCCTTGTACTTGTTATTCCTGTTAAACCGGTACTCGCCCATCAACAGTACGGAAGCACCTTACCTGTTCTTAAAGATACTGTAGTTTAGACCTGAAAAAAATTTACTAACTTTTAATCTATGTCAAATGTGTCATAGCCCGTTTGCACGCGGAGCGCGGGGCGGGCCTGCCAATAGAAAGCCAGAACTACGACCTCGAGCGTCAGTTGAGACTAGATGAGATAGTAAAATTCTCAGAAGTAAATACTTAAAGAGCTATAAAATTCAACGATTTTTTATTTTTAGTGTATAAAAAGACAAAAAAACATTAGATATTGGTACCTACATTAAGTCTAGAGGTATCTCAACTGTTCCAAATTAAATTCCATTAGAAACGTACCCAAACTGACTTTTATAAATTATATTCAGTAAGTTTTCTACAGTATTCCGAGACCTTATTCTGAGATGTGCGCATGGGCTTTGATATACGTTTTCGAAAACCATTTTTTATAGTAAAACCTCTAACTTGTAACGCAAGGAGCGATAAAACCTTGTACAAAAGTACAAAAGAAATGCAAGATTAACTGGAAAGAAAATGGTCATCAATCAATGTTAGATTATTTATAAATATATTTTACAAAAACGCATAAAAAACGGCTTTATTTTAATTATCACGATTAGGTTAAGTTTTTAACAACAAAAATTGAGCTTTAAATTGTAATACAGGAAATAAAAAAACACGAAACGTCAATGGTTATGACTAGATTTAATGAACAATACTTGTTTTTCATAGGTAACGACGTACGCTTTGCACTTGGAACCGGTAGCTTGCGTGCATTGCCAACGCATTTTGGGACCCTTGTACATGGCGTTAGCGTTGTACCGATACCCTCCCATGATAAGCACGGCATTACCGTACCTCGTCGTAGAGAAGATAGGACCTGCAAAAATAAGGGACACCTACAAGTTAGCAATGATTGTTTTTTATTATTTCACTTAAATCTGTTGTTTATAATAATACTGTTTTTAATGCAAATGGGAACAGAATAGAAAATTACTACCTTTAAATCATCAATATTAGTTTTTAACAGTTCCAACAAAAAGTTTCTTGGTTATTAAGTAAATGGATACAATCATTAGAAAAAATTAAACGGCACTATAAAAATTTGATTTCAAAAAATTCATGATAGCTCTTTATCATCCGCCGGGGGCCCGTGTTGCTCTATGCTCTTTATAAATCAACAACCAGCATTCAGGAAATAAATAAAAACTCAACTGGTGGTTATGATGAGGAAGTTCCGTCATTTCATAGTCATTGAGAGATATAATTTTTATAACTGCGTTAGTTTTCGAGATCTATTTTTTGAATCGTGCAACTTCTAAAAAATCACAATGGAGAGAATTTATAATAATACAATGCCTTTTTATCCAGAAACTCAAAATCTAAAACGTTGATAGTAAATATGTACTTTATTTCTATAGTAAACAAAAAATTATAGGAAGATTTACAATCTTTAGGTACTTACCTACCTATCTATTCTATATATCAAATTATACTTTGACTTTACATAGTTAACTGATACAGAATAAATAGATACAATAAAGATATATTTATGAAATGAAAAATTAAAAATAAAGCCCGACTATATTTATATTATCTTCATTCAACATATACATATTTTAATCACAATTAGTGGTAAGCAACTGAACTATGATTATGAACATTGAGAAATTGAAAAACTTGATTCAAGTATGTGAAAGCTCGAGCTTTGCAGGTAGGATATTTGCTGCATGTCCACCTGACTTTCGGTCCATTCGTTGATGTATCTTTGTTGTACCGGAACCCAGCTAACAACATCACTGGCCTACCGAACCGAGATACCGTAAATTGTGGAACTGAAACAATAAAAACATTTCTCATCGTTCCCTTTCGATCAGTCGTCTAGCATATCCAGTGCGTAGCGCCAAATTTATAAAAAGATTTACAAAACATTGAACAAGGAACTTGTTTCGTTTCATATCATTGAAATAATTTATTATAATTTATACCTATGTTAAATAATATATAATTAAAATGTATGTCGCTTAAATTCCTGATTTAAAGTCCAGGGGCCCAATTCCACTAATACAATCTCCTCTCGATGACAATGATATCGCCTATCAATTGTCTCCTTTTACACCTTTTGGTATTCTACTATCACAATCTTTTCCTGTTTAGCCCTATCAATGACTGTCTATGACCATTGGACCATTGAACTTGTTTTCTCGTATTCTACTATTCAATGTATCTCCGATCGCGTACGTTATTGGTATTCTACTAATTTTTTGACAGCTAATTTAGTCTATGGTTAGCATTATCGTGTCATTGAACCACCATTGAACAAAGGTACCTTTCCTTGGTGTTTTTGTAAACAAATTGCATGAGAAAAGTTCAGAAGAAAGAGTTTTTTCATTAGAAGATGCATGGCGAGCCTAAAAGGCTTCATAAACATTCATCAGCATGTTGCCGTCAGGATACAGCTCTTCTGCAAGAGACCTTACGGAAAGGGAATTTGTGAAAATTTATCGTATTGCCAATACAAACACTAGCTGAAGACTTTACTCCGTAAATCGGCAAGGAACGCCGTTCTGATGGAATATCCATAATGACGAAGGTAAATAAAACAAACAAACATCTTTCATCATCAATAAGCTAAAATGGTTACTACCAGGTTCAGGGGTTCTGGTTGTTTTCTATGTATAATAAAAAATATCTACCTATCTATTTAATAATATTGTATTATGTATATCAGTCATCTAGTACCCATAACACAAGCTCTGCTTAGCTTGGGGCTAGATGATGCTGTGTGGATTGTCCAACAATATTTATTTACAACATCGTTATATTATTTTCCTATTTAGTTTTACAACACACATAAATTCAAGTTTATGTTGTTTATTATTGTAAAATATAATTACATTTTCAAACTAGTTTTAAGCTAATTTGTATGCCAGTTTTCTGTATTACATGCTTACTTGATTTACCTATATGCTGCTGCGGCTGCCTATAAATTATAGAGTAGTAGACCTAAGAAATTGGTCATTGTTATTTAGTTTTTCGTTGTTATCTCTTGTTAGTAGTCCTAAAAATGATGACACCTTAGGCCTCCCCTAATGAGTGGCATAGCACACTGTTATCCGATGCTGTTATCCAAAGGTTGCATGGAAAAAATCTTAGCGATAAGCCCATGTAGCAACTTGTTTTTCTGTTTGCTTTTTCTCTCTTGGTGTGCAATGAAGAGTATTTTTACTGTATTGTATTGTATCTTTGTTGATTATATATATGTTTTTTAAGTATTATGTTATGTATTAAACTGCCTACCTACAAATCAAAACACTTTATTTTGCAGATATTGAGTGCACTGGAATTTCTTGCCACCAGATCCTATCAAATGTTAGTATGCCAGAGTGCTCTTCGCAAAATTTCGCAGCCTGCTGTTTCTAGAGCTGAGACGGAGGTAATCGAGGCACTGAACAAGGTCGACCACAAATCTGTTCAGCGGAATCTTATAGAGAATGTTTAAATGATTGTTTTGATGTCCTTGGCAAACGAGAAGAGAAGAAAGAATTCATTTTATCAAAAACTTTCAATACTGATAAAATCTGAAAAAAACTCAAGAAAAAACTGTTCAGGCCACGGAATAGAAAGAACAGTGGAAGTGCAAAGCAACAAAACTATTAAAGGCATCGTTGGTTGTCGTCAAACTCGCACAAATAGACCGATAATCATAATAATAAAATGTATTACGAAGAAACAATTCGTTTGATTTTTAGTTCTGTGAGACGGTGGGCGAAGGTCCGCATGCGACGCAGGAATTTGCGGGTTCGATTCCCGCATCGGGACAAATGTTTATCCGATCTGCTGAGATTTGTTTCGGGTTTTCTGGTCGTTTTATATGTAAAATAAACAAGTTCCGTGGTTTGCGCTCGCTCTTGTAAACATTTACCACAGAAAATATGACAGTACTACCGACGTTGACTTTGACAACTTCAACTCATTATCTGTCATTTAAGGATAGTCACACACAAATTTTCCTAAAATCGTGATTTAATTGCGTTTTATTGTGTTTAAGAGCGATGTTAATTGATTTTTAACAAGTTAAAGTTAATTTTTACAACGATAGATACTTAAATAAGAGGGCAGAGTACCAAAAATATTTCGTCCGTCACGACCATGTAGTCATCATAGAATAATTAGTATCTATGGTCACGACCAATTTATTTTTTGTTAAAAATGGCCACACTATCCTACCATTCCATTGACAAGCTATTTTGAATCATAATCTTTGTAACGAAACGTTAGTAGAATACCAAATAAAGGTAAGACTGAATCTCTATCTCAGTAGCATGGCGCCATAATCGCATTTTTTAAAACTTTAGTGGAATTGGGCCCCAGGGCCTAGGGTTAATAATAACTGACTATAAAACCAAAAAGTTTCTATTAAGCAACTTTACAATAAAAATAAGAAAATACAAAAGTGTATCTAATGTACCTATTTCTGAATTTCTGCCTGTCTTTTCATGCATTTGATATTTAATGATTATGTACATTGTACATAGCAGAAATTTTGTTATCATAGGTGACGATCACGGACTTGCACCCCTTGTTGACAGCAGTGCAGCGCCAACGGATCTTGGGCCCGCGCTTATCGTTCTTTGTAGTCCTGTTATATCTGAACCTTCCCATCACAATGCCAGGATTACCATTGCGTGTTCTTACAAAAGTCACCTCACTATCTATAACAAAGTTTTTTTTTATTATTAATTACTAGCGGCCCGCCCCGGCTTCGCACGGGTATTAAACAAAAAGGACATCATCGGGATTTCATACATTTTTGGTCCAAATATGAAAGTGCCGGCCAATAAAAAAATATGCTGTATTCCGTTAGAACTTGTCCCCCTGAGTATTTATTATTATGACACCAAAGCTGTAGGGTCATTGTCCTTGGTTTTATTGGAGTTCAAAAATTCAACATCTTCATACATTTTCAGTGAATTTAATAAAGAAAAACAAATGCTTTGTTCTACCATATTTTTATTTTGAACATCGTTTTGTGAGATACATTGGTTCTTGACCTATTTTGGACATGTTGATCTTGTTTTATGTTTTTGAGAATTATAAATAAAACTAGAGGGTATATGTGCCCGAGTTGCAAGCAGCTCGGGGGGAGTGCTTCGCCTTAGGCGGCCTTATCGCATTGGAGTTTTGACTTTTCATAACCTAAAACGTCTTTGATTTGATGGAAATCGATATCCATGTGTAAAATCTGCGATAGTAAACTGTCAGCCATCTTGGATTTGAAAATGGACATCTTTTTTGTAATCTACGTGTTTGATTTAGTCGAAAACGATACCCATTTAAATGGGTGTTGGGTCACACAGCAAGGCTCGCTTCGCTCGCCTTGCAGTGTTGTTGACAGTTGTCGAATTGCGGTTCGCTTCGCTCACCGCAATCCGACCCTCCTCATGGGGAGTCGTGGGGGTTACAGCACGGCTCGCTTCGCTCGCCGTGCTGTTCCCCGTAGCCTGCTGGAAGAGAGTGGTCACAGCACGGCTCGCTTCGCTCCCCTTAGTCGCATTGCAGCTCGCTTCGCTCGCCGTAATGCTCCCCGCCTGCTGGAAGAGGATGGTCGTGGGAGGTCACAGCACGGCTCGCTTCGCTCGCTGTTGTTGCGGTGAGCGAAGCGAACCGCAATTCGACAACTGTCACACTGCAAGGCGAGCGAAGCGAGCCTTGCTGTGTGACCCAACACCCATTTAAATGGGTATCGTTTTCGACTAAATCAAACACGTAGATTACAAAAAAGATGTCCATTTTCAAATCCAAGATGGCTGACAGTTTACTATCGCAGATTTTACACATGGATATCGATTTCCATCAAATCAAAGACGTTTTAGGTTATGAAAAGTCAAAACTCCAATGCGATAAGGCCGCCTAAGGCGAAGCACTCCCCCCGAGCTGCTTGCAACTCGGGCACATATAACCTCTAGTTTTATTTATAATTCTCAAAAACATAAAACAAGATCAACATGTCCAAAATAGGTCAAGAACCAATGTATCTCACAAAACGATGTTCAAAATAAAAATATGGTAGAACAAAGCATTTGTTTTTCTTTATTAAATTCACTGAAAATGTATGAAGATGTTGAATTTTTGAACTCCAATAAAACCAAGGACAATGACCCTACAGCTTTGGTGTCATAATAATAAATACTCAGGGGGACAAGTTCTAACGGAATACAGCATATTTTTTTATTGGCCGGCACTTTCATATTTGGACCAAAAAAGATGATGTCCTTTCAGAAATTATACACGCTAAAACGATGGGTTTTACAGTTTTCATACGGATCTTTACTTTTTTTAACAGCATTGGGGTTTTTGACATTGACTCGACATTCCAAAACTGACACTGGCCGTAGAGAAAAAGCAAGCACCGTGCGCTATACAACCTCTTTTTCTATTCTGACGCGCCATAATAGAAAAAGAGGTTGAATATACAGCCCACGGTTCAATTATTGAATTTTTCATGCGGATCCCTAACTTTTTTGAAAATATTATATAGCCTATGTTCATCACGGAAAATTAAGGATTCTAATGGTGAAAGAATTTTTTAACTCGGTTCAGTAGTTTCGGAGCCTATTCAATTCAAACAAACAAACAAACAAACAAACATACAAACAAACAAACATACAAACAAACAAACAATCAAATCTTTCCTCTTTATAATATTAGTATAGATATAGATTAGGTTCTTGTCCAGTAAAATAGTAATAAAATTACGGATCTTGTACCCATCTACTTTCAGTGAGTGATAATTCATGTTTTCTTCCACAGATGTCAACATATAAAACGTATCAACTTAGTTGAAATTTAAAAGCGATCTGGTGTCGGCTTTATTTTCTTTCTATAATTGTTTTAGTCTATTTATCAATGAATAACTAATACTTCTGATATTTTGCACCACCGATCAAGGTCTCTTGACTTCGCTTACGATTCTTCTAAACTGAACTAATACTAACGTCTACAAGATAAACGTATGGATCAGGCTGAAATTATCTAGAGAATATAATGATATAGATCTGGAATAATAAAAGTGACTTTTTAAAAGTATTTCAATCAACAACAATAAATTAAAAATATTATGTTAGTTTTGGTGTCACTAAACTAAATTAGCTCTGTACGCACTAATTGCTTACTTAAGCAATAGGTACTTGCAAATCATAAAGATAAGACAAAATGTTTGAGAAAGTTTACAATTAATCTCACATTATACTTGATATTTATCTATTTTAATTTTGTTTATTTAAACTACTAGTGATGTTTCATTAAAAAAACAAAGTTAATTAAAATACTAAAACATACTTTAAAGATGTACATCACGCAGTACTGGGATACAATAAAGCGACACGTAATGAAATAATATAGGCTTACGTCTAAATAAGTTTATGCATCTTAACCACAAGTTTTCATAGGTTTAATTATTGTGTAAATTCTTGGTCTTAACGACAATATTTTCATAGGTGACGATAGAAGCGCGGCAACCCTGCTGGTTCTTGACGCAAGTCCACCGAGTCTGCGGGCCCTTACTGCCGCTCCACTTGTTGAACCGGAATGGACCCATCACGATCACCGGATTGCCGAAGCGAGTCCTCTCGAACCTCAGCTGATGGTATAAATCTGGAAATAGTGGATCTAACTGAACTGTTTTACATAAAAGCCAATTAATTCTAAAAGCTATTCTTATAAATGGGGTAGGTATGTGACAATATCCGTTGTCCGGGTTTTGAGTGTTTCTGTCACACGGTTGCACGTGTCACAAAACTTGCTATTTTAAGTTTTTTTTTTAAAGTCATGATAAAAAAAAAACATTTTTGATGTAATGAATAAAACACAAAAAATATTTTATGGGTACTATCGAAAATATAACTTACAAATCAAAGGTAAGTAACCTCACTTCCAATCTTATATTAGTAACCCTGTTTTAGGCTTGATTGCAGAGTTCCGTGATTATGATGATTGAACATAAAAAAATCTTGAGATCGCTTACGCTTGTAAAAAAGTCGGCAATCTGATTTTTTTTGTAAAATAATACATTTTAAATTCTATTCAAAGTTTTCAATTTTTATGTTCACAATTTGATTTTGAAAGCTGTGATCATTTGAATATTTTTTGGTTAGTGCAGGCACTACAGAAGATTCTGTACGTATAGATTTCTTACATAAGTAAGACACTTTTAAAAAATGCGTATAGTAGGTACTCCTTTTTGACAATTAAATAAATAAATATTACTGGACAATCCACACTCAGAACGCCAGGAACAACCGCCATCTCCCACGTCATAGGCTCACCTTCGCACACCGCGACACATTGGTCGTCACATGATGCCTTATTGAAGATTCACCTCGGCTCGATAATATACAATCCATCTTGTTGCCAAATATCAGTAACATTCGTTTAGCAGTGCTCAGAGCTCTGAGTTCCGTTTGACGGTAGGGTGGTATCGAGAAGTCATCGTGACGTCACATTTGTCTTGGCACATTTGGTTGCGTTGCGACTCTAGCGTGTGACATACAAAAATGAGACGGCTCGATACTTGAGTCATACTAAACTCAGGAATCAGATTATTTTTCGACAGAGTTACTAATATTAGAATGAAAGTATTTATAGCAAAAGCAAAAGAGCTGTCATGGAATAAAACGAAAATATGATTCACAATATTTTTTTTTAATTAAAAATTGAATTTTCATTCAATATTTAAATTATTTTGAGTGATTTATTCGAGGGACAACAAAATACTACACATACAAACATCGTCGTTATCGTCATTAAGATTTATACATCAAAATATAAGAACACGCAACAATATAACCCCACAGTTATCTAAAACGTGAAATAGTATTAATGGTGTTTACTTTTCTTTTTCTTTGCACAGTAAAAACCGGATTTAATACTCTTGAAGTCTGGTATTCTTCCCTCTAACCCCAAGTCCTTCAGTTTACTTACAAATCCTTGGTATGCATCCTTAACAGGAAGGCCATTCCTAATTCTTTGTTTACATTTCTCGACTTCTATAGAGATTGTGTTGCCTATGAAATCAGGCTTACAGATATGTTTAGTTTCTTTGATTATACTATTCGAATTAACTAATATCATTGCATTACAAAATGATCTTTTCGCACAGCGCCAGGCAGTTGAACCGTATTGCCTATTATCTCTCTTGTGGTGGTATCTATAGCCCCCTCGAAGAAGTAGACTTTTTCCATGTTTGGACGGAATCAAATCGAAGTCCTGCGTTGTTTGGTTTTGATCTGAAATGTCATGCACGCTTTAAAAGTATTTACTGGTCTAGATTGCTCTCCGTTGATTATTATTTAGCTTCTTTTTCAAAGATGTGTTTATGTGATGGAGGTTGATCCAGATTCGATATGTCAATTTTAAATGTTTTTTACATTTACGTATGTCTAAAAAGTTTACTTTTACACATACGTAGCCGGTAAGGAATACAAACTATGAGGTTTCTGTTTCAATTAAAAAAAAATTAAGAGATTTGAGTCATAAAATATTTATTAAAATTTTAAATTCAAACAAACAATATATTATAACTCATTAAGATGATTCAGACCACACATACCTGATACCTACCTTATTATTAGGGACAAATACTGCGAATTCGAGCGTTATTCTCCAATTATGTAAATAGGTGCCTACTCTATCTACCCAATTAATAACCAAAAATCCTCAAAAAATAAGGTAAATGTGATACTATGTATACTATGATATGAATACAAACAAATCTTACTCCTTTTTATACTCATACTCCTTGTACAAATTTGGAGTAAATTTGACTAAAATTTGGAGTAAATTTGACTAGAGCTTTCCGTGACACAATTTTTCGTATACAATATACCGCGGTGACGACAGCTGCTGTCGTCACCGCGGTATATTGTAAAATAGTTTAATTTAAATATAGATAGACCATGTTCTGAGTAAGGCAGGGGCCTTAACTAAGTTTAATCCATAAAAATCTACATCTATTTACTAAGCTACTAACCTATGCATAGTTCCACCCTAATAGAAGAAATATGTTAAATAGTTGGCGGTACAATCCACAGTTAATTCTAAACCTACTGAAACATAGCTAGGATTGTAGATAAATAATTAGTGCAAGCGTTACAGTACAGAAATCCATTGAAAACTACTTTTGATGAAAAACATGCAGGGAAAAATATATAAGACCATAATTAAGAATTGTTACGAAATGCCGTTCATCAATTTTCGTCCCGTCATGGTTATGTAAATTCTTAGTCTTAACGACAATGTTTTCATAGGTGACGATGGAAGCGCGGCAACCCTGCTGGTTCTTGACGCTAGTCCATCGAGTCTGCGAGCCCTTACTGCCGCTCCACTTGTTGAACCGGAACGGACCCATCACGATCACCGGATTGCCGAAGCGAGTCCTCTCGAAAATCAGCTGATGGTTTAAAACTGGAAATAGTGCAACTTACTGAGCTATTCTTTTAAATGGGTAGGTATATGTTAATATTCGTGGGGTTTTGAGTTTTTATACCACACGTTTTCAGGCGTCACAAAACTTGCAACATTAAGTATTTTTTAAAGTACTTAATCGTGACTCGTTGTTTTTATGAATAAAATACATTAAACATCAAAACTAGGTACTCGTATTATATGGATTTTATCGAAAATATAAATTACAGCTCTTTCGCAAAGGTAAAAAATAAATATAAAAAAAATATCCTCACTTCCATTTGGATAATTAATGATTTTTTAATTTATCTTTGCAATACAGATTAATTTAAGTAAAAGTACAAAATCATTCAAATATTTTTTGTTTATTAAAAACCTTTACCGTATGTATCTTTAATATGTTTGGTTTTATTGTAGTTGTATTTACCATTATAATACAATATACCAGTATATTGTAGTTGTATTTACCATTATAATATTATATAGAAAGATTATTATACCACAAGAAACATTATATTGTCAACGAGTTGAATTATTGCACTTTTTAAAATAACAAAAGAAACCTATCCACGTAGCTCGCAAAATACACTGACTGGGGCATGGATTCGCGCCCGGAGCGTTTTAAAAGGTCACACGGTAAAGGTGGTTTCACAGTGATATTTTTTCTGAACCAGACAGACAGGCAGGTTGAACGTTGCAAGTAAAAACCTACATTTCTGATCCGGGGCGCTGTTCGACAGATGACGTCATGCGTAAAATGTATCGCACGCATTTTATATTATTTATTTAGATAAAAGGCAAATAAAAACCATGGATATTCAATCATTTAATATAATTATAATTTACTTTAATATAAATAACTAGGAATGGTATTCTTTGAAACATCTTTCCAGGCAAAGTGCATCTTCGCATTGCTCGCACTTATATGCGGTCCTTTTTTTTTTATTTTTCTGAATACGGCACCACACGCACACAGTATGTCTGGAGTGTGACTTCACAATAAAATGATTACCAGACAGAACTGGACGCTCTTTTGTTCGCCGGTGCTGCGGTCGCTGCGTGCGTGTGGTCAGTACTGGCACCTGTAGTGTAGGTGCATACCTAATGTACGACGTCACTCTATGACCTAGTTAGAGATAAGGAAAAATAGATTAATTGAATGCAATGTAAACATATCGGATTACTTACGAAGAATCTTTAAGATAAGAAAATAGATAACATTATTTGTAAAACAATAAGCATAACGAATTACGAAGATAAGGAATTAATAAATCAAAATTAGAGGTATAGTATATAAATATAAATTTATAATATATAGTATATAAATTTATAGTATATAAATCCTTGCTTTTTATCAATAAACATTCAGTATTCAACCCAATGCAGTTGTGTTAATTACTCCTTCCAAACTTCCATTACAACCATACGGGGCGACGAATAAATCACGTAGCTATTTAATATAGACACGTTCAGGAGTCTCAGAAATAACTTTTTATACCAGACTTGGTTGCGGTTCCGCTCCATGGGATATGCCGACAAAAGCTGGTCCTTTTTGTCGACACCTCCCATGAGCAGATTGTAGTCGAGGACCGCTTGTGGTTTGTATGTAATGTTGCCATATTTCTCCTTCGGCGCCACCGCCACTTTGTGATATGTTGAAATCATACACACTATATTTGAATCACGCCATAAAAGAATTGTTAGGTCGTCGGTATTGCTGAATGCAACTTCACCGACGCGCACTTCTCTTTTGGTAAGTGATTTTATTGAGTCCGGTACCAATTCTCTATTGACACGAAGGGTCCCCAACACATCCGTTTTTTTTTTGTTTTAGGCAACGCGCTATTAATGGCGAATTATAGTAATTGTCTATTACTAGCGTGTGGCCTAAATTGAAAAGTGGGCTTGCTAGGTCAAACACCACTTTTGCTGTCGCACCGTCTGGCTGTGGGTCTGTCTGTGCGTCTGTAACTGCCCGTCTGTCTGTTTGTGTGTCTGTTCTGTCCTGTGTGTCTGTTCTGTCCTGTATGTCTGTTTGTGTGTCTGTTCCGTCCTGTTGGTCTGATTGTGTGACTGTCTGAGCGTCTGTCTGTTTATTTTTTGCCGCACCTCCATAGACAAAAAAGTTCCACAGGTAGCCTGTGGCCGACTCGCACAACTCAAATGTTTTTATGCCGACTTTGGCAGCTTTATTGCTTATTTTTTGAGCAAATGCGAGTCGGCCCTTCCACAGTAGTAAGCTTTCGTCAATCGCGATGCTTTGACCAGGCATGTACAACGATCTGAATTTGTCAGTCAGTCTGTCAATTTGTGGCAATCACTACAGCTGCATATTTATTTGTTTGATCAACAATCAAATCAATTAAAGGGGCATCCCAGATTTTCAAAAATACATCCAACGGGCACGTCACTTCCAACATCGGAAAAGTCGCACCGACTTTGCCCGTGAATGGCTCCCTGGATCCTTTAAAAGTCTGAGGATCGTTTTGCCAATCAAAAGACAGTAAATCAGGTGATGTTACTATCTCCTGCAGTGCCATATCGTCCCTTAAGTCAGCCCTGCGGAGCCTCTCCACAGCTATTCCTAAACTATCTGGGAGAACCGCTGGGGCCTGGAACACTAAATCCTCGTTCTCTTCTACGTCCTCATCGTCTGCGGAATCATCAGGTTCTGCGAAAAAAGAGTATGGTGACCACCAAGAGCAACTTCGTATCTCTTCCTAAACTAAATAGAATAAAACTATTACAGAGGCATTAAAAAAAAGCTTATGATAGGTATCACAAACTAATAATAACATAAAGTAGGTGGTGGCGCTAGTTTAGGTGCTGTATGCGCCTTAAGGGATGTGTTTTGGCGTTGGGATAATACGATCTTTGGTGATTAAAATAAAGTGGCCTATTAGCAGCCTATTATAATACTATGCTTTAATTAAAATAAGAAATTGCGTTTACCTGATAGTACATCTGTTTCCGCTCCAGGGACATTCATGACAACGGGCGATACCGGTCTAGGCTCGTGCGCATCTGTTGCGGCAGGGACAACAATTACAAAAGGCGACACTGGCCTGGGCTCGTACATGGTAGGATCTAAAACAATAGATTATTATATTAATTGTAAAAATTTAAGTGTACATAATGTTCGAACGCATCTATAGATAGATTTATAAAAACTCGACACTTGCATGGTAACTTCCGATTATCACAAAAAAAACAACAAAGAATCCAATATTTTATGTACGCAAGTAATTTTAATTACTTATACCACTTAATAATGCTGGACTAAGACCCCACTTATCTAAAACGTGAAATATGCCTTCTCAAGTACTTAAGATGTCTCTGTATCGGAATCGTGTGAAGCGCGTTGATTTTTCTTTTTTTCGCGGTAAAGCACGGATTTAATACTGTTGAAGTCTGGTATTCTTCCCTCTATCCCCAACTCCTTCAACTTATTTACAAATCCGTGGTATGCATCCATAACTGGAAGGCCTTTCATTATTCTTTGTTTACATTTGTCGACCTCTATAGATATTATGTTGCCTAAGATATCAGGTTCACAGTTATGTTTGGTCTCTTTGAGTACACTATTCGAATTAACTAATATCATTGCATAACAAAGAGGTGTTTTCGCACAGCGCCAGACAGTTGAACCGTATTGCCTATTATCTCTCTTGTGGTAGTATCTATAGCCCCCTCGAAGAAGTACACTCTTTCCGCGTTTAGACGGAATTAAATGGAAGTCCTGCGTTGTTTGGTTTTGATCTGAAATTAGGAAATTAAAGAAATTAGGTAAGTAATTTTTTTTGTATTAGAAATTAGGTCATGTTAATTGTACAAGGTTACTCTATATTGTTCATTATTTAGCTTCATTTTCAAAGATATGATTTGTGTGTGTGAGTGATGACGGTTGATCCAGATTCGATTTGTCTTAATTATAATATGTTCTTTACATACTTAGCTTTTAAACATACTTGTAGCCTGGTGGGAATACAAACTGATATTTCTGTTTTATTGCAAAAATAGGCCAATATTTTTTAAAAGCCCCCGACGAGAATAGTGCGCCGACCGTTACAGGTCGTACCGAACACCGGACCTGGAGGAAAGCATACAGTTTGGCAGAATGGACATAATATAAAAACCTTTAACTATTGGAATGGAAGGCAATTAAGTTTATTTATTTAAATTATTTTAAACACAACATGTTAACTTGAAACTTAATTATTCCTAGTACTAGGTATGAGTAGTTACTTGCCATCAGAATTTCCATAAAATGTTATTTTAAATTCTACTCTTACATTTAATAAAAACGAATCAAAGCTAAAATCTAGATGGTAGGTACTACAACTGACCATAAAACTGTCATCTGTCGAGCTAAATCACTAAATGTTTTGGTTTAAATATTTTAAAACGTTTTGTGGAATATTTTCATTCGAAACAATATAGCTAACAGAACTATTAAAAACAGTAAACCTAAGGTAGAGATGCCAGCGCACAAAATAAAAGATTTCTTGATAATAGGTGATGTTGACCTTTATCTAGATAATCATCATCATCAGCCTATGTTAGTCCACTGTTGGACATAGGCCTCCCCTAATGAGCGCCATAGCGCCCTGTCTTCGGCTTGTCGCATCCAGCATCTGCCAGCAGTCTTTCGCAGATCGTCATCCCACCTGGCCGGAGGGCGTCCTACACTACGTTTACCGAGTCGCGGTCTCCACTCAAGAACACGTTTACCCCAGCGGTTATCGGTTCTTCGCGAAATATGGCCGGCCCACTGCCACTTCAGTTGGCTAATTCTCTGAGCTATGTCGATGACTTTAGTTCTCTGTCGGATGAATTGGTTACGAATCCTATCCTTCAGAGAAACTCCGAGCATAGCTCTTTCCATAGCGCGCTGAGCGACTTTGAACTGGTGGACCAACCCTATCGTGAGTGTCCACGTCTCAGCTCCGTAGGTCATGACTGGTAGGACGCACTGATTAAAAACTTTCGTTTTCAAACATTGCGGTATGGATGACGAGAAGACTCGACGTAATTTTCCGAACGCTGCCCAGCCTAGCTGGATCCTCCTCTTGGCTTCCTTCTCGAAATTGTTTTTACCCAACTGCAAAATCTGCCCGAGGTAAGTGTACTCAGAAACAATTTCGAGAAGGTGGCCATGTACGATCACCGGTCTTGGATCAATGTGGGCATTGATCATGACTTTGGTTTTATCCAAATTCATGCCAAGACCGATACATCGGGAGGCTGAAGCTAGACTGTCCAGCATCCGGTTCAGCTCCTCTAGCGACTCCGCCATTAAGACTATGTCATCAGCGAATCGCAGGTGTGAGATGTAGTCGCCGTTTATGTTGATGCCCTTGTCTTTCCAGTCCAGCGTCTTAAACATATCTTCCAACGCGCTCGTGAACAGTTTCGGGGATATGACATCCCCCTGCCTCACTCCTCTGCGCAATTGGATCGGTTTAGTCTGCTGGTCCTGTACTCGGACACTCATCGTAGCGGCTTCGTAGAGACATCTCAGCACCTCGATATAACGATAGTCTACTTGGCATCGCTGTAAGGATTGTAGAACAGCCCAGGTTTCAACGGAGTCAAAGGCCTTCTCATAGTCCACAAAGGCCAGATACAGGGGCTGATTATACTCTTCGGACTTCTGTATAATCTGCCTCACTGTGTGAATGTGGTCTATGGTACCATATCCTCCGCGAAACCCAGCCTGCTCCGGTGGCTGAAACTCGTCGAGTCTCCTGGCGAGACGGTTCGATATAACTCGTGAGAAAAGCTTATAGACGTGACTTAGGAGCGAGATGGGTCTATAATTTTTAAGAAGGGTTTTATCTCCCTTCTTAAAAAAGAGCACCACCAAACTCCCACTCCACGCCTTTGGAGTTCTCCCACTGTGAAGGACGGCGTTGAAGAGGCTCTGTAACTCCTGTATAACAGGGTATCCTCCAGCTTTCAAAAGCTCTGATGTTATTCCGTCTTCACCGGGGGCTTTTCCATTTTTAAGCTGCCTCAGAGCTAACACGATCTCGTCTTGACTGATGTCTGGCAGTTCGTCGGTATAGTGGCGTATCAAGGTGGCTCTAGAATCGTGGTCGTCTCGTTGGGAACGGGGAGCATGTGCAGCGTATAAACGGCCATAAAAGTCCTCTATCTCGGCCGATATCTCCGGCTTCGACAATACGGTCCTTCCGTCGTGCGTTGAAAGCTTCGTCAGGTGGCTCCTTCCAAGCTGCTGAGTGAATACTTTGGACCCTCGGTTTCGCTCTATCGCCTCTTCAATGAGGCGTGTATTAGAGCTCCGAAGGTCGCGTCGTACCATCTTCGCAATTCGCTTGTTCAGGTCTGACCTCTCTGACGAAGTCGCTTGGGTGGTTTCCCGTCTTTTTGTCATCAGCCCAAGAGTCTCATCCGAGAGTTTGGACTTCTTACCAGTACGCTGCTTTTTGCAAAACTTGATGCCCTCGTCCCTCAGCGTTTCTACCAGATTGTGTAGGGTCTCGTCAGCGTCATCAGTGGGTTCCAAGGCAGCGAATCTATCCCCGAGAAGCTGTCTCTGTATCTAGATAAATATACGAATAATTCAACGAATATACGAAAAATCCATTGTAGACGATGTCTGTAGCGAATATGATAGCACTTAAAGCTTTCATAAGTATATCAGTGTTGATGCTCATTCATAGTTCTGACGATTACATCGTCGAGTGTGACGATGGTGGCTCGACAGCCCGCCGCCGCCTTGCTGCAGAGCCACCGCTGCCGTCGGCCGTCCCCACAAGGCTTGCCTGACTTCATGAACCGGTACACCCCCAGCTCTATCACCGGGTTGCCGAAACGGGTCTGCGTAAACACTGGAACTGCTGGGTCAGCGCCTGAAAACACTATTTGTTACATCTTTACTGTACATACTTTTTGAAACCTTTGCTGGGCAGTACAAACAGGATCAACTAGCCTTATGCGAGAAATCCTAGAAATACTTTAATTTTGATTGCATTTTAATATTCACAAATTGGATGACCTTAAATTACTTATCAGTAGATTATTTTTTTATATAAAATTACATAAACTATGTATCTATACTCTATACTAATATTATAAAGAGGAAAGATTTGATTGTTTGTTTGTATGTTTGTTTGTTTGTTTGAATTGAATAGGCTCCGAAACTACTGGACCGATTTGAAAAATTCTTTCACCTCTAGAATCCTAAATTTTCCGTGATGAACATAGGCTATATAATATTTCCAAAAAAGTTAGGGATCCGCATGAAAAATTCAATAATTGAACCGTGCGCTGTATATTCAACCTCTTTTTCTATTATGGCGCGTCAGAGTAGAAAAAGAGGTCGAATATACCTAATAGCGCACGGTGCTTGCTTTTTCTCTACGGCCAGTGGCAGTTATGGAGTGTCAAGTCAATGTCAAAAATCCCAATGCTGTTAGAAAAAGTAAGGGATCCGTATGAAATCTGTGAAGCCCATCGTGTTAGTGTGTATAATTTCTGAAATTTTTGTTTAATACCCGTGCGAAGCCGGGGCGGGCCGCTAGTACATGATAAATTTGATAAAACTTAAAACTATAAGTGCAAATGACGTCTATCAGTTTTGTTTGACCTTCAAGTTAATAAACATGTCCTTGAACACTTACAAATCGCCTTGAGTTATTTGTGTAACCAGTCAGGCATTCCTAACACAAATAACTCCATCTTCGTTACTGTTCAACGTGACTATTGTAAAGTCACGTTCTACAATAATGAAGATGGAATTATTTGTCCTGTAGGAACCATCTCCTATGATTAGTATGCAGGTTGAAGTATGATACTATTTTGTCTTCGAGCGTGATGACCTTGGCCGGGCAGCCCACGGCCCGACTGGAGCAGGTCCATCGCAGCGCGCCTCTCTGAACACCCAGACGAGCTCTGTTGAACCGGTACCCGTCCAGAATCAGCAGAGGGTTCCCAGCTTTAGTCCTTGTGAACATGGCATGACCTGTAATCCATCATCTACTAATTTTTTAAACAATATTTTTTTATATAAATAACTCACAAGTAAACCAGGCAAAGTATGTGTGTCCAAAAACTCACGAACAAAATGGAAACATCATTAATGCACACTACGTATGCATTGATGATGCGATGTCATAGTTGCCACGAATTATGACAGCTATGAATAGTTCATGTAAGTGTCGTTTCAGGAACTGTACGAGATGCTGTGGACAGTGAGGAGGTGGCTCGGCAGCCGGCGGAGTACTACCACGGTCTGTCATTATTCTGGTCACTAGAAACATTAAAATATTCAGACTCTTTCAATTGGTAAATTGAGCTGAGCCTTCTAGACAGTGAAGGAGTGAAGTTCTAATACATGTCCTGAATAGTTTACCTCGCAAAAAGTAAGCTTCAAAACATGGAAATCAATATAGATACATTAAATTTATAGGTGTATATATGCAGGTGCTAAATGATGAGTGTAATATCCATTGTATTAATTCATCATAATTTTCTTGACTTATTTCCATATTATGCGGGCACACGTTTTTTCTTCAATACTCTTAACAGCCGAAATAGTCATTGTCATTAAATAGGTCAATAGTCATGGTTGTGTCGCAGGTTGCACCGCAGTATAGTGCCCTGCTGCGCAGTGAGGAGGAAGGCCGAGCACTTGGTTCTGGAGCGCGTGGTGCACTGCCAGCGTGTTTTACGCCCGTTCACGTAGAACCTTCCGAACCGGAATGATTCACACATCAGCATTGGCGTGCCTCGGCTTGTCGTGATCATTTGCACATTTAATCCTAAAAAATATCATGTCGGATGTATTTCTGTGAAAATGTTTCTGTCGATGGTTTGAAGTCTAGCTTTGCATTTAGTTCTGGATCTCTTCTTGCAACGCCATTTATCAATCAAGGTCCTCCTTTTGTTCTTGATAGAACATTCAGACATTTTCCAGAAATAGTGATCTCTTTCTAGAAAAGTGCCCTTTGTAGATTTCACAACTGGAACAAAATAATTTCACAACTGGAACACCTAATCCCATAATTGACTTTTCTTCATCAGCAAACTTTCGTCGGCAGTCGGATAGTCAATAACACAAATGCGTCTGGTGACCTTCCGTTGGTAGACTCTTACGAAATTTACGTGCAGAGTTGGAGAGGTATATTTTAACACCGCGGCCGCCTCACCTCAGGGTTTAGCTACGTACAGTTTTTTGCATAATGGCAGGTTGCAATCTTCTGTTTAGTTCTATAAAGGTAATTGGTCCACTGTGCTAAAACCTCGCACGGTGGCGACTATTGCCTCTGAACACTCTCACCCAATAAATAGCCTTGGAAAACGGAGATGACTCATTTGTTTACCAAACAACATATATTATAAAAAGGTATTTAAAATTTTATTCAAAGAAATGACTATCCATGATTATAAAATCCATTGATCCAATAAAAGCAATATCATCCGCCACCGAAACTAAACTAAACAACGTGTTAGGCGCACGTCAGCTTATTAAGTACATCTATACTAATAAGATTTTATTGTTTTTTTAATTAAATAGGCTCCGAAACTACTGGACTGATTTGAAAAATTCTTTCACCATTGGAATCCATAATTATCCCAGATGAATCCCATAGTCTATAGACTATTTCCAAAAAACTAAGGGATCCGCATGAAAAAATATTTTTTTGTTAAATACCCGTGCGAAGCTGGGGCGAATCGCTAGTAAAATATAAAATAAAATACTATGATTAATTATGATAGATTATGATACTATGATTATGATAGATATCCTTTTTGACAATTAGGTTATTTAAAAATTCAGCTAAACAAATATTTTAACACTTACCAGCTAACCCATAAACTACATAGGTCTTAGAAGTAGTTCAATAATTTAGTAATATAATTTTTCGTAGAAGTAACAAATCCTCGAGTAATTTCTCGTAACAAACAAAGAGAAGCACCGTTTAGTCATGATTTCGGACATTCCGAATGATTCGATTGTACGTGCGACTTTGGAAACTGGACAAAACATCTTATGCATAATTTTCGAAGATAATAATTATTTTCGACAATTACAACACTCTGATGACAATTATTGTCCATCTACTAGACATGTTTACCTACTAGACATGTTATATATTTGGGCCTACCAAAGTTTTCATCGCCGGCGCTTTGGATGATTCAAAAGGAGATAAAATGCAGCGCAATATTATGTATGTCTCATCAACAAGAATAATGTCAGCTGACTGTCAGCATGTGAGGTTAAAATTTACATATTTTTCTTGCACGTTCCTAAATGACGCCTTTAGGAGCAAGTGAGGGGGCTACGACAGATACCGGTTCGCACTGGTGTGGGCCTGCGGGTCGTGGAAGCCCCAGACCCTGACTATCGCATTGTCCATTGTATGCAGCGAAGCCCGACAGCCCGCCTTAGCTTTGACACAGACCCATCTGGTTCTGCTGCCGTATTTGTTGACACGGTTGAAACGGTACTGTCCTATCATTATGACAGGGTTTCCTCGTTGGGATTGCGCAAAGACAGGATTCAGATCTGAAATTGTATCGCTGAATTATTCACGTTGTTAGTAAGTTGTCTATTTTATCTACGAAGCATACCTCACCTTAACCTTTTCCAAAAGAGGTAAAGAAAGCAGATTATTGTTATCCAGTTGGCATTGAATTAAAGAAAAGATCTGACTGGAAAGTATATTCAGTACTTCTAAATCTAAGTATTAGTTAAAAATTATTATCTCACAAATAGTGTCTTCATTATCACGTGATAAATTTCAAAAGTACAAAAAACAACTTATTAAACATATTAAGAACTATTTTACACAAGCTTGCCTGAATTAAGGAATATTTTTGTAAATATTTTCTTCAAAAAAATCTTGTAAACTTGTTCAATAACACTCGAATAAATCTAGTTAAAATCGTTTTTAAAATTTTAACTGCATTTGTTCGAGTAGATATTATATTCTATACTTAGTTAGGTACCTACTTAACTAGAAAGTCTCGTAAACAAAATGAACCCAATTCGAACTTTCTTAGTTTTTTAGTAAATTTTCTAATGAACTTAGCGAATCTCGGAAATACCGTTGGTTACAAGACTCCTCCATAAAAATCAATGGTTGTGCTTCCCAAGGGTCTTCACAATGACATCATTGACAGTAGTGATAGCAGCATTACACCCGCTCTTCTTCTTGATGCAAGTCCAGCGCACCTTGGAGCCCCAACAGGCGTGCTTGTTGAACCGCCACTCGCCGATCTGGATCACCAGGTTACCGCGCTGGGAGAGATCGAACTTGGGTTCTGGAAGGGAAGGGATGGTTAGTTTATGAACCAGGGTAAACAAATCGCGATTCCTTAACCACAGTTTACATTATAATATACTGTGGATTCGTGAGGCAGTTAATTAATTTCCTTGTTAATACGGTAGATACAATACATAATTTATTTTTTATTAAATAGTGCGCTCATATTTTTCAAAAAGGAGGAGAAATAGAAAGAAAACAATCAACCAAATTGAGATAGTTCGGCTGATTGTTGTTTTATATTTATTATTGATTTTGTACAAAAGTTCATTAATAGTCAGTTACAATTATAATTCTCAAAATTACGTTTTATAGTCAATTTGTTATAGTTTTAAAAGATTTCAACGCGCTCGTACTGCTACAGGTGCTACGTAAATGCTAGTATTTATGAATTATGCAGGTTACCTCTGTCACTAATTTTGCAAGCAATTACAACACTATTTAAAATACGATTACAAATCAATAACAATTGACAAGTTTAAAAAGTGTTATCAACCAAGGAACTAGTTAAATTAGGAGTTCTAGTAACTATAGCACTGTTCACTTATTTAGTTCCTTGGTTGTTTTCAAAACAGAAATATTTTACACTCGATTATTTTCCAGAATCGGTCTTGCATCGTAGAATCCAGGCAACAGGCAACCTTTTTCCGAATACTCCAATAAGTTTGATGTATAATATAATTAAACCAGAGATTTATAGACAGATATTTAAACCGACGATTTTATTTTCATAAACACAACTAAAAGCCTTAGAATATGGAAACTACAACTTTATATCCTCTAGGAAAATTAGTAAAATAAATTGATAACATTCAAAATAATTTATATTCAGTACAATATTTACCAATATAATACAACAAACATTCACATAATTCACTAGAGGATTCTAGGAAAATAAATGGAATAAATTGGTAACATTCCAAATAATATTCAGTGCAATATTTACCAACATACTCGTAAACAATCAAACATTCACACACATAATATGGGCTACAATTGACTACAAAATAATTACATCTAAAAAGGCAAGGTTCATATTAATACATAGAAAATATAAATAAATATATTACAACAATAGAACATAAATTATAACATTTAAAAATGTAACAAGCCTGCGTCGTATTGATAAAAGGTAACTTACTGAAAATAAAACGAAAAAAATAACAGCTGCACGTATTTATACATAAGTTCTACTTTGGTGAAAATTCCTTTGTAGCAACTTTTATTTTTATCGTTATTCGAAAGCTGAAGCTATCTTAACACGATATGAAACATAATTTTAATTTTTAAGTTAGCGGCTAGAATTCTCATGGTACATTATACCTATACCAATAATTTGGTTTACATCCTATTTATACCTAGTAATTATCTCTATGAATGAAACGAAATAGATTGAGGTGGGTCGTGTCGTTTCTCTACCACATGTTAATGCCACACTAGGAGTGGTTATGCCATCCATTCAGCTTCATGAGGCGATCGTCGACTGTGACCGCCACGCAGCGGCAGTCGTGCGACTTCCTGGCACAGCATTCCCACCAGGTCTTGGTCTTCCGGCTGAGCTTCTTGATGAACCGGTATTTCCCCCAAGAGATAGTAGGATTCCCAAATTTTGTCTTGTCGAACTTGATCGGATCGAACTGTTTGGTGGTAGTTGTTTGCACTGATGCTAATACTGCAGCTACTACTGTAAATTAAAAACCATTTGTTTACGTGTGTCGTTCAAAATAGTGTATGCTATATCTTGAAGTTAAATTCTATATTACCGAAATACCTTTTAGTTACCACATTATATTATGTTATAGTGTAACCTACATTCATTGAATACACGTACGATATCGATGCTTACACTACGTAACCTAGTCAGACCGATATAAGATATAAGACCTTTTTAATGACCTTTTTTGAAACATATAACTTATACAAACCCTCCCATTGGGTAACGGGGATTTAGAATATTTTAAGATACATTTTGTTTGCACTCAGCTATTAACTTGTATAATTTTTACCTGAAACAAATGAAAATAAAAGTCACAAAACATATTATATAAAAATAATTCTACCGAGATTCTCCTAATTATAATTATAACTTTAAATATAACTTTTACATGGTATAAAGAGTTGAGAGAGTTGGTGTTAAGAGAATCTCAGTAAAATGATAGCAAGTCGCACAACCTATTAAAATTTAAACATAAAAATGGTGCGACTACATTTACAAAGTATTCAAGTTAAGACTATAATATTCTAAGATCTAATTTTCTTCGAGGTGTGAGGCGAGTCCTAGGTGATCCAGTTGGGAGTACAGCTTCCATCGACCAAAACATAACGGAAGTTCAGGATGTTTAGGATTGGCCGCATTCTACGTCTTATCTGGATTCACTTTTATCCAAAAGCCAAGCACCACCTAAAATATTAATACAGTGTGAATACCAATATAATTATACATGTGACTCACAACAAGTGAAACTTCTACTCTAACTTTGGTATTGGTTAAAGTTTTAAAGCCATCATTATTTCAAGATTCAATGAATATTTAAAAACTTTTATAAATATTTAAAGTTGACAAATTATAATAATAATATTAGTACAGTTTTAAAGGGTATTTATCGTGTTGATTTACCTATTTTTCCCGACATTCCAACAGGTTTACACACTTTCGTAGTAACGGGACGATTTATTCAGTTCAATTCAAAATTAGAATATAAACATACTGATAGGTTAGTAAAAAGGTTTTTTCAAGAACTGATTTTCTTAGGTTACTTTATTTAGATTTAGTGTTACATAAACAAAACACATGTTCCACTGCATAATAGATAGCTGTTTATAATAAAATATGATTATGTTTACAAACTCAACATTAAATACAAAACATTACATCAACGTGTTACAAATATATTAAACTAAATAAATTATTGCCTAGCTTAAATATCACCAAATTACGTATAGCGTTAAGACGCTTAAAATTAACAATTTAGAGATCGCAATAGAAATTCAGGAAACAACAATACTTATTCTATAACTTATAAATAACTATCGCAACATTTACAGAAAAGCGCATTCTGTATAATAAATATGTCAGATCGGATTTGATTTTAATTTATTTTTAGAATTTAGCCTAACTTTTACACATTGTTTTTTCTATTTTAGTTAACCTACATTGCCACTAATCTATTCGATAAGGTCAAACTTACAAATAATACTTACCAAGGTATATATTTAAACCTACCTAATGGTTTCTGACGTTACCGCAGTGGTAAATGAAATGCAATAATTAATAAAAATTGTAGGTAATCTAGATCGCACTACGAAGGCACGGTGCAAAAAAACATGGATACAGCTCAACATAGAACCTCCTTTCGAAGTCGGTCTAATAATCAATTTATAATCACACCAGTTGTCACGATTTGTCATAGATTTTTTAAATATTAACAGCCTTTTTATTCAATCACTATTCAATCTCAGCGGTGCGCCCTGTAAGAGCCATCCGCTACTCAATACGCGCTGTTTTAACAAGCACAATTAAAATGGACCTGCTCATCCCATAAACCCATGTATTTTACGTGTACACCTAATCCTTTTTCGAATCCGGTTTAGTCACGCTAGACCAGAGGTCGGTCTTGGGCATTATTCTCGGATAAGTCAAGGCATGCAGGGTGAGTGCGGCAGCAGCAGCTGAGACAGAGGGAAGACCAGAGTGAAGGCGGTTGCGCGGGCGCAGCTGCACGAAGGCTCCGTTCCCGCAGCGCGCGTGCGACGGCGGCGCGTGGTTGTGCGCGTCTCCCGACGGAACCAACTTGCCGGCTAGCATCCTCACCCTCGCTCGGCAACCCATGTGCTTGGAAGAACAGTAGAAGAAACGGCCGCCTACTTGAGAGTAGGTGAAACCGCGCATTACTAGGATGTATTTTCCTTTTTCCGTCGGTATGAATTGTACATCTGTAAAATATTATTATTGAGTGTCCGTGAGATTTTTTCTTCAATGTTCTAATGTAAAGTAATTATTCATAGTTTTACGAAATCAAAGAAATCACTGCAAACTTTTATTATTTTATTCAATAGTTTCACACATTCATTATAGCGCTATTTTCAGTACCAAGTCTGGAGACAGAATGCCCGACCTATCGAGTTTTTCCCTCCAAAATCGGTTTTGCTCAAAATGACGTCGAACAACCACAGACAAGACTGCCTGACAAATTGAAAGACAAAAAAGAATAAAACACGAGAATTCGTTTACCGTCTACAAATCAAATACATAATAATTAAGTACTAAATTTAAATGAACCTCTAATTATTGTTATTATTTTATCTTGAATACAAGGCTAAAGAGACCTACATTAACTATTTTAATCAGAACAAATAGGTAAAGAAATCATTACAATAGTGTAACCATTACCTGTTTACTAGATAAATCTGTCTTGAAATTAGAAAAAACACAGTATAACAAACATTAAATCATGTGAGTAGTCTAGTGATAATAAGAAAAAAATATATGTAAGTATTATATAATAGGTACTCAATAGAAACCAAGAATATCAATAAAAAAATTGTTTAATTATTGTTATGGTAAACTACTCACAACTTAACATTATTTTGTTAGTATAAATCGTATTTTATCATGTAAACTGTCATGCTTCTTACCGACCATATATATATTCATACCCAACAAGTAAAGAGTTAAATTCGAGTTCCTATTGCATCAAACGATAGTAACATACAACAGTTCAAATTTTGATATACTCTCCATTGGCGTATAGATATTTAGGGGGTTGATGATTATGTTCTATTTTGACTCGATCGACCTTCCCGTCCGGGTACCGCCGGATCCGGGCTGGACACGACTTGGACCTGGAAGAACAGTACCAACTCACAGACGAGCCTTTTTGGCAATATGTGTAGTTGTCCAACAACAGAAGTTGTTTTTTTTTTAGACGGGACGGTATAAGGACACCCTCATCTGTAATAAATAGGAGAATGTCAATATTTATTAGGCTGATTGTGACTGGCAATCAAATATTATCATAATGGAAACATTATAACATTGTCCAAGAGTCCTGTAAGGTTTATCTAAAGGAATTAAAGCACTTTGATTTTGATTTTGATTATTGTTATAGGCCTAGTTTACATGAGTGCAGTATAAGACCAAAAAGTTAAAATACCGAGACATCGTAAGGCAAATCAAAACAACCACTAACAAGAAGGAATCTGAGTTTTTTATATTTTCTTCTTGAGCCTTTAAATACAGTGCTACGTACAAGACGTTTCTTAAAGGATCCGTATGTACCGGAAGTTTGTCACAAACTTTATTACAAGGTTGTGAGTGCGAGCTCGTTCAAAAAGACGACATAATTCCTCTGAATGTTCTGGAAGGTGGATAACAAGCACTCAATCTCTTGTACTTCAGTGAAGGTTGGCCGTTTTCCTTGTGACAGTTTCGAGGAAGCGTCGGAGAGTTGTTCTAGGAACACCGAAGATGACTGAGGCCGTCCGCGTGGAGATTCCTTCACTCTGAACGGCGCGCGCTGCTTGTGCTAATTTTTCTTCCGGCCACATAGACCTTTGACGTCTTATCTTGAGTACTTCTGTGAAATTTTATCAAACTTAGACTAAACATTAACGCTATTGATTAAGACTAGGGGGACTCGTATGTATGTAAGTGTCAAAAGGAGACGTTTTACGAATTCGAAGCGCACTACTTTGTTGAAAATATATTTTGCAAAATGTGAATAATGATGTAGGTACCTAATATTGGTTTTAAATTCCACGCAAAACCTTCTGATGATCCGACTGCATAGTTTGTAGGAGAAAAATACATTAATTATACAATTAAAAAACTATCTCGGTAAGTCGTGAACTAATTTCCTCTGTCCTCTCCATAGTCTTCAACAGGACACCAACTAGGTACCTAGCTACTCGACTACGGACTCCTCGCGCAAAGTGTGTTGTTAAAGATTAGTGATTAGTTCATAGATTTGTTCACTGTGCATTTGCATAGTTTTTCTCTTACTAGATCACAATACGTACTAACTACTTTGTTGGATCTTGTCAGAGAAAACAAAAGATCTACGTCTAAGTACCTATAGTATAACTACCTACGTACAGCCGACCCAGTAGGTAAATTGGATAAATAATAAGTTTTATCGCTTATTTATAATTCATCAAATCAGAATTTCGCTTATAGAAATTACGACTCCATGCAATAAAAGCGTGATTCTTTTATTATATCCGATATCCAGTTCTTTACCTAGTAAGCAAAACGCTTCTTGGCGAAGAGTTTACCTTTCTCTAGATGTTCTTCAAGGCGGATAACGGCTCTCATGCTTCAGTGAAAATTGCCCTAATTATGTCTTGCGTGTTCTGCCACTTTTTATACTTATAACGTCCGAGAGTAGTTCTATAGATTACGAACTGGTCTGAGGCCGAGAGCGTTGAAATTCCTTAGAAGAAAGAGAACCCCATTGAAAGTACAACGTAGAACCATCACAAAGTTGGCTGTTCAAATTAATTCCACCATCAAAGTTAAAATTACAGAGCTATAAATCCTAATATTTCGCAAACGGCTCTCTGAATCATCACATAATATCATATTTTTGGACAAGCTAGCCCATAGTAAAGACGAGAAAAATATTCACCTACTTTTAGCTAGCTGTAGGGAAAAAATGATTTTGAGGGTTTATCTCATGTTTATCTTTATACAGTGGTTTATATCGTAAGTACCTACCATTTTTCGGTGTGATTATTACCACAGTATACATATGGACACTGTGTTATTACATTATATTATTCCTACCTTACCTACCTACCAAAACAGCTTTATTATAGCTGCCTATACCTCTATTGTGTGCGTTCCCTGCTATAGGTACCTACTATTTTATGGGCTATAGGTTTTTTTTAAGGTTAGGGGGTGTTAGGGGTCCGTAGGTTATGATCCGTGTGAATATGTATAAAACTTTTGAAATTCTGTTAAATATCAGTGCGAAGCCGGGGCGGACTGCTAGTTCAGTATCGCCTAATTGACACTATGGCAGCACTACTATTTTGTTGGCATAGTATGGTTTTGTCCCACCCTATAGGTAGGTATAGGTACCTGTAGTAGGGTGGGTCGCGTCGCGCTTGTCGTAATGCTAGCTGGGTCTACCGTAACATAGCAACTGTTCTTTACCAAATCATAGAATGAAAACTGACGATCTCGACGGTTCTTATCTTACGCTATGGTAAAATAGTAGGTATAGGTTGGTAGGTAGGTACAATTTCCCTGTGGTTAGAAACATTTTAGTGCCTCATGCCAAAGAGAATAAAACCACTATACTTAGGAAGGGAACCTACGTTCTACCTCAAACGTTGTTGGTATTGGTACAACAAAAGGCATTGATCTATGAACCGAAGGGATGCTCTTAACCTATATTTAACCTATGCAAATAAATACTATTTCATTTCATTTGCATCAGCAGGCACCTACCCATTGCCATACAGCGAGGCAATGCAGCCAGCGCGCCTTGGGGATGCTTCCGACTGGTATTGATAGGTATGGATCAGTTGAGCTACCTGTAGACGTCACGGAAACTGCTGTCGTCTACAATTGAAAAGGCAGTTGCAAATTAAAGTTATTTTCAACAATTAGGTACTTTTATCGTTTCTCTTTTATAGGTAAACTGCTTTCATTAAATTCATGAGTAGTTGTAATTTTTGTGGCTCTGGCGGAAGACCAGCGTTGGAGCCGAGCTTGCTAGTCATCCAAATAATCCTGAGTCATATTAATAATAGATATTTTCATACAGAACAAACAGAACACACGGGACAAATTGTTGTGCGATCTGCAGATCGTAATTTGTCCCTGGGCGGATATCGAACTGGCAAGCGCTTGCGTTGCAGGTGGACCAACACTCACCGCGCTACAGAGGTCGTCAATACACTTAATACAAATACTCTTATTATATCACACTACCAAACCAAGTCTAGACATCAACAACATCAAGTTCATTTACCTTTCGAGAGAGGCCTCTACTCATGATCAATAATTTAATTACATTTAATAATAATTAAATAATAATAATAATTCAATTAAATAATAAATTTAATAATAATTCAATAATTTGATTACATTTTCACCGATATAAACAAGAAACTACTATAGGTATGTACCTACCTATTATGTACTCGAAATGGGCGCAGGGATGCAAGTCGAGGATCGTCCTCAACCAAGGCCAGACAGTGTGAAGTTTGCTGATGCTGATCATAACCACAAGCCGCCGCCGCCGCCCCGGTGTTCACAGTGAAGTCAGAAGGTACGTAGGTACGTCAAAATAAGTGGTTCATCTAAACTTTGATTACCGTTACGTTGATTTGTTCTGGTGCGAGTTTTACGAATGCTTTTATTTTATTTACAAACTTTTATTTTCCGTTAGGATATTAGTGTTCTGTGATCATTAACGGACTGTAATCTTGTTGAAAGAACTAGTTTAGTCAGTTTACAATTTATAAAATGCCACCTTAGTTATTTAAACTGTAGTAACTGAGTAGGTAATATTTATTAGTATAAAATATTATATCGTAAATTTTTCTTTGAATTTGTATTGTTTTGTTGATATATTCCCATCCACCCCATTATCCTCCCCATCAATGGGGCAGTTGGAAAAAAAATTCCCATCCGCCCCATCATTCAAGTCAATGGGGTTTCGGTTAGGGTGTCGCAAAAAGGGTCCCACACTTAGAAAAATTTTCATCGATTTTGTATGGGGCTGGGACTTAGAAAAATTTTGATATATTTTTTATATATATATAACATATATTTTTTCAGCTGATTGACCCCAAAGTTCTATGACCTCGGCGCTAGAGTTCAAACTGTGTCCGATACAGATACAGATACCGATACAGAGCATTCCGATAAGAGTTGATTAGGTTCAATTTGAGTGGCGGATCCGACACAGAGTACCCCGACTCCACGTGGTCTTGTGCGTGGCGCCCCTAGAGTGTATATAATAAGCCGGAGGCGCGAAGGGAGTGCGCTCACCTCCGCAGCTTCGGCTTTTTGGTCGCCTTCGGCGACCAGCCTCAGCCGCTGCGGCTCGCGCGGTGCCTGTCCCTTGTTACGCAATGGCGGAGAGGCTGCACTTCCCGCAGCGCCGGAGCTATCGCGAACGCGATTCTTTACACTCGTCGTCGGGGACAGTTAGGCATCAATCAAATTTTTTCTAAGTCTCAGCCCCATACAAAATCGATGAAAATTTTTCTAAGTCTAAAATAAATATTTTTTTTAGATTTTCCTGAAAATTTCGGAATCTCTTTTGTAACTATTACAATATTACTAATTTAAAAAAAAAAAAAAAAATGTTTGGGACCCTTTTTGCGACACCCCGACCGTGGGTTTCGACCCTTAGGGGGGTCGCGAAGGCTTACTCAGGGGGTCGCCGGCAAAAGGAAAAAGGCAAGGTTCTACACTACCGTAAAACACAATTTCAATGAGATGGATGGGCTTGTTTATTTTTCAATAGTTTGTCATATCGGTGCTCTTTTTAAAATGTTAATAATCAAATCGTTTTCTAATTGGAGCCTATTTCTCTTTTTGGTTTTAATGTCCACCATTGAAGAGAACGTCAGTTCACAAAGGTATGAAGTGGCGAATGGCACTAATAATTTTAGAGCTTCCCTTGCCAGCTCTGGGTATTCATGTTTTCTTTTCATCCAAAACACGTCAACACTTTGCGAATAAAATTCCATTTTAAGCATACCGTCAGCAGCTAAATCTATAAGATTTTTTTTCGTATTTGTGGTGACATCAGTCAGTTCTATTGATTTATCCAAGAAAGGGTTTAGAATCCATCTACGCCTAGAGATAGCCACCTGGCCTCTGTGTGATAAAGAAGATTGTGATGAATCATGGCCGTAGGGAGGGGGGGGGTTTGGGGGTTCAAACCCCCCCCGAAATGTTGAGGCACCGTTAAAAATCAAACTTGAATAGGTAAAATTTTCTCGGATACGTACTCGTACGTGGAAAGTGCGGCTTACTTTAAAATACATACCTAATAGCTATTCTCTCTTAAAAACACAAAAATTTTTTCGTCTCATTTCGTCTCCGTTTAACAACAGCGCGCTCTGAGTCGTCGGTGGCGGACGGGGCGCGCTCGCGCACCATGCCATGCGATTCCTATTGTGCATCTACATTCATTGTACTGTATGTAAGCACTTAAATATTTCTTTAAATTATTCTCTTTTGAAAACTCAAACTTTTTTTCGACATATACATTTTATAAATCAATAGACCTATTTTCTTGTCGTTCCGTAATTAAATTGCTTTCTCCGTTTACTGTCATGTATTTATTTATAACATACTTTTCTAAACTATTTGGTAATGGCCGAAAAGGTCACAAAAAATTTCGCGGCTCGCTCCGCTCGCCGTTAATTCGGAATTATTCTAAGCTTTTTAACAACCTTGCGAAAATGCCACAATTTTCAGCGACCGCAAACACAACAAAATATCGGCGGTCACTCCATTCACTGTTATAATTTTGGCTCTAAAAGTTTCAGGGTTCGCTAATCATAATCTTTTGTCACTCTCGATTCTATTTTATAGATCATCCGAAAGGTCGCACAAAAAATTGCGGCTCGCTTCGCTCGCCGCTCATTCTGTAGCCTTTTGGTCATTTTTATCAGCCTGCCGAACATATGTAAAAAAATTGCGGCTCGCTTTGCTCGCCGTTCATTCTGTAGCCTTTCGGTCAGTTTTATCAGCCTGCCGAAAATATGTAAAAAATTTGGCGGCTCGCTTCGCTCGCCGATCATTCTATAGCCATTTACTCATTTTTATCAGCCTGCCGAAAATATGTCCAAAAATTGGCGGCTGGCTTCGCTCGCCATTCTTTCATAATAATGTGAATTGTTATACCTACCCCTTAACTAATACTACTAACTTTTTTGTCACCCGAAAATGACACTCGAAGTTATTTATTTTTTGTATTTCTCACATTTTTTTCTTTGTTGCTGCGTTGCTGGCATACCAATCTCCAAAATGACCACCGCAGTTTTTACAATATTTGGCGCTAGCTGTCACATCTATTGTCACACTTTTGCCTACTTTTTTACAAAACATCGGAAAAATCTGAAAAAATTCGCGGCTCGCTTCGCTCGCCTTTACCCATGGTTATTATTTTTATATCGATTTTTTTTGGAAAGTGCTTGGTTGAAAACCACTCCGGGTACTAGCATAAGTACATTATATAAAAATGTTGCATGTTGTCTCGGGCGGGTCTAAGGCTCGACCCCCCCCGAATAGTATTTCTGGCTACGGCCCTGGATGAATTGAACCCATATCTTCATAAACGATTCTGAACAGCCGGGTTTGCAAGGCTTTACCTTTGATTGTCTTTAAAATTACTAACTTTTTATGTCTCTATGCCCAAGAGGGTCGCCAGAATTTTTCTACCCTTAAAGGGGTCGCGTATTCAAAGAGACTGAAAAACACTGCATTAGAGCAATAATATTTAAGCCAGAGCCAACAACTGCTAGGGTAAACGACTTCTTAAGTGAAGACCGCGACTCGGCAAACGAAGTCTAGGATCCCCTCCGGCCAGGTGGGATGACAATCTGCGAGACTGCAGGCAGGTGCTGGAGGCGACAAGCTGAAGACGGCGCTGCGGCGCTCATTATGGGAGGTCTATGTCCAGCTGTGGGCTAATAGTTAAGTATAGGTTAGTGATGATGATAATGTAAAAGTCGATGACACTAATAAACACCTTTAAAAGATAAATGGAAATTAATTTCGAATCATAGTTTGTTCGCAACAGTCTGCAGTTAGCTCAATTGTTTCAATTGTAAGTAGGTAAGTTCTAATTTGGTTATTAAATTGGAATTTTGTTTGTTCATATAGAATTAGAAACAGTTTTTGTGACCAAAACGATGTGTTATTTTTATTAATGAGAATACCGTATCGTAGGTATATATATCTTTTGTTGTAAGTTTTCTTGTATTTCCCGCCATCATCGGAACTCTCGCTACACAGTGCAACAGTTTTGCACTGTGTAGCGGGGAGAAATGGCGATTAAAATGACACACAAGAACAAGTAGGTAGGTATCTATCGACAAGTTGAAAACCACTGCGAACATTAGGTACTTACCTACAATACAATGCTATATTACAGGAACCCTAGGATAAAGAAATACATTTCATAAGACAAGTACAATGGGCGGCCTTATCGCTTATAAGCGATGTTTTCCAGGCAACCAGCAATGTTTTAAAATTAGCCTTAGACAGAATTAAAACTTTTTATTTAGTCTGTCTAGCGTCTATTTCAGATTCAGATTCAATAACTTTATTTATTTAGGCTTACAAATATGCATTTAGACAAGAGATATTTCAAACAGATAATAATTAATATAAGAAATAATTTGTTATGGATTTCTCTTCAATTCATTTTTTTTGTTACCAATAATCACCAAAAGCACACACCACCAAAAAGACAAAAAATTGCATTTCAGATAGCTTTGATGAGACTTTCTGCTTCTTGATGGGCAATAAGTTAAAGAATTAAAAATAAATAAACTCCATTCTCCGGGAGAATATCTTCAGTAGGTAATATTATATTTGTTTGCAACATTATTAATCACTTCAAAACAGTAACCTATGCATATTAAAGTTACAGTTCACTTATGTCATTACATTAAACACTATCAATGATTGTTTTTCCAACCAGGACTGGGCCTCGCTACCTCCAGAGTGCAAGAATCATCACCTTCCTTAACCAAATATAGCCAGGTAGGCCAGGTAGGGTACACATCATAGCAGCATCATGTCATGTGTATATTACTGCTGGAGAATCCTTCTTTTGCATGAGTGATGTCAGATTATAAAGGCTAAGGCTATATTGTACAATGTTTTGAAATAAAATATTCTTATTCTTATATAGATTCACTATGTATGTTGTGCTGGCCCAAATAACGAGGTACTCTATTTCCTATAATATGCATAATTCTGTTTATTTGTAATTTATAAATATGGACTGGCATTTGCTTAGCACAAGTAACATCATGTTAGCACATTTAGGAATTTTTATTTAGAAATTTATAATAAGCTAGATAATATTTTTTGTTGGTGGGTGCACTTCTGGACCTTAGGAATAAGCTTGATAAATAAAATAAATTTTCAAAATAGCAGTCTTTGTTTTATTTAGTTTTTATCACAGAGATACACCTACACAAATACAGAGGTTTCAGGCAATTGGTTACATTAAACACATGACTTTTATTTCTGTGGGTCACTAGACATTATCATCACCTCAATGTTGATTAACTTGTATCACCTGTTGGGCATAGCTTGTGTAATAAATATTTATTAATTATTTTTGCACACTTTATGGGCTCATAATGTAAAACTCGATGACACTATAAACATCAAAGTCAAGCTTTCAGAAGTTTTGCGCCGTTAAACACAGATCCATGTATGAACATGCATGTATTAATTTGCTTCTGGGGGATCAGCTGCATGGAGCACAGGTGTCATTAACCATGGTTTTAGGACAGCCAGAGTCATCTAGAAGATATCCAAATTTTCCATTTTTATGTTCATCATCAAAGAAACCTGCTAATGGACCATGATCTCTAAACATAACTATTATGAGCAGCCTCTCCAAATTACACACATATGCCGACTATTTCCAAATTACTGTCACATATCTGAAACAAAAGTATTTAGTATTTAATTAATTATCCTGTCCCACTGACTTTGATAGCCACCAGCGGCCCGGAAATTAAGTGTTGTAAATATCCAAAATATATATAGGGAGTCAGTGTAAGTATTATAGATTATATGTATATTACAGTGCAAGTAGTTACCTAAGTACTAGTAGGTATTACTCATTATATTGTACTTTAGACTTCGGTGCTATCTATCCTGTTTGCACAATCTTACATAAAAATAATCTAGGTATTTCTTTGGTAACTCTACAAAATCACACAATTTAGGATCCATTGATAGAGGGTCCGCAGAATCCCTGAGACAAACCACCTGTTAATGCTTTGTTGGCGCGCGTCTTCGTCTTCGTAGGGTAATATAATCCATTTTGTTTTACGCTTCACTGACAGAATTTAATGACGATGAATTACTCCTTTCATACGGCAACTTGTCTGGTTTACCACTTATCTGGCGGTGTCCGTCTAGTCCTAGTTGAATTGATTGGAAAATGTTTTGTTTTGTTTGGTTTGGAATTTGGAAATGACTTGAAGATGAATGAAGGACGATTTTTAGGTTATGTTATTTGTTTTGTTTGACATTCGTTCCGAAACCAGGGTTGCCAGCTAAAGGAAAACTCAATTCGCAGAATTTCGCTTACCGATTACCTATCGCTCGCCATACAAATTTTTGGTACAAGTAAGTAGCCTAATTCACCTAAGATTTCTAGCTAATAAGATTCCTAGAAAGCTATATAAAAATATTTTAATGTAGGTATGTAGATTGTGTGATAGTGAACTTCTGGAAGTTATTGTTTTATTCCTCTTGACAGTACCTAGGATTCAATTCCAAGGAGTAAGTCATAAAATACCCTATGCCAGATGTCGGACCGCGCGTCTGACCGACCGACCGACGACGACGACGCGCGACGGGGCGGGCGGCGGCGGCGCGGCGGCGGCGCGCGGTGCGTTAAACCCGGTAACCGCGCGAGTCGATGCGAGGGCGCGCGGATCAGGAAATGGAAGCGGTGAGTATAAAATATGCCAACCCCTTTCTAAGGTCGCATTGAAAAGCCCTCTTTGTTACGGAGTAAGTATCGATGCCTAGGTACTTGACGACCGATATAATACAATGTAGAATAATGGTATCATCAACCTTAATGGTACCGTTATGAATTTATGAAATCGTTTTACCCCTAGTCTCGATTCGTCAAATTCTTATTTTGACGTTGGCAACACTATCAACCCTACCCTGACCAAGACCCTGACCTCACCCTGACTGACCCTGACGGACTGCCATTGTTTTATCTGTGGTCACAATGCGCGCGCTTTTCAGGTTTTTTTTCCGCTTCGTTTTCACCGTAAATGTTTTCACTCAGCCAATGTCAGATAAAGAACGGAAACTCAATGTCGAAGAATATAAAAAAGTCAAGGTTAAAATCATGAAACTATAAATAAGTACGGAAGGAGTATCAGAACAAAATAAAACGAAGCACTCCAATCAAGCAAGCATGCCAATCAATCAAATAGTATGCTGGCCATCGCCATTACGGCTATAGACACCAACTCATGAACTCTATTGTAAACAAACCAAAATAAACGGAAAACGCCGTCTTGTGTGGTCAGATGTTGCAAAAGTCACAATGGGTTTGTCAATAAAAAACACCGGATCACATTTCGTAGATAAATTTCTTATATCACCAACTTATTTTATCGATTTGACGCAAAATTATTATCAACATATAGATCAAACTACAAGCACAAAATCTCGCCAGTGCTACCAACATGTAAACATGTAAATTTTCCAGTAAGTGTGGGAGGATATTAAAAATGTTGTAATTCTCATATTTTATTGACTTTAAATTATGAATCAGGTATATAGGCATTTCTTTATCATCCTGGTTATACCTATAAAATAATATGTATTAAGTATTCGAAATATAATTAGGATATTGAATTTCAGTTTGTAATATCTTTACAATACGAATTTCGAAATAATTTGAGCTAACCTCCAAAATATGTAGCTGAACCCATTTGGATAATACTTTTAGTGACGATCATGCTACGCAGATGTTAACGAGATTAACGATAGCCGTGGGGCATAACTAAAAGTCAATATTTTTTCAGATTTCCGGGTGACGAAAATTGGAAGTTAAATTGAATTCGCATAATCAGAGAATCTCATAATTAAAATAATTTGTGGTAGCATGCAGTGTGCATGAAGATATTTCATGTAAAAGCATGCGGGCATTAAATGTAGGTAGGATACATAAATTTTTATTTATAATGTATCAAAAAACAATGAATATGAGAATAATGTATATTTTTTTTACATAACATTTCATTGATCTTCCCAGTAACAATCATAAGATATGGCTGCAAATGTACATTTAAATATTTATAATTTTTTTATATAGGTATATATTGGTTAGGCTAGGCATTTCCATAGGAACAACGTATGCGAAGCCGCAGGCAGAAAATGTTGTCAGCCAGTTAATAGGCACAAAGAATAATTTATTCAAACTAAAATTAGACATGGAATGAGACTTTGGATGAGTTTATCTTTGTTACTTCTGCACACACACTCAGAGGCCTGAACAGATTTTGTTGAAATTACTTCGATTAGCAAATAGGGGTAGTTACTATTTAATCCCGGGAAAGTACAGTGTTCTGTTCTGTTCTTGGGGGACAATAAAATTCACTGCAGTTAGCACCCTAAAACGCTGGCGTAAATTAAAAATTATAAAAAGTAGGTCTAATAAACACAATTACCGTGGCTAAAGCAGTACCTAAAATGATTCATTATAATTTACATATTCATATTAATAAGTGAACAATTAGTATGAAGAATATTTATAAAAATTATGGGTAATTTTTTCTTCTGTTGGCAACTCTCTATACACTGACACTCAATGTCATTCCGCCATTGCTAAGATTCAAGTTTGATTTGACAGGATTCTATCCGTACTTTTCATAAATCCATGGTTAAAATAAAGCGCTCCTGTTTGTCTATCTATAACTTACAGATATTATGGCGCTCGTTAGGGGAGGCCTATGACCAGCAGTGGACTAATATGGGCTGATGATGATGATTATAAAGACGAAGTAAACTACCGGACCGATTTGGAAAATTATTTCACCTCAAAACCGCACTGGGGTAATAGAGTTACTATATTCTTAACGATACCGCGATTCAGCAAATTATGCAATATAATAAAATAAACCAACCTCCACAGGCAGATGTTAGATCTCTCAGGCTGTAAACAGGGTGAAATGGCGCTCATTAGGGGAGGACTTAGTCCAGCAGCAGCGTTCTAATAAATGCTCATGATGATGGGTAGTTGCCTTTCACCATGGTCTGCTATTTATCCGTTGCCGGAGCCTTAATTAAGGTATTTACTCTACCAATATCTATTAGTCTAATGAAAAGAGGTTGGTTGGTAAATCTGGACTCAATCTCAAATGTATAAACCTATTTTTTCACCCTGTCGCCATTTACAATGAAGCTTAGACTATAGGTACCTATACTGAGTATTAAGCTTCGTATAGATACTCCCAAAGACAAGATTTCGACACTACCTACAGTCAAAGTTAAATGTCCTCATCATCAGCCTATGTTAGTCCACTGTTGGACATAGGCCTCCCCTAATGAGCGCCATAGCGCCCTGTCTTCGGCTTGTCGCATCCAGCATCTGCCAGCAGTCTTTCGCAGATCGTCATCCCACCTGGCCGGAGGGCGTCCTACACTACGTTTACCGAGTCGCGGTCTCCACTCAAGAACACGTTTACCCCAGCGGTTATCGGTTCTTCGCGATATATGGCCGGCCCACTGCCACTTCAGTTTGCTAATTCTCTGAGCTATGTCGATGACTTTAGTTCTCTGTCGGATGTATTCGTTACGAATTCTATCCTTCAGAGAAACTCCGAGCATAGCTCTTTCCATAGCTCGCTGAGCGACTTTGAACTGGTGGACCAACCCTATCGTGAGTGTCCACGTCTCAGCTCCGTAGGTCATAACTGGTAGGACGCACTGATTAAAAACTTTCGTTTTCAAACATTGCGGTATGGATGACGAGAAGACTCGACGTAGTTTTCCGAACGCTGCCCAGCCTAGCTGGATCCTCCTCTTGGCTTCCTTCTCGAAATTGTTTTTACCCAACTGCAAAATCTGCCCGAGGTAAGTGTACTCAGAAACAATTTCGAGGAGGTGGCCATGTACGATCACCGGTCTTGGATCAATGTGGCCATTGATCATGATTTTGGTTTTATCCAAATTCATGCCAAGACCGATACATCGGGAGGCTGAAGCTAGACTGTCCAGCATCCGGTTCAGCTCCTCTAGCGACTCCGCCATTAAAACTATGTCATCAGCGAATCGCAGGTGTGAGATGTAGTCGCCGTTTATGTTGATGCCCTTGTCTTTCCAGTCCAGCGTCTTAAACATGTCTTCCAACGCGCTCGTGAACAGTTTCGGGGATATGACATCCCCCTGCCTCACTCCTCTGCGCAGTTGGATTGGTTTAGTCTGTTGGTCCTGTACTCGGACACTCATAGTGGCGGCTTCGTAAAGACATCTCAGCACCTCGATATAACGATAGTCTACTTGGCATCGCTGTAAGGATTGTAGAACAGCCCAGGTTTCAACGGAGTCAAAGGCCTTCTCATAGTCCACAAAAGCCAGACACAGGGGCTGATTATACTCTTCGGACTTCTGTATAATCTGCCTCACTGTGTGAATGTGGTCTATGGTACCATATCCTCCGCGAAACCCAGCCTGCTCCGGTGGCTGAAACTCGTCGAGTCTCCTGGCGAGACGGTTCGATATAACTCGTGAGAAAAGCTTATAGACGTGACTTAGGAGCGAGATGGGTCTATAATTTTTAAGAAGGGTTTTATCTCCCTTCTTAAAAAAGAGCACCACCAAACTCCCACTCCACGCCTTTGGAGTTCTCCCACTGTGAAGGACGGCGTTGAAGAGGCTCTGTAACTCCTGTATAACAGGGTATCCTCCAGCTTTCAAAAGCTCTGATGTAATTCCGTCCTCACCGGGGGCTTTTCCATTTTTAAGCTGCCTTAGAGCTAACACGATCTCGTCTTGACTGATGTCTGGCAGTTCGTCGGTATAGTGGCGTATCAAGGTGGCTCTAGAATCGTGGCCGTCTCGTTGGGAACGGGGAGCATGAGCAGCGTATAAACGGCCATAAAAGTCCTCTATCTCAGCCGATATCTCCGGCTTCGACAATACGGTCCTTCCGTCGTGCGTTTTAAGCTTCGTCAGGTGGCTCCTGCCAAGCTGCTGAGTGAATACTTTGGACCCTCGGTTTCGCTCTATCGCCTCTGCAATGAGGCGTGTATTGGAGCTCCGAAGGTCGCGCCGTACCATCTTCGCAATTCGCTTGTTCAGGTCTGACCTTTCCGACGAAGTCGCTTGGGTGGTTTCCCGTCTTTTTGTCATCAGCCCAAGAGTCTCATCCGAGAGTTTGGACTTCTTACCAGTACGCTGCTTTTTGCAAAACTTGATGCCCTCGTCCCTCAAAGTTTCGACCAGATTGTGTAGGGTCTCGTCAGCGTCATCAGTGGGTTCCAAGGCAGCGAATCTATCCCCGAGAAGCTGCTGAAACTTCTCGGTGCCCGCCATGATTCTGATTGGGTTCGGTCGGAGCGTGGACTTCATCAGACGGTTCCTTTCAAGCTTCAGATTGATATTCAGAGAGCCTCGAAGGAGTCGGTGATCAGATCCGGTATTGACCCTGTTGATCACTGAGACATCTCTGAATATATGCTTGCTATCCGTCATAATGAAGTCGATCTCATTTTTTGTCACAGAATCGGGACTCCGCCATGTCCACTTCCTTTGGGGCTGTTTCTTAAAGAAAGAGTTCATTAAGAACAGCCCCTCTTTCTCAAGGAAGTTGACAAGCATTTGTCCCCTGTGATTTCGAACACCAAAACCATGCGGGCCTATCCGGGATTCGTTGCCAGTCTGGGTTCCCACCTTGCCGTTAAAGTCCCCCATAACAACGTTGAAGTGAGCCTTGGTGGTGTGATGTAAGGCTTTGGATATGTCTTCGTACATATCCTCCACTTCATCATCCGAGTGTGCCGAGGTCGGTGCGTAGACCTGAATGACCTTCAAGCTGTAGCGCTTAGACAGCCGAAGGATCAGGTACGCTACCCTGGTCGACACACTGGAGATTTCTTCGACGTTGTTAGAGAGGGCCCTATTGACGAGGAAACCTACGCCACCCTGGGATGTTTTATCACCCTCGCGAAAGTAGAGAAGATGGCCTGAGTCTAAGGTTACAGTGTCCTCCCCCTCTCTACGGACTTCACATAACCCTAGAACATGCCATTTAATGTTCTCTAGCTCCACTTCCAACTGCGCTAGATGGTGATCAAGCCTCAGAGTGCGTCCGTTAAACGTTGCCAGGGTCAGTTTGTGTGGGGTGTGGTAGCCTAATGTAGCCCGGAGATTCCTAGCACCCCCTGCCCCGCCGTTACCGTGGCCGCTACCATGGCCAGGAATAGCGAGGCGGCCGGGAACTGGGGGCCATTTTGTGGCGGTTCTTATCATTGGGGGATATTGCCCATAATCCCCACGCTGGGCATGCGGGTTGGGGATCGCAGTTCAGTGGAGTAGTTCTGCAGAGGGCGCTGCTGCCCGCCCCCCGGTGTGTGTTTCCCTTAGTCGCCTCTTACGACACCCACGGGAAGAGTTGGGGTGGTGAAATTCTATGGCCGGCACCACACGGCCGGCCATAGAATTTCACCACCCCAATGTCCTACTCCTCATTAATATCGTCATTTTATTTGACAGCTTTTTTAATTAGGTATCGATTAGGCTCGGATATGACGTCACAATTTTGCTAGTCATTTACTATTCCTATAATTTTTTTTATTTGCCTACCTTACATCAATACTGTAGGAAAGGATATGCAAAAATATATGTAAAAACATGAAATACGGTAGGTATTTATTTAAGTAGATTTTATTTTTTTATTTTATTTTACAAAGGCTTTATATAGCGTTTTTGTTCTGAAACCTGAATAGTCTTTTTGCCGTTTTTGGGAACCTAACGAAATTCACGTCCTTTCGTGAAATTGTCACTAATCACAGTCTATTCACAGCTCAGATTCACAGCACAGCACTTGTTGTACATGATGCAGATTTTTATTACAGCCAGGCTAAACAATACAGAGAACAAATATAACGCTAAGAAAAAAAAATAAGGTGACGAAAGAAACACTTTATTTCCTATGTTACTCGCGTAATTTACTTGAAGATTTGACATATAACACCAACAGGATGTTTGGAAGCTTGATGCAAAGTCTGGAAAGGGTGTAAATTATGACTATGACATCAGCCAAATATTATATCTGGGCTTGATTTGGTTTGGCGCCAATTTTTTATGAAACACCTGTGCCAAAAGCCTAGCTATTTTGTATGGCTATACTTAGGTACAGCCACGTGAACGCTCTTTGTACCTACACATGTTGCAAACTTGTTGCAAACATAGAGCAGACTTCGATATGCCAAGAATGATAGAAGAGATGCAAACCTTGATTTAAAAACCCTAGCAGGCCGATTCATTTAAGTAAAATTTTTAGAGCGTTATGTTCCATTTTCAAAAAACGCCGCAATGGATTTAAGTTTTCGCAATCGTTTTGATAATTGGCGTTTTCTGTAACAATATTTCCATGCATGATTGAAAAGTAGGTTTTTTATAGGTTAGGATGGTGGTGAGGTGGGTAGGTACTGTGAAATAAATTATAAAATTCTTCGTTCATACTTTAACAATGATTGGTCTTATTTTCGCTTCTAAGATTATTGAAACAAAAATTAGACTGAGGAAAAAACACTTTATTTCATATGTTAGGTAAGTATAGGTACCTACATTTGTAGGGACTACATTACTACTACATTAGCCTAAGCTATCTATAAACTACGTACCTGGATACTAAATATAAAATTATAACAAAACTAAACCATAAGTAATAGGTTCTTTCAAATTAAATGAAAGTTAGACATGAAATAGTTGCTATCAGTAATATCTGTAACTTGTTGCAAACAATACACACACACACACACACACACACAAAGGTTGATAAGTTGAGATCAGTACCAACCCAAAGCGTCCTCAAGATGATTGCTGCATTGCTGTAGTGCAATACGCTAGAATCTCACCAGCCACCACCAGGGCACTTTGAGCAGATGTTCTGATAGAACTGAGACGATATCCTCGACTAGACCTCTGCCCGCGCCGAGCCAGACCATGCTGACTTTGGTAGATGGGAATTGCAAGTATATTGTTGTTATGAATACAATTGTATATGTGTGTGGTTTTTATAAATACCTATTTTTACATTACATTTATAATGTGACGACCACTGTGGCGCGGTGGGCGAAGGTCCGCCTGCGACGCAGGAGGTTGCGGGTTCGATTCCCGCCTCGGGAGAAATATTTGTACGATCTGCAGATATTTGTTCAGAGGTTCTGGTCGTTTTCTATGTATAATAAAACATATCTATCTATTTAATAATATTGTATTACGTATATCAGTCATCTAGTACCCATAACACAAGCTCTGCTTAGCTTGGGGCTAGATGATACTGTGTGGATTGTCCAGCATTATTTATTTATTTATTTATAATTTAGAAGAAGTTTAAAATGTAGGTACTTATTGCCTATTTCTAAGTAAACGGTCGCGTCTACGATTGTTGCCATTTACACGCCGCTGACATAGAGCTGATCAAACTCCAAAATCCGGGTCGAGGCTCTTCATACATGGTGTCTGTGCTGTTTAGAATACACTGTGACTCAGATTTTTGGACTGGGTAGAACGGGGCATATCTTTTGGGTTGAGCGGGGAAAAATAATATTGAGTAGAAAAATTGTGGGTTGAACGGGGCAGCACAATACAGTACAATACAAATATACTTTATTGCACACCAAGTTAAGTAAAACACAACAGAAAACATAAACACAAAAAAAATGCACAATGGGCGACCTTATCGCTAAAAGCGATTTCTTCCAGGCAACCTTTAGATGGACATGTAACACTCAGCACTCTACATAAGTTTTATGTTATAATAAATACTATAAGTTCATCAATGATGGATGATTATGTACATTGTAGCACTTGAGGATTGTGTAATCTGTCAAAGTATGGATTACTGCCCGACATTTATTTTTTCGTTTCAGAGAGCAGTTATAGTACATTTTCGGACCGTTCACTTGACTTTTCACGAATCTATAACCCCGGTATATAATAATCGGCTGCCCTTTTCTAGAAGTAGTGATTTCTATTTCTGAAATAAAAATTATTTATTATTTGTCCGAGACTGAAAGATTACTTATAATGTCGGTAGGTCTGCTAGAAACTTCACAAAGCGTAGAATACTTTCGAAGTTTGGGAGAAAAAAATTATATACAATTATATACTTACCATAATGTTGTATTTCAACTTAAAAATTAATAATGTTGATGCTAATTACGTGGTTGCGGTGTGGTCACGGCGTGGCCAATATCCACACGATAATTACACACGATAACCCAAACGATAAAAAAAAGACGGCAATATGTCGCCGCCCCCACCGAATAATATGGTTACCGACTATTACGATAGAAGTGTTTTTATTTGAAATAATTGTTCCTGAGGTGCGATTACACCTTGTGAATTTTTTTCAGGCAAATCGTACGAGTAGTTCTTGAGATAGGCTTTTTGTAATGGATTTTACTTTATTATTAATCGAAAAATAAAAACAACATTTTGATCCGAACAACATTGCAACAGGTTAATACTCACTCCTCGGTTTCTCGCTTTTTGTTGTAAGATGCGATTGCGATTTTATTCGGTAAAGAAGTATAAAACTTAGTTTTCGTAAAGTAGAAAACCCTCTTATTCAGGTTTTCTTTGAAGTTCTTTATTACAGTATAGTTTATTACTATATTTAATTCAAAATATCTGCAATGGTTACATCTATTAGGTAATGTATTTTTAATATAAAAAAAGCCATCGTAATCTATGAAGAGATAGTAGGTTGCGATGATTTACTCACTTAATGACAGATTATGAAATCCCGAGATGTGGCTTTGGCAAGCTTATAGTAGCCAAAGCAACGTCTTTTAACATCGCTCTCATTTCGTCTTAGGTAAAAAAAAGTGATAGCACATGACCCTCACCCAGCATGAGCTAACGTCCAACGATGACAATATTGTGCTCTAATTTAGAAGCCCCCATTGTTTTCTACTCTTTGCCAAGATTTTGAGTGCTTGATATTAAAATCCTAACCACCAAAAATAATGAATACCGCAGATCAAAAACAAAAGCGGATACTGCATAACAAAACGACCAAACACACTCGCAAGGGCTACAAAATCCTACCGAGATCTGTACACGAGGCAATAATGTGCCAGAGACAAAGCTGCTGAAAGAGCTGATGAAGATATGGTATCGACAATATTTCCAAGAGAGGTAGGAGTAAGGTAGGATCTAAGTTTTTTTAAACAAACCACCCGGACCCTTCTACACAAATGAATTCTTTATAGCTACCAGAGAAGCAATCATCACAGTTCTCACAATGATATTCAATGAAATAATAAATCTGAAAAAAAAAACTGAATCATTATCTTATCCATACAAAGAGGATTAAAATTCCACAAGTAATTATTGGGCAATCAGCTTGATGACAAGCATATACATTATAAAATATTTTCCAAAACAATTGTTGGCCGCATAACAATCCTTTAAAACCCTAGAACACAAAAAAAAAGTATGGCATGGTGGTTGCTAAGGCAACTAAAGCATTTAAAATACAAGGATCATTAGAAACATTCACAAATTTAGCTCTACAACCGTCAAACTGGAAAAGAACGAAAGCAGATCTTGAGAAAATATTTCAAAACCTCAATTGGTAGAATTATGGCCTAAAAATAAATGTAGATTATACTAACATATTTAAGGTTTGCCGATGATCTGATAATTCGGTCCAATAAGCCTAAAGAACTCGCTAATATGATACAAAGAAAGTGGAAAAGTAGGGCATCTACATATTAATAGTCTGAAAATTAAGTTTAACCAATAACACTCAGCACAATAGAGTCGGTATGTTAAGGAATATACTTATCTCGGAAAAATCCTTATCTGCTATAACTTTACCTCACCAAATTATCTAACAACAAAATAAATAGAAACAAGAATAGATAATGCTTGAAAGAGATACTGGTCATTTAATAAATCATAAAAAACAAAGAACTTTGTCTGAAAATTTAAAGGAAACTTTAAAATAAATGTATTCTTCTAATGTTTTAATTTAAGAAACCAAACATGGGACCTGAGGAAAGCGCATAATACAAAGTTGGATGTTCGTCAGATTGGTCGGTGATAGGTCTTTGGAGAGAAGTTTGCTATGAATACAATCAGGCAGAGTATAATCTTTCTTTCTTTCTCTTCTATACTATGTTATTTTTATAGAAAAATAACTGTAGATCGGTCAAACTTTAAGAAGAACTGAAAAGTCGAATAAAACTATTACCTACATTTACGACTACAATTACCCAGGAATCAAAATAGAAAATTTGGACGACCTTTCAAAAGGTGGAAATAAGACATAAATAAAATTCATCACTGGAAAGACAAGAATTGCCAAGGATAGAAACGAATGGAAGAAGCTAGAAGAGGCATGTGTAAACTAGGGCAAACAGATAACATGTCCTAGTATATAAGACTTAAGAAATCATTGTACGTTATCTGCATAAAGGTTTTTCATTATTTTATCTCATTTCCACGATCACGGGCCATATAGAGTCTCGGTCCTTTGGGAGGCATGCGTGGGGCCGTAGCCAACAGGACAGAGGCCCTTTATGAGAGATAATTTTTAAGGCTGGGCTACATAGAACGGGTATAATCCTCGTTTGCACAATATGATATACTCGAAAATGATATCCATGATATCTTTCAAGTGTAGAGAATATAAGCATAAAGAAATAAAATGAAAAAAAGAATTATTGGGTCTGGGAGACAGTGCGGACGCCTGACATAATTGAAAACTGTTAAAAGTGGCAGACTGTGGCTTGTCGAATGTCGGATGGATTACTCAAAATATAGGCTTAAATGCCGGATATAAACATTTCCTGCGCAAACGTCTTTGGCGTTTTATCGAGGGTTTTTCTCGTTATAACGCCATTAGGAACCTCCACCGCCGAGTCTACACCTTAAGATGCATCTCTTGCGACTCCATTCAGAACGGCCAATGAAGCGCAACCAATAAGTGTGGTTCTGGTTCTTTTAGAATACCACAGCTTAAGGTTCACGTCCAGATTTACGTCTCCGCACTAGAACTTCCCTGGGAGCACTCGGTATCGGTGGTTAACACAAAAATCTTTTAAATATCTGTAATAATAGGATAACTTTTGTATTTCCTTCGATTTTCTTTTAATACCGATTCCCAAAATGCAAATAATTTTACAGTAACCTATTTTCACATTCACTAAACTTATTATCTTCTCCAAGGAATATAAACGTATTGCAAATTTACGTTATTCATTTAAGCTTAATTGAGTACCGAACAAAATGGTAACATTGCATTACCGATACAACCAACATCACTATTTTGAGTTCAATAAGATCGCGAAGACCTATTACTGTACAGGCTATTATCGACAATTTCCGCGAATAAAATTGTAATGTTACTTTACGGTGTAAAATTATGGTCTTAATTCTGGTAAAACATATTTTTATTTATTACTCTGCATTCGTAAACACAGTTATAATTTAAATTATATTGCATATACAAAAAAAATATTGCTATCTTTTGGTATTAAAATGAACCCGATAAGTAAAGTATTTTAGGAGTTATTTAAAAAAAACGGTTTTTTATTTTTCCTGTAAAATTTTGTTTTTTTGATTACGATTTTATTCGGTGGGGGCGGCGATGTGTTTCGTGTGTACTTATTAAACTATTCATGTTCATGCAAATTAGCAGCTGACCATTGACAGTTTCACTTTTTTGTGGTTGTGGTGTAGGTATTGATGTGGTAGAAACGTGAGATATGTCGCTAATACTATTTTCGCTGTCCATCGCCTGCATTTTAATTTCGTATATAACAATAGAAAATGAATTAGTAGCGAAAATATTAGACACGAGTGTTACGTTCACGAATACATTTGAGCAACTGTCTGGAATATATCTAATGATTGTGTACATTATGACATTTGATAATAGTAGTATAATCAGCTAAAGTATGTAGTTTTGCCCTGCAGCCCCTGTGGGCGAACATTGCCAGTATATTTTGTGACCTTTCTTAATGTGTTTACAAAATGAATGTCCATCGATTGTTATGCGGGGCTGGTTATTTTTTGTATGGTATATAATATCTGAAACAATTTGTCTATTAGAAAAATTGATTCTTATTAATATAATAGGAGTTAGAATTTAATAGAATACAGTGGCAGTAAAGTAATAGCATAGGTAGGTAAGCAATAAATGTAAAATAAATAACTTAATGATGTTATTGATGACACAGAGCAAACAAATACATTTGTTTAATTTTTAGTCAGTAGACTATTTCGCTGTCACATCTCAAGTTAATTTATAGCCAAGGAAAGCAAAAAGGTCTAAGCTAAGACTCTTGCTTGAGAGATTAATAACAATCACAAGATATAATAAAACCGTCGTCTTCTAGGTCTTCGTGGTACTGCTTCGGCAACATCGTCATTATCTGATGAGATTGTCGTCAAACAAAACTAACTCGTAGTAAACAGTATCTACCTACCTAGTAACATTACTCATCAGTACGATAGTTTAGATTTTGATTGATCTATTTCTGGTACTTTTGTTTTTTAATGGTTATGAATATTCAAACATTTGACAATCGTGTTATCATGTAACGTGTGTAGTTTAGCTCTGCAGTCCCGCCTTCGAGAACATTGCCAGTATATTATGTCCGTCTTCACTTTGCGCCGAGAGAATGTATAGCCGGCGACTGAGTCTTGGAAAATTCCGTGCAGAAACTGTAAATAAAGCTGAAAACAATTTTTTTTTATATATTTTAGAATCCAAAATTCCAAAAATTAATAAATTGGTACCTTATCGCTGAGTCTTGGAAAATTCCGTGCAGAAACTGTAAATAAAGCTGAAAACAATTTTTTTTTATATATTTTAGAATCCAAAATTCCAAAAATTAATAAATTGGTACCTTATCGCTGAGTCTTGGAAAATTCCGTGCAGAAACTGTAAATAAAGCTGAAAACAATTTTTTTTTATATATTTTAGAATCCAAAATTCCAAAAATTAATAAATTGGTACGTTATCGCTAAGTATGTGTGGTGATCATTAATTTAATTGATTTATTAAAATCTCAATTAGCATTGATACATATTTAATAATTATATTTAATTTATTTTAATATGCAAGGAACTAGATTTGTTAAAAGTCTAATAACAACATTTAAAAGATTTCTTATATCAACACACTTTAACTGATCTAGTATTTTTACTGTATTCATAAATATGTACGTACATATTATGTAGATACATTTAAAAACGTATTAAGTAAGCATTGTCAACGTAACCAAAATTATAAATAATATTTTTTCGACCCCTTAACTACTATTACTTACCTAGATTGCTTAACACTATGGTACTCGTCACAATATGTAAATAAACAATAACTTTCTAATTATTCCACTAAAAACACCTACTCGTAAATATTAATGTGAATCAAATGCTTAAAAGCTTTAAAGGTGCACTTGAATTAGGTAGGAAGAAACCTACCTAATTAAAGTGAGGGAAGGAAGAGAAGAGTTAAATTATGTAGGTTTACATTATTCACTCATTCCCAGTCGGTTTAATAGACGGGCAGTTCGGATATTGTTCACAAAGCGAAATAAACGTTGGTAATCTAATAATAATATCTAAGTAATCTTACAACGTTGATGTATAAGGATTCTTCTGATAAGAGTCCTTGACCCTTTTATAAGGTCAACAGTCTGGCCCTAGTCTGGCATCTGCAGGTAATGCGTAATATACGGGATTATGGATGATCCCTCCGGCTTGGTTCACCGCGTGTTGTTTGGTGTTTTCACTGGTCTGAACATATCCTGCGTCGTGTCTATGGAGATGACTGTAGCAAGGTTTTTATCGTTTTTCCTAACCCTCGTGAGTCGTTTTGTCTTCCGTTCTGGTTGACCATACTCAGTTCTCTTTGATCTGTTTGTGAAGTCATTCGGTGGCGGATGGCTGTGCGTGTTCATCATTTTGACGACTATATCGCTGACGGTCGTGACGGTCACGTTGCACCGCGCTCGACTGCCGCTTGTACGAGTATGTGTACAATGCCAGTACTTCTTGAAAGCTGATCTCTGATTTGACCGCAATGAAAATCTGTATTTGTCCAAAATCATAATTGGTTTACCATGACTTGATGTCGTAAATTCCGGACCTGTAATGAAATATTGAAGTAGATATATAATAAACGACACACGTTTCATGCTAACTTTGTCAAATGAAAAAGAAACAAGAATGGTTCAAGTTGCGTAAACTAAGTTAGTAAATAATTTAATTCTGTAAATTATTTTAAGTTATTATAAGCAGGTTGGTATATCCTATGGAATAAAATAAAACATTCGCATACCTATTGCAACATCAGCATGATTACTCAAATTCAAAACTACTTTTTAACATTTAAAAGTAACATTTCATTATGTATATTATCCATTAAAAGTAGTTTATAAATTGTAATACTTCTTACTTACCTATATTATTATGCTGTTCGCTACTTAAATAATAAAAAAACACTATTTTTTAATATTATGTTTGATATGTGTATAACAAAATTTTCCATTCAGAGTTTGAGAGAGGCATTTGCACGTCAGTGCGACAACATAGGTTCGATAAAAAGTACATCTATCTGTTACTAACAGGCATCTAGTTTCACAACATGTTTAAGAAAGATTTATGAATGCGTGTGTACATTGAAGCACTTGATAATGGTGAAATCTTTCAAGGTATGGATGACGGCCCGACATCGATATCTTTGTTTGTAAGCACAGTGAAAGTGAATTTTAGAACCTTTTACTTGATTTTTGAAAAACTTAAACCCCTCGTATAGTATCATGGGCTGCCCTTTGTATGACGTAGTTATAATAACATCTGAAAAAAAATATATATCAGGTTGGTACCTAGGTATGTATCTTTAAAGACTTAATAATTTAAAAAGTATTGATGTTGACTTGATCTGATCGTGAAGTCATAAAACAAAGAAACAAATCGTAACTTTAATTAAGATCAAAAATACATTATAAAAACATATATTATTTTTTAAATATTCATAGAATATTTATTATACGAGGGGTTTAATAAAAGACTTAGATTAAACATACTAATCTAAGTCTTTTATTAAAATGTTATGATAAGTTACATGAATACAGTATATTACATATTATAAATATATTTATAGACGTTTCAGCAGGTTTTCACTCTGTCGTGGTCTGATTATAGTATAGCATGATTGTGTTCATTGTAGCACTTGATGATGGTCAGATCTGTCAAAGTATGGATGACAGCCCGACATCGATATTTTTGTTTCATACAGCAGTTAAAGTATATTTTCGAACCTTTTCCTTGACTTTTCATAAATTTACACCCCTTGTATACTATCATTGGCTGTCCTTTTGATGACGACGTTATAAGTATATCTAAAAAATATCACATGTTAACAACAATAATCATCATACAGATACCTATCCTTGTAAGTGGATATTCATCACATCTGTGCGCTATATCCTTAAAAAATATGACAATTTCATAATCCATACTTTAACATTATAAGAAAATGTAATTCTGTATATCTGTCTGCCTGTTACCTTGTCCTTTTCTTATGTAGGAGGTATCGAACACAGGCTTCTTTCTCTATCACAGAAGCACGCAGAAAAAGAGTGTGCAGCTGCGGGCTGCAGCTAGCTAGTCTATAATTTGAGAGACCTGATTAGATCTTGAAGGCACACAAAAGATTTCGTGATCTTTCGAGAGATAAAAACGATAGTTAATCAAAATTCTATTTTCAAAAATATTATTTTCTTAAGGCTAATAAAGTAAGGACTTAGATAAAATATAGTTGAGTAAAAATTTTGTTTAATAATAAAATTAAACATCAGTAACAAATTTGAACTAGTATTGAAAATTTTAATTCTTGAGCTGAGTAACTGAGTTATAATAGTTACTGTTGCTATGCAAACAATTTAAACTTAGCTCAACAACTCTCTTTATCAATGCCAGTCGGATAAAGAAACTGTTTATAAAAATAAACACTTTCTATAACTGTCACAAACATTAGGTCGAACAGAAAAACTAAGTTAAATCATCTGAGTAGTTGCAAGCAAAATAATGTACGAAAGAAATGAAAGATATATAAACTTTATGGATGCGTGTGTACATTGTAGCACTTGGTGATGGTGAAATCTCTCAAAGTATGGATGACAGCCCGACATCGATACTTTTGTTTGTGCGCGCAGTGAAAGTGGATTTTAGAATCGTTCACTCGATGTTTAATAAATTTGCATCCCCCGTAGATCACCATTGCCTGCCCTTTTGATGACTTCGTTATTATAAAATCTAAAAAAACAAACTGCTATAAATTATAAGTATCTTATAATCCTTGGAAGAGATGATAATTTCTCAATTATTAAACCTTTATTGACAAAGAAGAGGTAGAAACCACGAATGTGGAATACAGACTGAAGACAGGGCAGCATTACCCTCATGAGGGGAGGCCTATGTCCAGCAATGAACTAAAATAGTCTGATGATGATGAGATGGAAATTGGATCATAATACAAATTACTCGTTAATACAAAAACTACTTCCTGACCGTCTAGAGAAAAGACGAAAAAGCTAATAATTTCCATTTATTTTGTCTTAGAAACATTACATTAAGTACATACTTTACGAAAACTTATCATCAAAGTGTTAATCCTTTATTAATCATAAAATCTATTTTTGACTACAATCCACGAATCTTTTCTCTAATAATAGGGAGGTACTATACAATACAATTCAAATCTTTTATGTAAAACTATGAGCATACGATGAAAGATGTGTTATGGGTCTGTAGCGGTGGAGCAGCGTGGGTAGAGGGGGTTTCATTATCAAGCATCACGCTGCTAGTGTGGGTGCGTGTGTACATTGTAACACTTTGTGATCGTGAAATTCTTCAAAGTATGAATGACAGCCCGACATCGATATTTATGTTTGTACGCACAGTGAAAGTGAATTTTAGAACCACTCTCTTGATTTTTAACAAACTTATATCCCCTGTATACTAACATCGGGTGCCCTTTTGATGTCGTCCCTATAAATATACCTAAAACAAAGAAACCATTTTTAGCATGTATTGCATTGGCATAAATATAATAAAACTACACACTAAATAAAATACAATGCACTAGCGGTCCACCCCGGCTTCGCACGGTATTTAACAAAAAAAATAATTTTTCAAGAGGACCCTAATTTTTTGAAAATATTTTATAGCCTATGATCATCACATAAAATTAAGGATTCTCATGGTAAAATATTTTTTCGAATCGGTCCAGTAGTTTCGGAGCCTATTCAATGTAATTAATTATATCTTTCCTCTTTGTAAAAGTATAGATAAAGTTTCCCTTTACAGTGTTCATCATCATCATCAGCCTATAATAGTCCACTGCTGGACCTCTAGGCCTCCCCAAATGAGTGCCATAGATGGCATTATTCATCATTTGGGGGTTATTGCCCATAATCCCCACGCTGGGCATGCGGGTTGGGGATCGCAGTACGGTGGTTGTTCTGCAGAGGGCACTGCTGCCCACCCCCCGGTGTGTTTCCCTTAGTCGCCTCTTACGACACCCACGGGAAGAGTTGGGGTGGTGAAATTCTATGCCGTCACCACACGGCAAAACAGTGTTCAAGCTTCATATAAAAACATAATTTCGGTCTTCCATAGCCTAAAAGAGGTTTACACAGAGAAGGGATAATTATGACAAAGGGATTATAGCTTTCGTAACCTTCGTTTGTTCCTCCAAGGTTGATGACCAAGTTTTTGGTTGATGAGTTAAATTTGTCGACTTCTTTATTTCAATAAAAAATATTTTATTAGTTGATGTGAAAATTTCCTTCGTATTTAATAATCGCCGCTCTTCAAGTAATGGCTAAAACCTTTATTTACCAATTAAAAAACCAATCTAATATTTACAATAGCGCTATATAGGTACAAACAGTTGTAAACAAACTACTGGTAGCTCAACTGATCCATACCAGTCGGAAGTCACCAAGATACGGGCAGCATTGCCTCGCTGTAGGCAATGCTGATGCGCTGCGCCAGATACTGACCACATTTTTGTGCAACAGCAATATTGGGGGCTAAACTATTGTTTTTTTTTAAATATTTTCCATCTCTACACAAATTTTAAAAATATAACTTTACTTTGTGAAATTTAAATACTAATCTGTTTTTTGAAATTCTTTTTGTAATGATTTTTAAATCATCGAAAACAGTGTCCTCAAATTTATTATGAGATTAAAACGAATTTCTAAATCCTTTATTTATAGTATGATGTTTATAAAAAAGTCAAGTCAATTTCGAGGTTCATTTTGTTAAAAAAGTTAACATCTAGTTACCACGGCAATCTACGCAGTCATAACAAAAACGCGATAATCGCGATATTTATCGGTTGAAACCTCGCTGAGGCGACTTTTAATATGACAAAAAATATCACTCATACAATTGCAATCTTTTTCGAAATATATGTACTATATTTTAATTCAATGGTTATGAACATTATAACACTTCATGATGTTATCATCAACCGTGTGCAGTTTCGCTCGGCAGCCTCTATGCTTGTGAGTAGAACATTGCCAGTAAGTTTTGTTGCCAATATCTTTGTTTTTACAGAATCTGTATATGATAGGTAAATTACACGCTGTCCTCTCGAGGACTTCTTAAATATAGCCTCTGAAATAAAAATAAAATAATACGTTCAACCACTATAATCAAACCATTTGACAATTCTATGTTTAATGAGAAAACTTTTAAACTAGATTCAGATTTCAATCTTAATATTTAATAAACAGAACATACAGTTATCGTGTGACAAATAAATGTCAATAGCCTGGCATAGACACGTTTACATGCTAGTTAAAGTCAATAAAGATATAGTTAAATAAATACGAGCTAATTGATAGAAAAGTAAACCTTATTTCCGTGTTGAATATGCTACTGTAGTTGCATTTAACTGACAAGTCTCACGTCATTAACATCACAACAACTGAAACTCAAAGATGACACAATTTAACGCATTCACAGCACAACAACGCTTGAGCCCTCTCAGGGAGCAGAAAACGGGCATGAGCGGGCAATGAAAGTGTTAATGGAAACATTATGGTCTTTCTACACCAACAAGCTATCCCCTCCACATAACAGAAGAGCTATTGACTCGTTAATAGTCAGATATTTTCTGACAGTTGAAACTAAAACTACATTATTATGTAGAAAGCTTGTCTGGTGTATCGTAATTTCAGTGATTGTGAACGTCATGAATCTTTAGCGCGGTATTGTCGCAGAGTGTCACGATCTTTGCACGACAACGACGTCTTTTGAGTGAGCATCGCCAGTGTACTTTTGACCCACTCACTTGGTCTAGATAGAACTTGTACCCCGATAGCACGATCATGGGTTTGTTCTTGACTGATGTTGCAAAAATTATGTCTGAAAAGAATTGTTTTTATTACTTTAGCCTAGAACGGCGCCGCGACAGCTGTCTGCCGCGTGATGAACTGGACGTCTGCGACGATGTATGGATCAGGATCGAGGTGCGTGGAGGGACCAGGGGGAGGCATTTGCCCAGCAGTGGGACATAGCTGGCTTCATAACTATCAAATTATATAACTGTATTAAGTAGGTATATCATTTATCTTATTATGTATTATGTCTAGCTATGTTCACTTACGACCTCGATTATCGTTATGGCTTGTTGGATTGCCGTGTCGTTGGATTGACTAATTATTTTTCATACATATAGCCTATGTGCACAACTGCAACTTTAATGAATCAAAATAATTGAATTTATTTAGCTAACTGCAGACTGTTGGATACAACTTACAGGTAGTTCAACTGAACCATATCAATACCAATAGGAATGGAACGCTTGATTACATGACCGCTAGACCAACGAGTCGGTCGTTGGTCTTTATTTAGATTAAATTATTAATACTTATTCTTTCTAATATTTTTAATGCGAAAGTAACTTTGTCTGTCTGTCCGTCTTTTACGCCTAAACTACTGAACTGATTTTGATGAAATGGCACAGACTTTGTCTAGAACGGAAGTTAGGACATACGATATGGAATAAGGGTTGGAAGATGATTATTCATTTTAGCTGAAGGTTCATTGAAACAATCATGAAAAAAGTCGGTGTCGTATTTTGCAAAAAAATATAAACATTGAATTACTTAAGTTCATTAAACATTAATATCACGTCAGTAATATTATAGTATAGTTAAAAACTACACTAAAAACCACTGCGAACTTTCATCTGAATTCGCAGAGTTGATGGTGCCATCAGGTCATAATATGTTGAATTGTCCATGGGATGGTTGTGTACATAATTATACTTAGTTATGATGTTGCCTTGTATAGTGTGGATCACGGCACGACAGCCCTGGCATTGCTTGACACAGTACCAGTGAGTCTTCACCCCCCTGGATCGTTTCATACAAAATCTATATCCAGGAATGACCATGTGCTTCCCATCTATTGATTTTGAGATAAAGATCCCTGAAATAAACAGATACGTTAGATATGTAATTAATTTTGCAGTAAATCTGGACTTTTAACGGGTTATATATAAAAAAATATTATAAATAAAATTAAAATTACCAATCCACCTGCCAAATGTTCGGAAGTTGACATATAAAATAACAAGATTCGTCAAGTACGAGTGTACTCGCGCGTTAAAGGTTTCGAAGTTTTGTCGATTATGTATACAAATACCTACTATAGGTTCTTCGAGATTAGGGAGTAGGTATTTCAAAAAGTATGAATGTTAGACAATGTTGAAAAATCCTAATCAGAACATTTGATTTGATAGTAAATCAATATGTTGACATTTTTACGGTAGGTATTCAAATACTTGAACCTAAGGAGAAATAATGTTAGATAGAATGAACTATACAATTTAAACTATCGTAGTTTTAGTAGGTTTCGTTGATGTTATTGTTTGTTTTTATTTCTGTTTAACCTTATATGTTGGTATATAATAAAACAATATATAGTTTTGTAGATTTCTTGGTATCCTTGATCTAGAATCTAAGGACGAAATACTAAACTAACAATGCAAAAAATATGCAAAAAATAGGTGTGTAAATATTGTTTGATAGTTTAAGGATGATTATGTACATTATAACATTTGCATAAAGTTCTATCTTCTAATGTATGCACGATAGCTCGACATCCTACTATTCGCTTTTTGCCGAACATGTACCCTGCTAAGAAGAGACGAGGATTGCCCAATTTCGACAGCGAGTAAACAGCTCCTGTGGAAGATATATTTACAGTTCAGTATGTTTGATATAATAACAATCTCCGGATGTTTTTTTACGTAATATTTTATTTCTTTCCATGCCGATCTTTTACATACCTGTATAATGTTTACTAGATACTTCTTGTAGAAAAACTACTAATATACACGACTTTGTCAGAATCCAAAAATGTATCAAGGTAACTATAACCTGGCGAACAGCTTTACATACGAGTATAAATAAGTTTGGTAATATATCGGTTTATTACCTATATTCTTCGAGCGATACGACTAATTATAAGTATTACCTATATAGAGATTAAAACCCAAATAGAACAAACTATCATGTTGTATGATGATTATGTACATTGTAGCATTTCACGATAGTCATGTCGAACAACGTATGGAGCAAGGCGCGGCACTGCAGGCGTTGGGATTGCGTACATCTCCAATGAATCTTTTGTCCCCTCACTTGGTTTTTGGAGAATCTAAATCCATCTAAACTTATAACGGGGTTTCCATTTTTTGAAGTTGAAAGACTAATACCTGAAAAAAATATGAGTTGTATGAAAAATATAGGTTATATAACTTAGGTATTTGTTTGTACCTAAACCTTTAAACATAATGAGCAATTGACGATAAATTAGAAAGAAAGGAAGAAGTATGTTTTATTGAATTTGATAACATACTTGAAAGTAACATACAATGCTTTACAGTACCATTAAACTGGAAATTACATACAATTATGCTTACAAGTAAAATAGGTAATGAAATTATAAATCGGAAGAAACATTCAAATATGTGTATAAGTAGTGGATAAATCGACGGACAGACATAAAAAACCATACAATGTCGAACATTGTATTCTTTTAAAAAACCCTCTCCTTTTTTGAAGGCAGTTAAAAATAGCTGGCTAGTTTGCCGGACGAGCAAGTGTAGCCCTGGTTTGTAGTGATAACAGGATTCTGATTGCAGCATTAAACAACAAAAACGTTTTTACGGTATAGGATTGATTTGCCGAGATTTCGGACAGATTAAACGGGACACTTTTTCAAAAAATACACTTTTTAATTTTAACTTTACTGATGATTCGGACACCACTTTTATACGCGGTTTTGTACAGTCTGATTAAAAAAAATCTCTAGCACCTTAAACCCGTTTAACTTTATAATCTGACTGCCAGTCGTTTGGACGATACGAGGTAATAAATAACATTACGAAGATACAAAAATACGCATCTGGGCAATTAGTTAATACGAATAATTATGAAAAATTTGGCAATCAAAAAAGCCTAGATCGAAATTTGTATTGAAAAAGAAAACACTCATTGGGTGTTGAAAAGGTATACGAATAAGGGCCTCAGAACAGATAAGATGCCGAAAGATGGCGCTAAGACTTGTCCTTAATCCCTTCTTTCCAGTTGATCTAACGCTACTTTTTAGTAGTTGATACGAACTTTAATATAATTAAAAACTTTTTAACTGATTGCACTAAACCGTTTCAATATTTTGATGGAGTCTGAAACGAATCTAATGATTATGATCATTGTAGCATTTTATCAAAGTCATGTCATCTAATGTATGCAGAACTGCGCGACAGCCTGCTCCTTGCTTGGTACAGCGCCAGTGAGTCTTAGGGCCTCGGGTCTGTTTGACGCAGAAGGTGTAGCCACGAAACAGAATATTTGGATTGCCAAGTTTTGATTTTGTACAAATTACATCATCTGTAATGAAAAATATTTGAGAATATGTTTAAATTTTAATTATTGTAATGTATTCAACATCATCAACAACATCACCAGCCTATAATAGTCCACTGCTGGACATAGGCCTCCCCTAATGAGCGCCATAGATGGCATCATTATTTGGGGGTTATTGCCCATAATCCCCACGCTGGGCATGCGGGTTGGGGATCGCAGTTCGGTGTAGTTGTTCTGCAGAAGGTGCTGCTGCCCGCCCCCCTCTGTGTTTCCCTTAGTAGCCTCTTACGACACCCACGGGAAGAGTTGGGGTGGTGAAATTCTATGCCGGCACCACACGGCCTTGTAATGTATTATTTTCTAAATACCAAGTCATTTGTTTAGTTTTCATACTTAATCATGTTATGCATTATAAAGGTGTACAAAGGTTTATAATGATAGTCCCTGCTGGCCACACAATATGTGCGGAGACAGAGGAGGAAGGTTTTGATTTCGTTAAAACATAGAATCAGGCTTAAGAAAATAAAATTGACTATATACTTATGGTAACTATACACTAAAGGCTTTGCCCAAGAAAACGATTTTTGGCTGTGTTATTTTTATATTGTTTTGACGGCTTTCATTTTAAGGAAATAGATATTTGTTAATTCTTGTAGAAATTGTTTTATTCTGACAATCTCTCTGATCGTGTATTTTAAAAAGAAACATTTTCTTGTTTTATGAACTAATGACTATGCTTATTGTAATATTTAATCAATGTCATGTCTTCTAATGTGTGCAGCACGGCGCGACATTTTTGCCTGCTTTGCTTGGTACAGCGCCAGTAAATCTTAGGGCCGTGGCGCTGTTTGATGCAGAAGGTGTTGCCACGGAACATAATATTCGGGTTGCCAAGTTTAGAGTTTGTAAAAATAAAATCATCTGCAATATTAATGAAAATTTAAAACAGGTGCATGATATGATAAATGAGATATTATATTTTTATAGCATAAATCGTGGTGAACACAAGGTGGTTCATGTAGTTCTCATGAGCTGATGTGTAAACTATTCTATAGCATGCAATTAATTATTAACTTAAATATCTATGGCTTAAAGTTAATTCAGGTGTATGAAATATTAATTAAAAACAATATTTTTCCACCCAACATTTTTATTCAATTAAAAATCGTGGTGCACAGTTTGTTCTGCATAAAAACTTCAATGATTATGATCATTGTAGCATTTTATCAAAGTCATGTCATCCAAAGTATGCAGCACTGCGCGACAGCCTGCTCCTTGCTTGGTACAACGCCAGCGAGTCTTAGAACCTCGGGTCTGTTTGACGCAGAAGGTGTAGCCACGGAACAAAATATTTGGATTGCCAAGTTTTGATTTTGTATAAATGAATTCATCTGCAACAACAAACATTATGTGTTTGTTATCCTTATGACATTTTTTTTTATAGTGTGTTATGCAAACGTTCCCCTAAATTTATTGAGTAATAATTCAGACAAATGATTAATAATATTGAAGGTTTAAGTGCAAAAATATGAGCGTTAGAAGTTAGGGTATATAATAGTAGATATAGCTACTATTCTATTTAACAATGCTAATGATGCGAAAAACCATTGCCATTCAACGTGGCATTACTAGCATTTTGAGCAGTTTGCCTTTTGAAAGACGCATACATAGATAATACCTTAATTGCTATCTACTTCTAAAACAGTAAGCTCTAATTCTTAAATCTAGTGTGGCCGGCAACCGGCCGCCTTATCGCTAAAACTGATCTTTCTATGTCCGGCGGTTTTCGGGAAGAATAATATTCTAGCAGTTGTTCGATGACCGAAATCCCGACCTTCTTTATTTGAAGTCGAGTAAAGATGGCCAAGTGTTTCTCAATATTGCAATACAATAAATAAAACGGTTTTGTTGCGTTCTGCTGAACAATAGCGTTTAAGTTTTTTAGGTAAGTACTTATAGATAATCAAAAGATTCACAATAGTAAGTAATAAGAATAAAAAAAATATATAGCTCATACAATTATTGCTGTTAACTATTGATAAAAAAAAGATTCACACAGTGGTTTGTGTTTAATTGGGCGTTTACTATAAAATATTTTGTTTTTAATTGTACTTTTCTGTTACGTTCGTCAAATCATGATTATGAACATTTCGAACTTTAATCAAAGTCATATCATCCAATGTGTGCAGAATTGCATGACAACCTCTAATAGTACACTTCCAGTGCGCTTTATGGCCTGTAACTTGCTTTTTATAGAATCTGTAACCAGCTAGGACAATATTGGGTTTGCCATGTTTCGATGTTGTGTAGTGTGCTTCTGAAAAAATAAAAATATATTGCTTTAATACCCTCGTTACCAGAATGAGATGGATTTTCATTAAAGATGTTTGGATTATAATGTACATATATATAGGTTAAAAATAATAAAGGTGGCAGGAATATAATATTTTGATTAAGATGTTGGTATTGGTTATCAGCCGACGATTGGGAAACAAAGATATCCGTTGTAAGCGTCCCTTCCTTCCTGCCGCTCCGCTGGAAGATTTGGTGTAAACCTAAGAGGATCTGGAAGTCTAGAATAAGCGACGTAATGCGAATGTCAAAAGTGTTCTAAATGTTGTATCATAACAAGAGTACAAAAACAAGTGAAACGAGAAGTTAATAAACAATGCTGGACAATCCTTACAGCATCATATAGTCCCAAGCTTAGTGGAGTTTGTGTTATGGGTACTGATGATTGATAATATATTTAATAACTATTATTTAAAATTGATATTGTTGAGCCAAAAGTAAATTTACAACCAAAGTATGTACGACGACCTCTGTGGCGCGCTGGGCGAAGGTCCACCTGCAACGCAGGAGGTTGTGGGTTTGATTCCCACCTCGGGACAAATATTTGTAGGATCTGCAGATATTTGTTCTGGGTGTTCTGGTCGTTTTCTATGTATGTAATAATAGTATATATATGCATATCAGACATCTAGTACCCATAATACAAGCTCTGCTTAGCTTGGGGCTAGATGATGCTGTGAGGATTTTCCGGCATTATAAAAAAGCTACTTAACAATTAAATTCGTTGTTTCAGAGAGAGTATAAAAAATACATATTTTTTTATCTTAGAGTTATAATTCTTAAAGGAAAAATACCCTCTGGAATAGTTTGTTGGGCCCATTTCGGGATTATTCTCCATACAAGAGCCATACATGTCGGCACAAAATCGGCGGGGAAATTAGCAAACAAACATAAAAATAAACGAAAGCAAAAAACATAACTAAAACTAAGTACACTCGAGAGCAATGAATCCGGGTCACTCAAAGAATCCAAAAAATCTCGGAAAGTAAGAATGCTAGGTTAATGCAATAAATTGTTCTCCGACGAATCAAAATTTATGCTCTACAAGCACGATGGAAGACACAGAGTGTATAGAAGACCAGGGGAAAGATTCAAGCAAGCATGCATCGAAGAAAAAGTAGCCTACGGTGGTGGGTCTGTACTTGTGTGGGCCGGAATTTCCTCTGAAAGTCGCACAGAGCTGGTGATCATAGAAAACGGCTCTTTAACTAGCGTAAGATATGTGGAAGAAATCCTCAACGAACACGTTGGTCCATTTATGGTCAATTTGGGTGAGGATGCTATATTTATTTATTTATTTATTTATTTTTTTTTTATTTATTTATTTATTTTACAATTGGACTTACAGCTAAAACCAAAACGTCCAAGAGTCAGATACTCACAAAGAATAACTAAGTAAGTAAGTCAGATCTTAAAAATACACAGAATATTTAGTCCTTATAATTAGAATACAGTAGAATTATATAAAATGACATTAATATAATTTTATTAATTTAATTTAATTATGCATGACAATGCCCGACCTCATACAGGTAGGATTGTGAATGACTACCTTCAAGAGATGAACATTACTTGTATGGAGTGGCCAGCGCGCAGCCCGGATATCAACCCGATCGAGCATGCTTGGGACGAGCTAGGGAGATGCGTAAAACAACGAAACCCTCCCCCAATCACGCTTCCTGAGCTCAAAATTGCTCTCACAGAGGAATGGGAGAATATTCCCCAAAATTGTATAAGGAACTTGGTGTACAGCATGCCAAACCGCGTAAACGCAGTAATGGAAGCACGAGGAGGTAATACAAAGTATTGAAATTCAAGAAAATCGTCATAAAGTTCAAAAATTTCATGTTTCCTATTTTTGTTTTAAGGAGAGATCAGCAGTTTTTTTTCTTTATGTAATTTTGTGTAAATAAAATGTATGGTGACTCATATTTTATTAACTTTCGTTTAAGGAGTATTAAATTGTCTATTAAATACAATTTATTGCATTAACCTAGCATTCTTACTTTCCGAGATTTTTTGGATTCTTTGAGTGACCCGGATTCATTGCTCTCGAGTGTATAAAGTGATGAAATCAGTAATTCCATGTGATCGTACCTAATACAAATGTAAGTTTTGAAATGTTGACATTATAATTCTTAAACCTAAAAGTATGGACTGATGACATAAAAACTGTTGCTGGCGTATGAGGAGGTCGTGATACCAGAAACAGAGGAAAATGGAGAACAAACATTAGGAGATATCCGCTACTGGAGCTACAGACACTGACAATTATAATAAACAGATACCAACTTTTAAAAAAAGAATCTTCATAAAGAACTTTAACTATAGAAAGTATGCTTTGCATATTATCTATGGTTTATCATAGATGTTGCTATGGTTGTGAACATTGCAGTAGAAACTAGCCTGTAAGGTATCTAACTCAAATACTGTTTTGATTCGGGCCTTACACTGTCGAACGGAGCAGCGCCAATAGGTGTTTGGTCCTGTGGAGCTTTTCCTTGAGTATCTATTCCCTCCCGTGACGAGCATTGGGCAGCCCCGAGACGACTGAATGAGCATGATATCTAAAACACACACATAATAAACTAAATAAATAATAAAATATGAATTCGACTTCTTTGTTGTAGGGTATTTTATGCCAGTTTTCTAGAAAAATTGCTCTCATCTAGGTATTATATTATACATGCATGACGTGCAAGGCAACTGAAGTAACTGTCACATTCAGTTTAAAATATATAATTATGTTTTATAAGCTTCAACTTGGCGAACGTGCAGGTTGCTGTGGCAGTAGCTATATCGCACGAAAACGTGTCATATTTTCATATTTCATTTATTTTTGCTTGCATGTACATTAATTCTTAGGTCTAAGTGAATGGTTAGTATAGTTTTCACTAGGTACCTACATGCACCCTAATAATACATAATTCTGGTCCCCCCCAGACCAGTTTATTCGTAAATGAATTTCCTCGCCGTTAAAAAAAAATGGTACATGCACCCTGGAAAGGCAGTGCAAAACTAAGTTCAGGTTCAGTTCAGTCAAATATTATTTTAAAATATTAACATTAATTTAAACAGTAATATACATTTCATGAAATAGAATTAAGCTTCGTTCAAATATAATTGATTGGAGTGATTTTAGAAGCCAGAATTGTCGGCAAGCTGATGTCTAGGCGCTATGGCACTCATTATGAATGTAAGCGGGTTAACTACTATTTATGTCAAATATTATTTTAAAATATTAACATTAATTTAAACAGTAATATACATTTCATGAAATAGAATTAAGCTTCGTTCAAATATAATTGATTGGAGTGATTTTAGAAGCCAGAATTGTCGGCAAGCTGATGTCTAGGCGCTATGGCACTCATTATGAATGTAAGCGGGTTAACTACGAACCTATTATATGTTGTAAGAACACCAACGTTTCATCCCTTAACGAGGGACTTCATCAGCTATGGCACTCATTAGGGGAGGCCTTTATCCAGCTGATGACATAGCTGATTATGATATCATCATACATAATTGACAATTTTTCGTGAAAAATGTGCAACAATAAAAATAATTATTATTTCTTTTAACCAAATCAAACTATATGGTGTATATTATTCACTCCTAGACTTTCTTTTCGTTCTTTTGTTCAGTCACAGATAACATAATACGTTCGGTTGTTTTAACTGATATTGGCTGAGAAGTTTGAAGTCAGCATCGTCTACACTTTACTTGTTTGAATAAATGAAAAAGGCAAAGGGTAGGGCAATAAAGTATCGAGGAATAAATCACTGCAAGCTGAAATGGTTATTTTCCAAAATTAGATGAAATAGTAGTAATAATAATAGAAAAAATACTTAAATGTACAGGCAGTGCGTGATAAACGTTGAAATTAGTTTAATATTTTCGCAAGCTACGTACAATGTTAAGGTAAGGTCATGCGCGGGCACAATGTGATTGTCCTGGAATGAATATATTAAAAAAATATGATTTTTTGTACGATCTGTAAATATTTTTTCATGGTTTTTTTAATTTTCTAAATATCTATCTAAATATATTGTGTTATGTATATCAGACATCTAGTACCTTACCTACCCATAACACAAGCTCTGGGCAGCTTGGGGCTAGGTGATGCTGTGTGGATTGTCCAGCATTATTTTTTTATTGAACACCATTGAATGAAAATAGACTTTGTGTTTGCGGTATGGGAAAAGATTAATTTACTGATTGAAAAATTTCAACGAAAACTTTGAAAAGGATATTAGAACGAACACACATGCATTACCCATCCACGGTTTATAACTTCTTGGATATCGCTGTTCTCTCATAATTTGGCTCGAATGGACCATGTAAATAAGAAGGCAATGTTGCTGATTCTTTGTATTTACTTTAAATATACTGAAAAATTACAAAAAATATTGAATTGAATAGCTTAAATCGCAGGGGCTGTGTTGGTTTGACGGGAATGAATGTGCGGCCTGTCGCCGCGACGCACAGTGCCGGAGTCATGATTAGCGTGAAGTTGCAGCTATATATTGCGGCTGTGTTCACGTTGGCTGATTTGCGGCGATAACATAAAACTTTTTGTATTTCAGATTTTGAATGCCTACTGTGATATTAATAAAACACGGATGTACTTCCTTAGTGTATAATTTTCCACTTCCTACCTTTTTTAATTCCAAAGTATTAATCAAATGAATTTTACTGAAACTATCAACAAAGTTTCGTTTGACACTACAATACACATTCGTAAGTCAGTAAGTAGGTAATAATGCTAATAATGAATTTAGGTTTTTAGGAAATCGATACTTAAGCGAAGTGAAAAAAAAACAGGCGTGACCTGTTACTCAAAACAAACGCAAAGCAAAATATTTTCAAACTGGACAGGCATATCTTTTGCCGATAGTACCTTCGCTATTTGTTATATTTTGTTCTTTCTAAGATAACCATTCTATATTCCGTAATTCTACGTTTAGGTAATTAATTTAAACTTATAAGATAAAAGTGGTGAATGTAATCTGTCTTGTGTCATGAATGAATCATCATAATATAATTACTATTATACTACCAAATAAAAATATATCCTATTTATTTATAGGGCGATGTTTATAGTTGTTAGAAACAAATCTTTTATTTTTCAGATGAGACGCAATTAATCTTTGTTCCACTATTCCTAGTCGTTCACAACAATTTTTATATACATAGTTTGTAAAAATTCCACACAATTGCACCCTAAAATCCTTTAGTCTCGTATTATGATAATATTTTTTCACAAATCACAGCACGCAAAAAAAGAATATTGCAGTTTTTGTTGAGAGTTGTTTAAGAACATCGTACATTGTAGTTTTATGAATCCAACGTTCGGTAAACTCTTGGCTTCAAGGGTGGTTCATGATTATGAACATTTATGAACTTGCTCACCCTCTTATGATCCTCCTTGAGAGTATGTATAACTGCGCGGCAGCCGTATTTTGTATGTGTAGAACATTTCCAATAGGTCTTTTCGCCACAGTTCTGCTTTACACAAAACCTGTATCCAGATGAAACTATAAGAGGATGGCCGAATTTAGATTTTTGTAATAATAACTCTGAAAATAAACAATTACGATTAGTTTTTCCTTAACATAGCCCATGTTAAGTATTAAAATTATGAAGCTATAAAATGTAACAGCAAATATTTCGTAGGTATCAACAAAATCGCCTACTCAAAGCTTACCCTGTAGCAGCACAGGAGTATGGCATTCCATTTCTATAATTCTGATATCTTCCACTTGCAATAATAAAATCAAAACAATATTATCTTAATATCAGGATAAGCACAGTATAATAAAGAGGGTTTTATCTTTAATGGTTATTAGATATTCTAAAAGCAGTCATATAATAGTCATCTATTGTATGCGCTTGGCAACCTCGTGTAAAATTATTGAGCATTTCCAGTACGTCTTACGACCTTGAGACCAATTTTTCCTGAATCTGTATCCAGATGCTATTATGATCAGTTTTCCTTTCAATTAAAAAGCATGTTCAATATCTTAAACATAAAGAATATGAGCTTGGCGAACCACAATCAGAACCATTGCCACTATGTCTTAGGTACCTACTTAAAAATAAATACCTTATGGATAGATTCCAAACAGCGGCACTGACTGAATCAACTTGAACTTTGATTTGTAAATAAATAATAGCCCAGCATTATTAACATTACTTTTGGTATTTTATAATCTATTATAAAATATACAGCTAAAGTAGTAATAAATATGCCAAAACTGGAACAACATACAAGACATCTTGGTATTAAAACAGCAGTGGTAACACCAACAGGTCAACCACTTACCTAAAAATAGATCTGAATGACAGGCGGATTGTTGTTCTATACTAGTTTTAAAACGTCAAACAGTTTTGATAAACAAGATCCAAGTTAGGTCAAAAGGCGTACTATTAATGATTATGAACATTATAACACTTCAAAACAGTCATATCGAGCAGAGTGTGTATGACGGCGCGGCAACCTCTCTGCAAATGTGTGGAGCATTTCCAGTAGAGCTTAGAACCTGTATTCATGTGCTTGTTGAACCTGTACCCAGCCAATACAAGGATGGGATAACCACGCACTGATGTAGTTAGTGTCAGACCTGAAAAAAATATCTATGAGTACGTGAAACCTACACATCATCAACATCATTAGCACCTATAAGCCTCATTACACTAAGTCAGAGCTGGACCTGGACCTAGGTCCGGCTCTGGAACTATGTAGGTCCAGCTCAGTAATGCCACAGTATCGAAACTAAGCCTAGTTCTCGTAGATGCGCATGTTTGTGTGAGCCGTTTCGAGCGTAGGTAGTTTCCATACTGTAACGCCTCATTAGCTTATGATAATGAGGCGATATGAGTGTTATTGCGCCTTGTTTTCAGCCTCCCGTATCCAGCTGTCGGAGACCGTCTGACACTATTTTTTGAGTTTCGGACACCATTCAAGAACACTTATTTTCCAGCGGTTGTAGGTTTTTAAGAAGATAAGCTAAGCCTACAACTAAAACTTTGATGTTCCTTCTTCGAATCGAATCCAAACAAAACGAAACTGCCAGTCGCCGGGAACCGCTTTTTTTAAACTTTTGCAATGTAGCCTAAAACCCTTGCCTATTGTTATTGGCTGTTTGACTTGAGGATTCGGTGTATAGCATATATTTTGAAAATATTTCATAAAAATAAATATTAAATCAAAATTTGTTCCTACTTACATATATTTATTTTATATCTTTAGTTATGTGAAACATACAATGCTATGAAACTAAATATCGTAACGTATTTTACTTATAACTAAGTAATTTAATTTAGGCAACATGAGTCAAGAATATAATATTAAATGCTTAAAATGAAGGCCCACATAAAGTACATACCTTTGTCTGTCTAATTATGTACATATTATATACATTATATACACTAGCACGTAGTGTCGGCCACGTGTGACACGCACGACGAGCTGGAACGGCTAGAATTCTTTCGTAGTGAAGGAACATTAAACTTATAAATGACTTCAGTGATTGTTGTGAACGTTATAACATTTGAGGACGGTCATATCTTCGAGTGTGTATACATACACACTCTTGAAGCAACCTTTTTTTGTTTTTGGTTCTGTTTCTGTTTTCGCCAAATCTTTCTTTTCGCAATTTTTTCATCTTCTGTCATATCTTGAACTTTCTTTATCTTTGATTTATATCTTTCTAAATTTTTCTTACGTATTTCTTCTCTTTTTTCCGGATTATTTTTTAATTTCTCCCTATATCGTCTTTGCCTTTCAGCATTTGTGAGCGTCGTTTTAAAGCAATTTCCTAAAAAAATATGTACCTATATTTTAGGTTAGTTAATAATTTTATCAGTTAATAATGGGCAAGCAAATTTAACCAAAAAAGAAGAAGTCATCATTCTCACCAAAAAAATACTAGACCCAAGCAGTAAATTTACATCAAAGAAAATATTAGAACCGAGGTAAAAGCAGAAAAAATAAGAAAGTGAACAACATAAAAATACAAGGTGAGTAAGTAGCACGACAATCTTAAGGCGCTGCCCAAAGACAGACACCGTAAAACGTCTACTTTTTCGTCGCACAGTTAGGCGTACTGCGACATATTACAAGCCTAAAAAAATACAGTTCATAGTCAAGTGTATGGAAAAAAACACTTATACAAAAATATTTCATAAAAACCATCCAGGAACTTGAAAAAAATATCGCAAGAAAGAACACGAAAATACTTTTTCGTCTCGAAATGCTCAATATTTTGATTGATAACATTTTATAATTTTGTTACTGTAAGAAAGGTAATTTTATCATCTAGAGAAATATGTATAAAGATTTCAACTGACTGGTGTATTTATTTTTAAAATAAATTAAAACCGATAAATAAGGTTGACATTGTCGAACAAGAGATTCAACTAAATCAAACGCATCACCATTTTCAACTTTATTTGTCAAGCGCTACGAACTACTAAAAAATACTACTAATACCTAAATTTATACAGTGCCTTAAGGGGAATATAGATGAAAGGACCACGTACCAGAAAACATAATAATATTAAAATTGTGACACGTAAACTAAAGTATTTTTTTCCTTGTATGCGACCTCTCAACCTATCTTTCTCTTCAGTATGTCGTGCTAGTACAACCTGTGTAATATAATAGTACACTCGACAGCACGCCAGAGTATACAGATATGTTGTAAAGTCGCCCGCAACGGAACCGAGTAGAGTGCGCTAGCGTGTAGGGTCGACGTGCTGTCTTATGTACAGTCGTAGGCGCCCGACACGTTTTGAAAGTGTACAGTTTCTCCTTTTGATATGAATGTTATAAAGTACGTAATGATGGATATGTTATACACACCTAAGTCTTACAAATGACCCCAATCATTAAAAAAATCACACACCTTTAAATGAAAAAAAAAATGTGTAACAGCTCGACATCCGAATTTTTGATGTTCAACACATCACTTCCAGTGTAATTTCACACCGGTTTTCCGATTATTAAACCGAAACCCTTGTAACAATATGATAGGGCTTCCACGCTTTGATCTTTTCATTGTAAAGTTGTGTATTATCATCAATAAAAAAACATGTACTTTAAAGGTAAGTCGGAATATAACTGATTTCTCCTTGGAAATAATTAAACGTACGAAGGAAAATAATTTTTATTTAGACAACGTGTTTTAATTTTATTTCTTATTTAATTATATGATTATGAGTCTTAAAATATATAAGGATAGTCCTATTATCTCTAAGCGTGTGTATACGGGCATGGCATCCTTCAGTATTTTTAGCACATTTCCAGAAAACTTTCTCACCGCGTTCATTGTCTTTATGAAAACGGAACCCATCTAATAAAATCATGGGACGACCGAATCTCGTTGTTGTCAGTGACAATTCACTAATCTTATCTAGAATAAAAAAACTTATGCATTAAAATAAAATACTTTTAGTATTTTAATGTATTGAAAAAATCTTATCCACGGAAGATCATTAAGTTCACTTATAAAGATTTTAATTTTAAAATGAATATACATAGCTTTTTACATAAGTCGGATCAAGCCCAGATCCACTGGACAACTGGACACGGCGCGTATCGTCAGGAAGTTCATCTCCCTGCAGCCCTAGCCACCGGCTGCTTGAGCCTGGCTTCACGGCCGTCGATATATTTTTTACTTACTTACTACTTACTCCTGTGGCTCAGCGACCCGAAGTGTGTCTTGGCCTCCGATAAGAGAAGTCGCCATTTTTCTCTGTCCTGCACAGTTTCCCGCCAGTTTTCTGCTTGTAACTCTCGCAGGTCCGCTTCCACCACATCCTTCCAGCGGTATCACAGGCGTCCCACGGGTCGTCGGCCGGGGCAACCGATATAGACGTTCCGATATATTTTTTTTACTCTAGAATAATTTTATAATGTTATTTTGTTGTGATTTCTATAATTTATTTAGATTTGATAGATTTTTTAATGTTGTAAGAGGAACAATACTAATGCAGGACAATTTATACCGTATCAGCTAGCCCCAAGTTAATCAGAACTTGTTTAATAGGTACCTAAAATAACTCTTAAACTTAATACATTATTATACGAGTAGGTATAACATAGAACGATATATTTTCTAAATACCCTGAACATACATTTGCAGATCGTAGGTACATACATTTGTCGCGGGGTGGGAAACTAACCCTAGCCAACCGTGCCACAGAGGTCGTCAATTACTTCAAGTATTAATGATTATGAACATTGCGCAGTTTGATCACAGTCACATTGTCATCGAGAGTGTGGAGGCGGGCGCGGCAGCCACAATGAGAATGGGTTGAACATTTCCAATGAACTTTTGTACCGATCATTCGTTGCTTATGGAATCGGTATCTACCAAGTTCAATGATTGGATGACCGTATTTTGAAGTCGTGTACGTCATCTGGTCCGCATCATCTGTAACCAAGTGGTGTTTTGAGTACAAAGCCGTCAACATAAACTTTTACTTTTTATACTACTTATGGAGGCGACAATCATAATATGTAAAAGATAAGTTTAGATATAATTCTTTATGTAAATACTCTCAGCTGTGATATTGAGGACAGTATTTATTTTGATAAATAGAAATACATTATGTAAGGATCATTTAATTGACTCATTCCAATTTTAAGTAAAGATTTATGCCATATTAGTTCCTAGTTTTCGGCAAGGCTTTATACGTCCCGCAAGATGATTTTGTCCATACTCGATCGTAGTTGCTACACCGTAGACATTGCTACGCCGTAGCTATTCCTACGCCATAATCACTATCCAAATTTTATAGTATTAAGAGATAAATTGTGATTAAGGATATGAACAATGCAACTGAGATCGTACAATATCTGGACCGATATATTATTTTATCATTGTCTTCAAAAAACTACCAACCATCAAGGGCAAGTAGGGCACAAACAGCTGTAAAAATGTTCTTAACTATTGAACTGGCCTCAATGGTTGTGAATATCAATGTATTTTATCACTGTCATATCTTCCAAAGTGTGTATGGTAGCGCGGCAGCCCTTGGTCCTTTTATTGCAAGACCAAAAGGTCTTCTTACCACTAACACCTCTTATTCCAAATCTGTTTCCCGCGACTGTGAGCATTGGGTGCCCTTTAGTCGATTTGGACATCAGCAGCATACATATCTGTGAAAACAAATCCAAATAGAAAATATGTTCTATACAGGTTTTAAGAATTAAGACTTGAGAGATTCTAAGTATGGAGAAATACAGAAATACAGAAATACAGATTTATTCATTACTCCCAGTAACATGTCAATAGAAAAATACTAATTAAAATTTGTACATTAATTAGGTACATATTAATTATGTACCTAATTAATTAAAATTGGAGTTTTAAAATAAATGTTATGAGTTACTTTAATGTAGTTGTCTTATTATTTATTTCTTTGGACCGGTCACGAATATAATACTAAGAAAGAATATAATATAATATATTTATCAAGTACTACTGATAATTTTTTTTGATAATCACTCCGATAATAATTATATCGGAATATTACTTAATTGCAACAGTCTGCAGTTAGCTCAATTGTTTTAACCGTTTTATACTAGATTATAATAGATTTTTGAATTGTTATTTTCTTTATTAATGAAGGTCTAGTTAATTATTTCGCGGATTGTGCTCAACAAATGAATTAGTAACACAGTTAACAATTAAATTGTACAATCTGTTAATGAAAGTCATGTTTATCAGTGGTTATGGACATTATGGCACTTGGTAATGACATGATCGACACTATGGATTATAGCGCGGCATCCTTTAGAAAAATGTGTACAGAACCAGTGAATTTTCGCATTAATGATCCTTTTCTTGTAGAACTGGTACCCAGATACATTCAGAACGACACCGCCAGTCCTTGATCTGGAGAATGTTACATCTGAAATATTTACAAAGTTTGTAAAACATTATAACAACAATATTGAATTTTTACAATTTAAATCCACAGTTGTTGAAATTTCTATTGGTAAATAAGGCTAGGAGCGATATTAACAGGTCAATAGAATTTCAAATGTCAGATGGTTATGCCATCATAATTATGTGTTGTTAGCCGCTCGCTTGCCCCGACGGGCTCCCCGCGCACACCCCACATTACCTGCCGCCGCACCGCACCGCGCGGCTCGGGTTTCACAAAACCATTCATTGTGCCCAAAGTTGTTATTATAACACTCACAAGTGTTATGTTTTTGCTATGCTGAACACAGCGATAGCGCGTTTTTAAACACGGCTTGTGTTTATTACGATCATATTTCTTTACGAGGGTTTTTTTCTTTTAAATTACAATATTAACTATATATACATATATTACGATCAAAATAAAACCATCCACCTGTCCATACAAAATTATTTATTTACAGTCCTTTATTTTTGCACAAAATTCTGGCGGGCGAGCCGTAATTCTAGATAAACTTTACATGTCTCAGATGCGCAAATACGTTTCATGGCATAGATTGCCAGTTTAGCTTGATTTGGTAGAAAATTTTACTAAGAGCAGGATATATCTATACAAATAATCCTTAAACAAACAGGGACAGGCCTATATCAAACAAAATCGACGACGGGAGAGCGAGGTACCTTTGTCAAGTGGTAGTTGACCGGGCAATTTGAAGGTACAAAATCATGTCAAGCTTGACGGGCCAACCAGCGATTAGGTGGTTTTACCATCCAAAGGTATCCTAAAAGAAATCGCTTCTAAAAGCGATAAGGTCGCCCATTGTACTTGTCTTATGTAAAATATTTTGTCATTTTCTTTTTCTAGTGATTCTTATAATAAAGCTATTTTGTATTGTATTTTACCATTATTACACTCCAAGTGGGGCGATGAACCCTTTAAAGACTGCATAATAGATGATGGATGTTGCAAGCATGGTGGACTTAATATAACCTTATGATGGTGGTGTATTTTCCTGTCGGAATATCAGTGATTATGCACATTGAAGTATTTGATGAAGGTCATATCTTCTAACATATGTAGGATAGCATGGCATCCATGTTTCTTACTTATACAATACCAGTGGGTTTTAGGACCGAAGACTTTGTACTTATAGAATGTATAGTCCCCTATAATTAAAAGAGGTCTGCCTTTACTCGATGATGTCAATACAATATCTGCAAAAAATTAGATAATATAGCAAACATGTATGATTTCATGAGTGTCTTGTTTTACTATTTTAAAAAGTATAGTGTGGCCCGAGGGTCTAAACTAATTAGCTGAGCCGTCAGCATCCGGCACGCTTAGCGCCTTTAAATTTTACTTAAAGTGGAGTAGTTAAAACATTGCTTTTCAAAGTGGGGGGCGCGCCCCACTAGGGATGCGCGAAGACATATAAAGGGGGGCGCAGGACTCTGTTACCAGTCGGCCTCTCATAATCATCTCAGCCGATGGACATGATATATTTTTAAAATACTAAAATATTTGATAATATGCATCCTCATGCAAGACATTCTTAGCTTTTTTAAGATAAGTCATTATACTAATAACATCATACTGCATTATACTGCAATTTATCCCAGCGTAGCAGAGGAAGCACTGAAATGATTTTTACCTTTTTCAAGCACGTATTTGTGCGAAAAAGCGTTTTCAGCAGTTGTAGTAATTAAAACAAAGTATAGAAGCAAACTAGATATTGCTGGTGATCTACGTTGTGCACTTTCTTCTATCGAACCCAGAATTGGAAATCTTGTCAAAAACATGCAAGCTCATCCGTCGCATTGACTCTTTTCATAAAATATGTGTGAAAACAATATTTTTTTACATTAAAATATCTAAAAATGCATTACCCTTATAGTACTTTACAATTGCGTGACGAGCCCACTTGCTGCTACTTGCTGGGCTGAGGGGAGGCGTGGGTGTTTTCATATTAGGCAGTAGGGAGGCGTGATACAAATAAGTTTGGGAACCCCTGAGTTAAAACTAAACATGAGGTAGGAAAAAGTAAAGTTTTATTATTAAAACTAATGATTATGTATATTTTTACATTTTAAGATGGTCATATCTTGTAATGTGTGTATGAAAGCTCGGCAGCCTTTATTCCTGTGTGTGGAACAGCTCCAATAGATCTTTGCAGCGTAGTTTCTTAGCATACAAAATTTATATCCGTCAATAATTATCATTGGACGTCCTTTTTGAGATGTACCGATCTGTATCGTATTTGAAATAACTAGGATATGTAAACATTTACAAGCAAAGAAAAACTACAAAGGTTGAACAGAAGAAATCGTTTTCATTACAATACTTCTCCTATTGTACTAGATATTCTTAATTGCCTATAGGATTTTTTTTGCTTTCTTTGTACCTCTGAACATTCAATTCATTCATAAATTAAAACTATATACAAAACCAAAAATAGCCAAAACTGTTTTAATTAGATTTTCATGTTAATAATACCGTAATAATAACCATTAAAAATTCTTCTTAACAATGCAATTGTTTAATAACTGCCTGGGCAGTAAATGTAAAATAATAATACACACTCTTTTATGTTCATAGTCTTGCTTTTGAAATATGGATGGATTTCGTAATTCAACCTATGTCAATGATATCATGACTTTACACCATTTAGTGGAACTTTCTCAGGTTACCTACCATTCTTATTGAGATATTATCTTGTGATAGTAATCTTTTAACCTTTTGGAATTATCTTAGAAGCTAATGGCTAAGAGATGTTTTTCCATATTTATTCCCTCCATGTTAATGATGGAGCGCCCTTTTTGTGACATCCTGTAGTGTGTAAGGAAAGGAACATAGAATCAAACTATTATTATACGTAAATTGGAAGCAGATGGTTGGATATTTGTATCTTCTTCACGCCTAAAGTAACGGACAGGTCGCGTTGGAATTTAGATCTAAGATCTGAGATCTAATCAAGATATCAATAGGTATATAATTATAACTGTAATGTAAGGTGCTTTTTATACATTAAAATCACATGCGTAGCCGCCGGCGAATACTCAATTACCAGGACAGTAATTAATATTTATTTTATTTATTCCTATGTTACGAAAAAAATAACAATGTGATAATTTTAAATTCGTTTTATTTTGCAGGTTTCACAAAATTGATTTTATCCTCGTATTTAATAATACGTTTCGTTTAGTGAATATGTTAGGTCTTTGTTAGAACAAAGACCCTAAACAACAATATGAGAAATTATAACTTAAACATTACAATTACAAATATATATTTCTTAAAAATGTAAGCCGCCACCTATAGGCTGAGTGCCCAGAATGCTGACAGATTTGCTACGTTTGTTAGCAATGCTACCTATTTCGTTGATCGAAGTACGATTTCCACCCATGTAGGTACCTTATTATGATAAATTAGTTAGGCTAATGCAATATTTAAAAATTGCTTGTGCTCTAGGACACCTATAACCAAGGATTTGCACCCCAAATGGCTGAAATAAGAAACCTTGGTAAAGATAATGGTAAAATGAATGACATAATTAATCAATAAAATTAATACGACATCAATGAAGGAATTATTATTACAATAAAGCAAAAAAATTACAGTTAATAACTGCCTTAATGGACCACCTTTGGATGGTGTAGATAAAAATACAGTAAATTTAACAAATTAATGGTTATGAACATTATAACATTTAAGAATCTCCTTTTTATCCCCCGATGTATGTATCACAGCGTGACAATCCTTATGTGTAGAACAAACCCAGTACACTTTATTGCCTTTTTTGTTTAGACGCTGACGGAATCTGTAGCCCTTCAGATTAAGTTGCGGGCGCCCTTTTTGAGAGGTGGACAGAATCACTTCTGAAACAATATCCAGTCATGTTGAATAAGTATATGTTATGGTTAATTATAAAATAATAATCATCCCATGTTAGCCCACTTCTGAGCAAAGACCTCCCTTTTTTATTTTCCCTCCTCGCGATACAATACAAATGTAACAGCATAATCAACATTTACGCAAAATAGCTAATCGGTAGGATAATAATCTTAATCTTCTCTAAAATAGTCTATACTAATATTATAAAGAGGAAAGATTTGATTGTTTGTTTGTTTGTTTGAATTGAATAGGCTCCGAAACTACTGGACCGAGTTAAAAAATTCTTTCACCATTAGAATCCTTAATTTTCCGTGATGAACATAGGCGATATAATATTTTCAAAAAAGTTAGGGATCCGCATGAAAAATTCAATAATTGAACCGTGGGCTGTATATTCAACCTCTTTTTCTATTATGGCGCGTCAGAATAGAAAAAGAGGTTGTATAGCGCACGGTGCTTGCTTTTTCTCTACGGCCAGTGTCAGTTTTGGAATGTCGAGTCAATGTCAAAAACCCCAATGCTGTTAAAAAAAGTAAAGATCCGTATGAAAACTGTGAAACCCATCGTTTTAGTGTGTATAATTTCTGAAATTTTTGTTTAATACCCGTGCGAAGCCGGGGCGGGCCGCTAGTATAAGATAAGATAATAATAACTTTATTGCACCTTTTATAACAGTATAAAAACTAACATTAACTACTAACTACTAGAATACAATATTGCTTTATTGGACCATCAATGTCATAATGATAATGTGCGAAATATAAATATTGTTAGTGATGTTGGAGCGACTTGGTAGACTCCAGAAGGCTTCTATTCACATTTGGCTGATAGAGAAGAAATCGGTTTAGTCTGTATTTCCATCTGTTACCACGGATGTCTTTTTATTTGCACTAGCAGCTGTCCGTCCCCACTTGGCACGGGTATTTAACTAAAAATTGCATGCGGAACCCTAATTTATTATATATATTTTATAGTGTATGTTCATCAAGGAAAATTAAGGATTCAAATGGTGATAGAATTTTTCAAATCGGACCTTTAGTTTCAGAGCCTATTAATTTTAATTCAAACAAACAAACCATCAAATCTCTCCTCTTTATAATATTAGTATCTATAGTTTTATGATTAGGACAAGGGAAATTACTCATATAATAGAATAATTTATGTGCTGCAAGGCCAAACGTCCCCATGATAGGTCTAACCAGTCAAAAATACAACATTTAATTTATACTTCTGAATATCATTACTTTTTAATACGTCAACTCATAGGTGACGTATCAAAACTATTTTTGAATTATTGATTACAATATTTATAGTTTTAGTTTTCGGCTCGTGTTTTTGTGCGACAAAATTTAAGGTTCAAGACATAGGCTCACTCGTTATTACGGTCGGTGCTTAAATAATAATAATCAAGGATATTCAGAAGTATAGAGTTATGAAACAGAGCATTATGATGTGATTATGACTATAAAATGTTAACTATGATCAACTATGACATAATAAACTCTTTTTTTAATTATTTCAAAAACTTTTTTAATAAATGAATTAAATGAGGGTTTCATTAAGTAACACAAAAAACAATACATTTTACAGAAATGAAAAAAACTCATTTAATATAACGTATGGATGGGCTACATTAAATACAAATTAAGACTAATGGTTATGAACATTACGACATTTAATAACAGTCTCACTATCCTGCAACGTATGTATCATGGCGCGACATCCTTTCTTACTGCTGTGTGTAGAACAAACCCAGTGGATCTTTAAACCCACGCTTCGTAGTTTCCGGAATCTGTAGCCCGCCACTGTGATGATGGGACGCCCTTGTTGTGAGATGGAAGAAGTGAATTCTGAAACATTGAGATAGAGAACGTTCGAAATGAGGTTAAATTTTGTCGTGTCGTCCGTTACTCGCATAAACACAAACTGGCCCTCAACTTGTGCGAATCATAGTGCCGGTGTTACATTTAACATTACAGCTTGTATCATCACTCTGATAATGCGGGCTTCTTATGTTGTTAACACGAAGTCAGGCATAAACTTTTAATTGTATATACCAGACAAAACACAGTTAGTAAGTGGTGCTTTAAATTCTATGTTAAGTTTATCTAAAATTACCTACTTAAATAATTTTTATTTTCGGTACATTCATTGAGTTATTAATTTCCATACAATTCATTTCCATTAATTAAATTAAAAATGCAAGAGAGCGTAGATAAAATACGATACGTTATTAATGGTAAAATATTAACTAATGGTTGTGAATATTACGACATTTAAGAATCTTCGTTGTATCCTGCGTCGTTTGTATCACAGCGTGACAATCCTTATGTGCAGAACAAGCCCAGTAGATCTTTAAGCCCGTATTTCGCAGTTTACGGAATCTGTAGCCTGCCACAATGATGATAGGGCGCCCTTTTTGTGAGACGGAAAAAGTCAATTCTGAAACAACATTAATATCATGTTCATTAAGTTTTAATATGAAAGCTTTCGTAATTTGAAGAATTAGTTATGCATTAGGTATGAATGTTAGCGGGTTAAGTAAAGACCTGTTTTGTTTTGGAAGAACATGAACATCAAGTGCGCATAGAACACAAGGACACCATGCGGGAGCGACGACGTGAGCCGCACTCACGCTGATGACGTCCCTCGATGGGAGATGACGATGACGTTGGTGTTCTTAGACACTTTTTATTGCAAAAAGAATTCAGTAGTAAAAACCATTTTTTTTTAAATTCTCTGATAAGTATTGCTTATAGTTGAGATAGAAATTGTATGTAAGGGAAACATGTAAAATCGCAAAAACTAAGACATAGATGGATAGAAGATTCTTTATTGCACATTGTACAAAACAATTAATAAACCAATGGTTCCAATCTGTTTATTTGCATTTGTATATGACAGCATAGACAGTGTTCGTTCTCTTGAATATCGGTGGTGATTGTTCTCGCTTTGAGACTTGCAGTGTGTTCCAAAGCCGTACAGCACAAGCAGTAAATCAAATAATTTAATCTTCCCACCACAGATTCTGAGATCTGTCAACGAGGACTCCCAATTTTTTTACAGGATTGAATATGAGACCAAAGATTTTGCTCCAGTCAAGGATACGGTCCATCGTCTTAATGATTATGAACATTATGACATTTTATAATCGTTGTTTTATCGTGTAAAGTATGTATAACAGCGCGACAACCAGGATTAGTAGAACAAACCCAATAAATCTTAAACTTCTTGTATTTCTGTATTCGGAATCGGTAACCACCGACGAGGATGATGGGCCGCCCTCGTTGAGACGTGCTGAATGTATATTCTGGAACAACAAATATTGTCCATATACTTAACTAGCGGACCGCCCCGGCTTCGCACGGGTATTAAAAAAAAATCAGAAATTATACACACTAACACGATGGGTTTCACAGTTTTCATACGGATCCCTTACGTTTTTTAACAGCATTGGGGTTAGGCATTGGGACTCGACACTCCATAACTGACACTGGCCGTAGAGAAAAAGCAAGCACCGTGCGCTATATATTCAACCTCTTTTTCTATTCTGACGCGCCATAAAAGAAAAAGATGTTGAATATAGGTACAGCGCACGGTTCAATTCTTAAATTTTTCATGCGGATCCCGAACATTTTGAAAATATTATATATTTTCTATGTTCATCACGGAAAATTTAGGATTCTAATGGTGAAAGAATTTTTAAAATTAGTCCAGTAGTTTCGGAGCCTATTCAATTCAAACAAACATACAAACAAACAATCAAATCTTTCCTCTTTATAATATTAGTATAGATATAGATTAATGATCGATAAATAAAGAAAAGTTATGCTTTTAATATTTTAATACAAGGCTAGGTATCATTGTTGTAAACTTTTTACCGTTTTTTTTTAATTTAATAAAAGTACCTACATTATAGATTCTACGAAAACATCATATCTTTTCCAAGTGATTCAAATAAAAACAATATATTCAAATTAGTGGTTATGAACATTATTTAATTTAACAACTGACATATCCTGTAAGGTGTGTATTCGAGCGCGACACCCGTTCTGTTGGTGTTGTGTGGAACAAACCCAGTAGGTCTTAGGACCGACGCACTTGAGCTTCCGGAAACGGTATCCAGCGATGTTGATGATCGGCCGCCCTTGTTGCGACGAAGTTATACAAATTTCTAAAAAAGTGGAATTAAAAATGTCCTGCAGTTTAAAGAATTGTGCACAAGGATTTTCAATGCTCGCAATATTGACATTTGAAACACTTAACTAAACTTTAAACTCTTAACTAAAATAATGTGAGTTTTAGCAAGATTCGTTTGGTAGTTTTAGCCTGAAGAGTTAACAAACAAGCTAACATCTAAATATGAGAACTTACGCATTTCTCATATTGTATCTGTTGCTGCCCGACAACATCGCTCCGGTCGAGGATAGCTGGTGATCTGCCAGCTATCTTCGAGCGCAGCGCACATAACGCGGCGCATAAAACCAAATCCCGTAAATTTCTAGCTAATTATTCACTAATTGGTACCTGATAATATTATGATCGTAAAAACCATAATAATAATTCAGTCAATAATCAAGAGAAAAGGTCTAGAAAGTCCAGTTTTTACATTTACAACGTTTAAGCATGAGTTTCAAAGTCTCGACTGAAAAAGAAATTTGATTTATGATACTACGCCATATTTTCCACACATAAGAACTTAACTAAACTAAGTTCCTCGGTAATATTACTCCGAGTCCGACGCTTCCCCTATGAGTAAGTAACTTTGTATTAAAGAAAATTTTGATAAAATATTAAAATGGTAATCACAAACTAATGACTGTGCAACATTTTATGCCTAACAACTTTTGTTAGTCCATTATCTTCATAGGTGTGTACAAAAGCCAGACATGCTCCTGACTGTTTCAGGCACCGCCAACGGGTTTTCAGCCCGAGCATCCTGTGAAAGGAGTACGTGTACCCAGATACAACGATGACGAGTTTTCCTTTCTCGTTGCGCCGTGGATGTACCACTGAAAGAAATAATATTAACGTAGTCATTTAATTTTACAACTATATACAAACGTTACTAAGCCATTTTCTTAGTCTATGACAGTGAACGTCTTTGATGCCAAATTAAAATTCTGTTCGAAAATTGGAATAAGTACGTAAAAAAGATCTATCATTAACCGAAACAAATTAGAACTAGTATTTACATGAAACAATAGAGCTAACTACAGACTGTTGGAAACACTCTAGAGGTTGCTCAACTCGTCCATGTCAATACCAAGGAACAGTCCCTCAATACCAGAGGAAGAGTCCCTGCCACTAACTTAAAAGTAAATAATCAATATGCTTAGCAATCAGCTCATTAATATTATGGTATTAATAAAAATCTATATACCCAGAAATATATTTTGAGGTAGAGCTACTTAACTAAGAGAAGCTTGCTGAAATGGTTACAACCAACTACAGTTAGATCAAAGCCCTACTTCTAAACATAAACAAGTAATAATACTTAAAAGAGTATAATAAGTAGGTAAACATAAAACTTACAAAAAATACCTACTTACATAAAATAGGATAGTTACTACAAATTAACAGTAATTATAATAAGCCATTAGCAATGGTTCGTATGACTATTCCTTGGATAGGCCGGCCTTTAGTTAGGTATGCCACATGTGTAAATACAACATCAGCAATGTTTCTCAAACGGCGAAAATACGCTAATCTTGACCGAGGTTACTGATTTGAACCCTTGGTCCTTGGAGCCTTATGGGACAGACAATATATAAACACCACAAAGCAACTTATAGAGTTAACATGTGATCGGAATGCTGGTGATTATATTTAGGCCGACTAGTTGGCATCGCCATCGAACGTTGCAATCCTGCCGGCAGGCTCTGCTTAGATTTTTAGGATATAAATAATAGGATATAAATAAAAAAGTCTGTCTTTTTATTCTATTAATTTAAGCCCGAGTGCGACATAACACTGCTTAGCAACTGTTATAAGTTGGCGGACCATTATGAATAAGAGGGTAGGTAAATACTGGACTTGGCAGGGTCACTGTGGCCCCTGAATTACTCGTTAGGTATTAACAATTTACAGGGACTCCAGGTATATCCATTATACTTAATGTGACCGCACTTCAATCATCATTCAATCAGATCTTTTCTAATGCCACTGTACGGTACCTAAATTAACAATGAATAAGTTAGAGCGATAATACTGGCTCATGACTATGCTTCAAGTTTTGCCTTCTCAGGATCTGCACGTTTTCCCCATCTTCTACTGTGTATATGTAAGCAATACAGCCTTTACTGGTGTGTGTTGAACATTGCCATCGAGTTATAGGCCCACGTTTCCTTTGTGTACTGACGACCAAAAGAATAACCTGAAATCGCATTATGAAAATAAGAAATCCTGAACGGTATTATGCAAACTTATGCTTTAAAACAGTTTGAAATTATCTAAGGAAACGGTTTTTGATTAATAGATAGCTCTTCTAATCCATATAATTTTTCCAGATTCATTTATTTATTCTGAAACAAAAATTACCAACTTTGCAACTTTATTTTGTACTAGTGACTAGTTAAAGTTATACTTCAAACAAATACCTATTATTACCTTCCCTACTTTGTTGACGTGAAGGTAAAGTTATGTAAACAATGCTATACAGTTGTTTAACTCTTGACACAAAAATCTATTTAAAGCAGCTATGTTAGTGTTTTAGTGATTATGGTATAGATTAGACTTGATCAAGATAGTCGATTTCCCATCATGCAGAGTGTGTAACGCGGCATGGCTCGAGTTTATCGTGGAGCACTGCCAACGGATCCTGTCTCCTCGCTGGCGTTGTTTATAATATTTGTAGCCGTTCAATATTACGCTAACTTTTCCCCTTCTTGAATTACAAAATTGAAGATCTGTAATAATTATTATGCTACAGAATTAAAAGTCTAGCACTTCTGATGACACTTTCGGTAATTCTGGAAAATAATCAAAAAATAGATAAGATCCGTAGTAGGATCACATCAATAATAATCTGAAAAAGCAATATACTTTTATACATTAATTATTTGTAAGGAATAATGTTTTATATTAACTTACATGATGTTTGAGGAATCGACGTCCAAACGAACTGGGAAAATGGTAATCAACCATCATGGCATGTCAACTGTTTTTGCCGAGAAATTGATACGAGTAAAATAATGGGAACAAAAAGAACATTACCTTAAATTACACAAAAACCACCTCCACTTTGTTGGGACGTCGATGATACAGTTTAGGCCCTAAATCACATTATTCAATAATATTGTTATCGCTCATTTCTTTCCCTATAACAGTTTGCACTCAAACATCAAAGTAGATAAAATTAATATGCACATAATTAAGATGTTGGGACTGGCACAGTTAATGTAATAAAGTCCTGAAATAAAGACTTAAAAAAGTCTATTTAGGTACTAAACAATTGATCTTATTTTATCCTTAATTGCACTGTTATGAGTTTTCGTTAGCAGTATGGGAAATAAAGTAATAATTGGTTTTGGCCCACTATTCAATTTTATTTACTTGAGTTTACAATGGTTGTGGTTAGGTCTATGAGATATAATTTGTATAGTATTCATGACTCAAAGAATACAACTGTTGCTTTCAAGTTTTATTCTGTATATAAATAAAGATAATAAGATATGATAAAATAGTTATTCTAATAACTAAAAGGTAACAGAAATGCCGGTAATTTTTATTGGTAAATGCGTAAATTTCTATACTTATACTTTTCTGAATTCTCAAGATTCATGAAATGGGTACCTATAATCTCATTACAATAAGATAGCTTTGAATGAAGTGTAAATGATAAAGCCAATTACTATTTTTATACGCAAACTTGACGCTACAAGTTTGCAAAAATCTTCGATTAGATGGCGCATTGCCAGCGAGTTTTAAACCTACTTAACAAACAAACAAGTTTTGTTCCAAATTTTGAAAACACTATTTCGTAACCTGAAATTACAAAAATTATAATCCCACCAATAACATAACAATAAAATAACATAATATAGCGGCAAGCTTTATTGCTTAGACCCAAAATAACATAATAATACCTTATGTGTTATTTTGCCGAGCTTAAACCTATATCTATGCAAACAGCATATAGCCCGATTTGTTCAGTTGTTTTGGCGTGAAGAAATAAACCTTTTATTCTTGGTTTCTACCAGCTACTTTGGTTGGCAGTTAGATCATCGGATTTATGACCACCTTTTGTATGCTATTATCAAATAAGTATATAAATAATAAATAAGTTTAATAGGGAACAGAATTGGTACCTTATCGTTAAACAATAAACAAACCACTTTTTATCTTGGTACCTTCACTAACATGTCAATGGTTATGAAAATTGTTACTTTTTATAATGATCTGCTGTTTCCCGTCCCTGAACGTAGTAAGAGCAGCTCGACAACCGATGTGTGCGTCTGTCGCACATTTCCATCTAGTTCTGTTTCTTCTGGACCAATCAATTCTAAACTTTGATCCGGCGAAGATAAGGATTGGTTTACCTCGAGGAGATACACTGAAGAACGGTTCTAAAAAATACAAAGTATTAAAAAGAAATCCAATAAGGATAAATTGATAACACAATTTCATTTCATTTACACATTCTACCGATAAATCATAAATCATTTCGAACGGAATATTTACCATGATTTATTATTATAACTTTCTAATTTTCCGGCTATTTATGTGTTAATTTGTAGGCATATTGAAAAAAAGTTAAATGTAAATCTGAAATCTGTGAATTATATATTTAAAATAGTGAATTGAGTAAATAACTAAAGTGACTAAAATATTTGTTATACTAAACTTATATACTTACAGTGTTAAAAAAAAAAAACATTAAAAGATAGAATCAATATGGTTTTATTTAGCACACAAAGAAACCAATAAAATAGTGGAAGTAAATAATTAATGAACTTAGTGTACCTTATGAGCAAGAGTTACAATCATAACATTTATTCAACGTGTGCGATGCAGTAATCTTTTGTCATAGCACTGTGCAGGGTAGAATCGAATTAGACTTGAAATAAAAAAAATCAAAGGTTTTCGTGAATAGCATGAAAACTTAATCCACACGAGTAGCATTGCCTATTATTATCCAGTTTTACATTCCTTATAATAATCTGGTGCTGAATCTGTGTCAATTTATTTTTTATATTCTATGATAAAGCTATTTCCATCAGAATTCAAATGAAGGACGTTGTATATTTCATTCTGATCAATTTCAAAGATATTATCATTTTCCACAGTTTCCAGAATCAAGTTCTCTTCTATGGGAAGCTCATTCTCGTGTGTATTGAGTTCTTTATTCGTCATTTTCCGTTGCTTCGTTAGTAGCTCCTTATTCAGATCCTGTTCTGTCTGTTCTAGTTCCTCTGTCTTCTTTCCTTTGTGCATGTGTGTTTGGTTGCAGAAAGTGATGAGGTCGTTATCGGTGAGGATTGCAGCTCGACATCCGTAGCGGTGGTGGGTGGAGCAGGCCCACCTAGCTCTGTTGTGTGGTGACTGGCGTGCCAGATAGAACTTGAACCCGTTCAGTTCGATCATTCGTTTCCCGCGGCGTGAGGTTACAAACCTCGCTGACAATTCTAAAAACAATTGTTATAAAGTGAACGAAATAGTATAACTTAATTTCGTGCATTATTTTGAAACATAAGGAGACAAATATAATATTCTTGGAGAACTATTTGCTCATTACCCTCCTATAATTTTCCATTAGCTCTTATTGTCATTCATAGGCACTATTGTGTTGTTTTTATTTTGCAACCAATAAAAATCTAACTAGATGTATGAAATTAATAATGTTTAATCAACTCTCTAACTCAGATTCTGACAAATACTGTGAACATAACAAGAGTAGACGTAAAACCAATATTAAAGAAACAAAGTTATTCAAATCATTCTCATTTTACCCATTTTTGATGGCGGATGGTTATGCTTAAGATTACTTTTGAGAACCCCGTTGCCTTCTGTGATGACGAAGGCACGGCAGCCATTTCGACTGTTCGTTGAACAAAACCACCGGGTCCTGCTTTTGTTGGTGTACTGCTTGCAGAAGTTGTAGGCTCCACAATTTACCATCGTTGTGCCTTTGCTTGATAGATAGAAAGAAATATCTGTGGAGGAATATCATGATTTAAGACGAATTCGTAGCGGACAATTCATCCATGCAAACTTACGTACAAAAAATTACTTTACTTTTTATGATTTTCCCTTTTAATACACTGAGACTGAAATATTTAGCACTAACGTATTGTTATTGCTGTTTATATAAAATTTAAAAATAATTGTAAATTGATAATGAAGAAATTATTATGAAGTGTAGGTATTGCTTTACATAATCGAAGGACATGAAGGGTAGAATTACCGGTTTATTGAAGTCTTCAATTACAAAGAAGATGAACGTAATTATCTGGCAAAAAAATCTTAAGTTTTTTTGTTAACAGTAATAATATAAATTGATTGTTTTGACTAAAACAACCTCAAATTCTTTCATATTTATACTGTTTTTTAAGTTATGGGCACAAATACTAATCAAAATCTTCAAGAAGTTTAAAATAAGAAAGCTCCAGTTTTGATGAAGCTGAGTTCACACAGTTGTATGCAACAAAAAAAGATCGGGGCATTATTCATACATAAGTAAATTTGCCCGTGATCACTCGTCTCGACGCCGACGCGACGACTGCTACTGACAGCACCGCGAAAACCCCTTAGGTCTCGTAGATGTGCATGTTTGTGTGAGTGAGCCGTTCCGAGCCGTTCCGAGATTGGTAGGTAGTTTCCATACTGTCCATATGTGTGCTGAGCTAACACTTCAGAATTTTCGTACTTAAACTAATGATAAGATTTAATTAATTAAATTTGTTGTTTTTATGATACAGCCAAGTTTTACTATCTTCATTTATTACAAAGATTCTACTTTTAAAATAGTTCGGTATTCATAAATTTGTTATTTAATTTTTATGTATAAAAATTAAAACCACAAGTACGTACAGTGCACTGCAGAAACTAGATTTTTGTAATCTTAGTAGCAAAGTTAAAAAAATCAAGAATGTGCAGTGAATGAAAACCTTTTTAAACTATTGCACTACGATTTTTGTAGATAGAATTAAAAAAGTAAACTAAAACACATTAAGTAGCCCAAATATAATTAGATGGTGAATGGTTGTGGCTTGTCATTAGTTTGATGACGGTCTCGTCCACCGTCGTGATATAGGCTCGGCATCCCTTGCGATGGTGTGAGGAACAAGTCCATCGGCGTTTCCCACTATTTTCTGTCTTTTTGTAGTAAGTGTAAGAGCCGTATTTCAGCATCATACCGCCATGCTTCGACATTACGTACGAAAATCCTGTAAAAAATAATAAGTAGGTACGTTTAAACCATCCACAATTTATTTTAAGCTTAGCTGGACTAAACAAGAATAACTGTTTATGATTGTTTATTTTTACATTTTTATCTATGGATATAATTTTATACAAATTAAATCCATTTGACCTTACTCAATATCCGTATATTTCATTGTCGATGAATGGTTATGTACAATGTTTTGCTTAACAATTATGTCTTCGATTGTGTAAATATAAGATTTGCATCCCTTGCGGTGGTGGGTCGAGCAAAGCCATCTTGTTTTCACTCCAGTGTTAGCCTTCTTGTAGTACGTATAGCAACCATATTTCAACATTCTCGTACCTCGTGTTGATGTTATGAATGATACTTCTGGAAACGAGTTTATTTTAGTGCATAAATAAAACAACCGTGTTAATTACATTCTTATCTGGGATAAGTAAAGGTAACTTATTAATTAGCCACCCGCCTGACTGTTTTTCTGGTACTACCCTCACACTAGCGCCGCCAAGACAACAGAGTTTGGTGGTCACCAAGAATAACTTCGCGTCTTTGTGTACCTAATAATACAATAAGGTACAGAGACATAAGACAAGCTTATGATTGATACATTTATTTACCAAACACAAAAAAATAGTAATTAAATCTTCTGTGAATGTAATTTAGACGGAAGGTTTTCGTGGTGTTTGATTCACAAAAAACGAACCAAAATAATATAAATTGAATATTTATCGTGTGTCGAAGGCGAAGATTTGCGTGACTCGACCTTCAGCTTTGACAAACAGCGAGGCAATGCAGCCAGCGCGTCTCGGGGACGCATCCGACTGGTATTTATATAAAGATGGTATTGATCGAATGAGTTACCTATAGATCGTTAGCAACAGTCTGCCGTTAGTATATTTTATTTTTTAAATTTTTTTCTTTAAACTTTTTAAATTAAGACTTTTTGTGTTAGAAATGAAAAATAGGATTTTTTTATTATCTCCCCCCCCCCACAACTGATCACCATTGGGGTCTGAAACCTCCCCCTTCGACTTAGTACACATATTTTGTTACACCTTGTATAGCTAGAATTAAAAAAAGTAAACTATAAACACATTAAGGAGCCTAGAGGATAATATAAATAATTAGATGGTGGATGGTTGTGGCTTGTCATTTGTTTGATGACGGTCTCGTCCACCGTCGTGATAGTGGCTCGGCATCCCTTGCGATGGTGTGAGGAACAAATCCATCGGCGTTTCCCACTATTTTCTGTCTTTTTGTAATAAGTGTAAGAGCCGTATTTCAGCATCATACCGCCATGCTTCGACATTCCCTACGAAAAACCTGTTAAAATTAATTATGCATGTATAAACTATACATAATTATATATAGTTTATATATAATTATGTATATTATATTATTATATATTAATCTTAGCTGGACCAAACAAGAATAACTGAAAACCAGCGAATTGCTTAATATTGTTTTTTTACATTATTATTCTTTATGTAAATTTAAACCCGATTGATCATACTCGACGTACGTATTTTTCATTTTCGATGGATGGTTATGTACAATGTTTTGCTTAACGATTATGTCTTCGTATGTGTAAATACAAGCTGTGCATCCCCTGGCGTGGTGGGTCGAGCAAAGCCACCTTGTTTTCAATCTAGTGTGATCCTTCTTGTAGTAGGTATAACGACCATATTTCAACAGTCTCGTACCTCGTTTTGATGTTATAAATGATACTTCTGGAAACGAGTTTATTTGTAGTGAATAAATAAAACTAAGGTGTTAATTACATTCTTATCTAGGATATGTATAGTTAGTACTCGTAGTTAACCCTCACACTAGCGCCGCCGCCAGGAAAACAAAGTTTGGTGGCCACCAAGAACAACTTCGCTTCTCTGTCAGCCTAAACTATACCTAATAACTAATAAAACAATTAGGTACATAGACATTAGACAACCTTATAATTGGTACATTTAATTACCGAACACAAAGAAATATTTAATAAATAAACTGTAAATGTAATTTAGACAGAAGGTTTTCGCGGTGTTCTAGTCACAAAAGACGAACCAAAATAAGATAAATTAATATTTTAGTGTGCCGAAGACGAAGGTTTGCGTGTTTGCATGAGTCATCACATCAGCATTGCAAACAGCGATGCAATGCAGCCAGCGTCTCGGGGACGCTTCCGACTATTAATATAAAGATGGTATTGATCGGTTTAGCTACCTGTACCGATTTTAACAACAATCTACAGTTAGTTTAATTTTAAATACCTACAAGTTCTTGTTTCATTATAAATACCTATCTTTATTAATAAAGTTCTTAATTAAAAGAACCTCTTGTACCTAAATATTCTTTAATATATTCACAAATCTCGAAAATTTAAACAGTAAAATATTACGTCTTAAATTATTGATTATCTCAAAAATTTTTACTTATTATGGGTATTGTTTGAACTATCTCTAAACTTTACACGGCGCGGCGGTTAGAAGATAAAATCTAAGTATATTATAATCCAAGTAATGTACTGCTAGTTCAGCAAAATGTAATTACCATATTTAAAAATAAATAATGCTGAACAATCCCCACATTCATCCTTTAGTGGGAGGGTGATTATGCTCGTGGTTTACTTTGATGGTTATGTCTTCGAAGGTGTAGATGTAAGCACGGCATCCTTTACAATGGTGCGTAGAACAGACCCATCTTGTTTTTAATCCGTTGGTAGACTTCTTGTAGTACGTATAGTTGCCATATTTCATGAGTTTTGTGCCACGCGCTGACCAACAATACGTTACGTCTGCGAGAAATAATATCATGTATAATATACATAAATGGTTTGTCAGTGTTAATGTAAAGTTGTTGTAAGATCTCCGCAATCACTGAAGAAATAAAGATGACAATGTATATTTTGTAGAAGCTAGTATCTAAAAGTCAGCAGGTCATTAAGTTAGCTTTACGATAGATTTGAATATTGTTTTATTATTTATATCAACTACGGTTGAATAGAGTTTACCTATCACCTACGATAAACGTGGATAACATAATTATAAACCTTATTTTACTCCAATTATTATATCAAAACATTTTGTTTCTTAAATTTATCACAATTATTTTTATTAATAAGCAGTTGCTAAAGCAATGTAAATAAGTTTAACTTAAAGCACATTTATCACAATAGGTAACAAAGAGTTTCTGTTTTATTTTACGAAAATGCAACATACTCCTCTACAAACAAATAAAGGTAGAGATTATATAGTATTACACTTCCAGGAAATACTGAAGATTTTTCTAAGATGAAATTTTTTTGCAATATACTCGTATATTATTAAAGTGATGAGCTAAGTTACAATTTTTAACTACAACTAGGTTTATTTCTTATATAAAACGGATTAAAGTATTGAATAAACGATGGACATCTTACCGTTGGTTGGCTAATCAAACAACGTTAAGATGTCCATCGTTTATTTATCATTAAGTTGATATCATAAGCATGTTTGACTTATGTACTTGTACTTACAAATTAATAAGAAATAAGTTTCAATAAAAACAGCTTGACACTAAATATATTTCATGACTAGATTAGAAGAACTTTTATTTATACAAAGTTTACGGGGAGTTTATGGGGCCAAAAAACAGACAGACTATATGATAATGTCTTTCTATAGACTATATAATAATGTCTTTCATGATTACTAAATTAGATGTTAGTCTTTGAATAACCAACAAAAAGTTTTTAATCTTGATCAAATCGAGATATTATAATATTTATATATGAGATCAAAAAGTTATATTTAAAATATTATTTGGAATATAATAAAATAACGTCATGTAGATAATTCACAATAATATTTTTTAACTCTAGGCACGGAATATTTGTTTACAAATAAGACATTATTTTACGAATAGAATACAATTCAAACACTCCTATAAACTATGCAATTTAAAGTAACGGCTTCATTTTAAAATGTCGTCTACTTACTTGAAAGATACGTAACGATGTTGAGCTCGTATTTTGTATAGAAGCTCATACATATTCTAGAGGTAAGTACTTAATACTCGAATATATATTAGATTTGTCGTGAGAGCTGAATATTTTACACACTACGTCATAGGAATATTAATTTTACCATCTAAATGTCAATACTAATAAACATCAACGAATATATAAATTTAATTTACGGAATTGAGGTACATTTTGGTTCAAGTGGTTGCTCAGTTGTTGGAAATTTGCTGTCCTGGTACCGCTGTTTGAGGAAATGTATCTACTGGAATGGAGTACCTAGGAACAATTGAATTCCGACCGACTGGGTTGATTCGTCTAGCGCTGCGACGATAGGTCCTTAAAACTTTCGGTGTTGTGACTTTTTCTAGTGTTATATTTGCACGTGATATTCCAGCAGATTGCACATTATTTCTACCTGAACTGGTAGCTGATGCTCTAGGCCGTGGGATAAATGCATAATCTCTTGGATTATAAGCAGATACAGTACTTTCCTGATAAGTGTTAGATGCAACGTAAGGAACAACACCATCAAAATTTAAGGGATTGTTAGCAGTTTGATACTGTATTTGATCTGTTACTGGTTGTGCTAGTTTTCCGTCGTAATAAAGCTTAGGTTCAGTAGGTGCTGAACCTATCGATGTAAGAGTGACTTTAGCTGGTACATCTTTAGGAACAGACATATAATTGTATGTAGGGAGTAGAACTTGGTGAGAGTTGCCAAGAATTTCAGAGTTCTGTGGAGAAATGGGGCCATAGCTTGTGACACAATAATCTAAGGGGTCTGGTAGGATTGTGGCAGTGTTTTCAGAGACAACTTGAATCTCATTATCCCTTTTAGTTAAATCTGATGAATTTTTGACAGTTATTTCAAGACTAGGATCATGAGATATTATCATGTTTCCGGGGCATACGTGGGCAGGCCGCGAAGGAATAAGTTTCTCACGTTGTGGTAGCAATGTTTTAGTGACAGATTTTACAGAAGAAAACATAGTTTCATCGGTATAAACCAAATTCATTGTCTCCATTTGAGACGACACATGGACGCTTGGATCAGCGTTTCGGTCAATCGCCGGTACATGGTCAGTCATGGTAGCTTGTTTCAATGAGTAGACATCTTCCTGCTGAGTAAGTTTTCCTCGGGTTGTGTTCTTTCCTATTATTCCCAGGTGATTGTGCACGGAATTAATGACAGTTACTTTATTTTCACATGAATACAAATACGCACTGCATTCATAGTCAACGCACTGCCATTTTATCTTCAAACCTTGGCAGTCATTGCGTCTAAAGTGGTATCCTTTGTAGATAAGTATCAGTCTTGTGTTACGCAGTGTAACCAGTAACCTGGCATCTGTAATTTAATATAGAAACTTAAGCGATATTCTGTCTGATGTACCTATACAAAATTCACGCATGATAGTAAACGCATACGAACCTACGACATGAACTCCGGAACCAGTTAGTAGAGAATTTATCGGCTGCTTAGATTTCTGTGTGTTCTTGACAGCTGATGGACGCTCCTGAGTATCCCCACCAAAAGTGTTACCACTAATCTTAATAAATTGATTGGGATTATTTGTGTTACCATTCTTATTGATTACCTGTTCTTTGTATGTAGCTTCAGGTAATATGGATATGTCTGGCTGAATAGACACCGGTATTTGCGGCTCATAATCTTCAGCAGCAGCAATGATACTACAATCGGAGTACACTGGCGGAATCGCATCGCCTTCGTATACTCCAGGACGGAATTTCACCAGATCTGTAGATGAACTTGCGTCAGTTGTTAGAGGAATCTCGATAGTTGAGACGTTCTGGTTTAAATTAAGCTGGGTTTCTGGGATTCCTTCGTCTACAATAAGTGGCTTAGGACTGTCATTTTCCTGATCTGATGAGAGTAAATGCAATGAGTTAAACATAAAAATATTACCTAAATTAACACGTAACGACAAAAAACAAGATTTCACCTTCATTTAACATTATTAGAGGCAAAGTGTGTTGCTGTAAAACTTCTTCATTGACAACCGTCAAGTTATTTCCGGTAGAAGATGAGGTAGTTGGTTCGTTGTTTGTGTAGATTACTGCCATTATTTTGTAAGGAAACCCCACGACTGGAATAAATTGAGGTGCTTGCACGTCTGAGTTTTGTGTTATTGGATATGGTTCACCGGTAATTTGCTCCACAGACATCGGGTTTATATTTAGAATCGAAACGAAAGGCAAAGCTGTCGGTTGTTGTAATACTGGATTTTGTTCCGCTGTTATTTGGTTATCATTCAATGTGCAATCTAGAGACGTGTCGGCAGGTGTCGTTTCTGCTTGTTTGTTTACTGAATCTTGATCCATATTCAGCAGGTCAAGATCTAATGCTAGAAACACAACATAATGTTATTACATTTTAACTCAAAAATTCACGTTAAAAATCTAATAAACTAACTTATTTTTATATTATGCTCAGGGTGTTATAGGCAATACCTACCATCTTTATATTTGGTAAACAGGATTCAATGGAATGAAAAACTTGCAATTTGGTTTGATCCATTTATGTATTTTTTTAACAAAAGTACCTAATTCAAAATCACGCTAATTATGCTTTTTATTGATAATGAAACAGTTCTTTACAACGATTTAATGAAATACAATAGTCATTGACCGTAAATTTAAAATAATACATCTCCCTGAACTAGGTAATGTTAGGTAAAGACGGTGCCTAAAACTAACAAACATGCCCATCCCAGATAGCGGAACTTCTGTTCATCAGTTATTAATTTTGATGGTGTGAGTGATTTCTGGTGTCGTAGTTAAACATTAATGATTATGGCTTCCTTTTCTAACTACAACCATATCATCCACAGTACACAAAGTAGCTTTGCATCCAAAGTTACAGTTGGTAGAGCATCGCCACAGTCTCCTCTTGTGTTCTGGCGTATTGATGTTCCTGCAGGAGTACGTGTAGCCGTCTATTGATATAAGCGGCTTTCCTTTCCTCGATAAAACCATTTCATAGCGAAATGGAAGAATATCTGTACATGAAATAAATTATTATTATACATATTGTTTTACTTAATAATATAATTGAACGATTTAATTAGTAACAAAATTGTACATGGCGCGCAGAGCTCGAAGACGCTGGAAGAGACATCACAAATACACACGAGAAAATCTCTTTGTGACACCAATTTATCGTTTATGGTGTGTAATCACAGTTTTGCAGCCCAAATGGTGTTTATAACAGACACATACAAACCAGCCAATTAGAAAAGCAACGACAGGTCACTCTACCATTGGTTGAATGCGAGCCAATGAGAGCTCTCGTTTGAATTCATCGACGCCTACACATGTCAGCGTGTAAATAAATTGATTTCCTTCACATTGGACGATGCAACATTAGATGATCGTCGCCTTTGTGATTTTATGTCCAGATGTGTAAAATGTTGTTAAAACTACTCTCAAAGATTGATGACCATGAAACAATAATATTGCATAATAATGTAAAGCTAAGTTAGGTTTTGTCATAATTTTAACAGCAGCTTTACAAATAAACACAGAAATCCAAGAAAAGAAAATTCCACTTCAACATTTAGTGATAGTCCATCACATTTTTCATTATAAAATCATTCACATTATAAAAATTAAAATTGGTAGCAAATTATAAAAATAACCTTTGGTTATGCAGTGTTCATGTTTCATAATACAAGGTTTTGGGTCATTTAATCGTAACCGTGTTAAGATAAGTATGTATATAAGTCCTATCGTATTTTATTGTGTGATCAGAATCATCATCGGCTCAAACTCTACTGAGTCTTCAGTAGGTACCCTGTGTTTATTATTTCTTTCCTACTAAAGAAATATTACAAAGTAATATTATAATAACACTTAAAAACCTCAGATGTTTGCAATGGAGTGCTAATAGCGAATCAACTTTGCGGTAGGTTAGTCTGATTACAGAAAAAGCACTGTTGATGGGTTTGATTACAAAATAACGAATACTCGTAGTAGCTTAAACGGACAGCCTTTTTCCTTAACGTTAAATCCACTTCAAAATATATCGGTCCTCAATGATTATGGATGTTAGATATCTTGATAATTAAGTTGAAATACGTGACAATACGTGCCTTTTCTGACAAGTAACTGTTTGCTGCGATCGCTGGAGCATGTCCACCTGATTCGATCGTTTGAGCTCGATTTCTTGTAAAAGTAACACCCCCAACACAAAACAAAATCGTCCCCTTTTGTGTCGCAAAGGTACTGGAGTAAGATATATTTATAAGCCAAAGTAAAGGCTAATAAGCATCATATTGCGGGCTGTCACTTTCCACCAACAAAAGAACCGCCCGCACGCTCTTTGATCAGCGAAACAATTCGGTCGGCCTACACTAATTGGTCCGCCCATGCCTAAAATGTTACGGATGATCATTTTGCTCTATTACAGAATTATGACTTTGTGGTTCATAAATAATTACTAACAGATAAGTGATAGGTAGAGTATGCAAGACAAAATTAACCTATTTTGAAATAAATAAATACATAACACGTTTCAATATTATAATATGACTAGAAATAGAGTTTATGCGCTAATGCTTATGTGTTATATTCATTATATCTAGTGCTTTTAACAAAAGCGAGATCTCGCAATATTAACTAATAACAGTAATGAATACGTAATAATAATTCTTACTAAATAAACGGTTCATTTCTATTCGTAGATATACTGAAGTAAACCACATAATTTAACCGGAGCATATTGTCACGAGTGGTTACCGTGAATCACTCATGATTATGGTTGTCACTCATCCTGAACAGCTTGTCATTGTCTGTCCACGCGAAGCCCGGGCACTTCCGTCTCCGGTGGTGCATGCAGCGCCAACGCACCTTGGTACCCATTGTGGAATGCACGCAAAACGTGTACTTGTTTATGCATAGCATCTTCTTGCCCCGAATCGTTTGACCGTAGTGGCAGTTCAGTTCTGAAAGTTACAATTTGACAGTTTTGTAGTAAAATCTAAACAAAACGTTTTATTCTCTTCTACGAATGCTTCATACACCATTCTCATGAAGGGTCATAGGTGAGAAGGTTTATGTTTTGGGAGGTATTACTCGTTTATATCAAAGGCAAGGCCACAATAGGCAGGCATTATGATTGTAGAGAAAACAGATCTATTATATATGACGAGGGAAGAACCCTCGTTACGCTTTTTAAATGGGTGACGTCACAAGGACTGACGTCACTATCATCATTGTCTTGTTGGTAGAAGTCTGCTCCATCCAACCGGCGACCCGAGAAAGAGATTCCTGGCCCGAACGATCCCACGACACAGTTGATGACGTCAGCAGTGATGACGTCAGGATTTTCGTTGTCCGGATATTCCTCGATAGAAGGTAGTCTCAATGAAACAGCAGTTAGAAACAAGAACGTTTGATTTATTCCAGGGAGGTCCGTTCCCTCCGAGTGCTCGAGCAAGACTGAATGTTTTACTCGCCCGGTGGCTTTATTTATAGCAAAAGGTTGCCTAGCGTTTTCACAATAACAAAGGAGCAAACTCGGGGCGATGTTTTTGAATTATCACAAAGTTCTTATAGGAAACCTAACCAAGTCGACTTGGTTAATTTTAGAGGTTTAAACACTCAGTTAATTGTTAAAACTAGATCGTAGTGTAGAAATAACGTCTTCGCGCCGACATATACATTTTAACTCTTAAACATATATATAAAACGCGTCTGGTGAATGAGATAAAATTCGTCAAAAGTTTTTTTTTATTTAGATAAGCCTTTTCTATTTATTACTATTAATCCGTCGTTAATATATACGAAACTTCGGTTCATGGTTATGGTTATTAATTATTTTGATTATTTGATCGCCGACAGTATGCACTTTAGCTGTACATCCTTTGCTGTTGTGCGTAGAGCATCTCCATCTGTTCTTTAACCCTGCGTCGGTACCGGGCGTGAGGCAAAATGTATATCCATCTATAGCGAGTAAGTATCTGCCTCTTTTTGTTGTTGTAAAGTAACATTTCACTGAAATTAAAACTGGTATATATAAATAACCAGTTTAATTTCACTGAAATTAAACTGGTTATTTATATTTTAGTAAGACCCTTTCTGGAGTTATTTTATCGATTCGGGAACGTTGAGAGTCTTTTTAAAACTAACTTATAAATGAAATCTATTGGATTTAGACAATGAAATTCAATTTTAAAATGAGACTTCTATGAGCGTTTTTAATTTCAATACGACTGACTATTAATTAAGAACAAACTTAGGTCCTAAGTACTATCAACGCGTCTCAGGCGCGCGGGGGCGGCCAGACGGCGCGACGAGGTGATCTGATAAGCATTCGCAGTAGAGCCCACCCGATAGAGCAAGCTTGCACTTTAGGCGTTCAATGTAATGATGTCTCTACTGGCGGGAAGCATAGCTAAGTATCTTAGTCGAGACATAAGATAAACATTGAAGAAAAATATCAGAAAACATGGGTTATTTTACATATTTTATTTTGATACATCAGTTTTATTGTCTTTTTTTGCTCGAAAACCTTTGGATAATGATAGGTGATTGTGAAAGAGAATTTAAAAAAAAATGTTACCGACTTTCAGTTTCATAAGGTGATTCAATTAACACGCTGATTCCATGAAAGTTTATTTTGAATCCGCTTTTGTTCACACAGTTTTTCGCCGTAAAATAAAAGAAACATAAATACCTAGTATATATTAAAACTATCCTCAAATCAAAATAAAATCAGTCAAAAAATTATGTCTGCTTATTTTATCAAAAATATTATCATAGACGGTATCTTGGCAAACCGTGGACGTGGTTATTATTTATTTTGACAACTTCTCCTTCGACGGTGCACACCATGGCGCGGCACCCCTTGTTGTTGTGAGATGAACAGACCCACGTAGTCTTTACTCCAATGTTTCTCTTCATGCAAAAATTATACCCCTCCACGCAAAGTTGGGCCTTCCCATACCGAGATATTTTAAAACAAACTAAAAATAAAATAAGATAAGAAATAAAAACGGCACAAAAACGCGATCTTGAGAACACTTAATATATAATCCTTTATTTATTCAATATATTTGTTTGAAGTAAGTGCCTCTGAATCCGACAGAGTACAAGAAATTTATTAATGTTACAACTAAACATTAAATTGGCATAAGCCTTTGTCCTGCAAAGGAGTATAGACAAAGGCCTCCCTTGGTAACTCTGTCCATTCATGCTCACACTTACTTAATAAGGTTTGAAAACTAAAACCAAATAAAGTTAAAAAAAAAAATTTCTTTTTAATAATTTGGGATTAAGTAAGGTATCAAGGACATTAATAAAAAGATATGAAATTTAAGGAAAACAAACAAAAACTTTGAGAAATTATAGCTAATCTCCTGCTATTTTAGAAGAATGAAAAAATGAAATGCCATGGTTATGTTCGTTTTGGAACTTTGTGATGACATCTCCCACTGTGTGTACTTTGGCTCTGCACTTCTTATGATTGTGTGTCGAACAGATCCATCTCTTCTTGATTCCATTTTTATTAGGGTTTTGCCATCGGTTGCAAAACCCTTATGAAATCGCTTTGGGTCTGTTTTGTGTTTTAAATCCTTAATATCTCAGAAACTACTGCAGCTATTGACTTGAAATTTGAAATAATAATACATTTTGTGCGCCCGCACATATTTATAGAAAAATAAATAAAAATAAATGAAAAATCAAAATGAAGATTTTCCATACAAATTTTGAAATCAAAATTTTAAATGGGCCGTACAAAGTCAAAATTGGTATCAAATGAAAGGTACTCGTTTGTAGATTTCAAAATAGTTTTTGAAATTTTGGTAGATTTTATACTTTTTAAAATATTTTGAAAAAGGTCAAAAAAATGACCATTCCCCCCCCCCCTATCTCCGAAGATTGCAGAGTGATCGACATGATATGTAGCAAGTGTTTGTAGGTATGGATCTATATTTTACAGGAAAAATATAGAGAAGTCTGTAAAAATAATACTTTTTGAAATATGATCAAAAAAGGGCGGGAAAATTTTCTGAAGGGGTGACTACCCCACCGAGTTGGGTATCAAATGAAAGGTATTGGTTTGTACATTCCAATACAGTTTTTGAAATTTCGATAGATTTTACACTTTTTGATATATTTTGAAAAAGGTCGAAAAATTGACCGGTACCCCCCCTCTATCTCCGAATATTGCAGAGCGATCGATGTGATATGTACCAAGTGTTTGTAGATATGAATCTATATTTTACAGGAAAAATATAGAGAAGTCTGTAGAAGTAATACTTTTTGAAATATGGTCAAAAAGGGGGGGGGGGATAATTTTCTAAAGGGGAGACTACCCCCCCAAGTGGGGTATCAAATAAAAGGTATCAATTTGCACATTCCAAAACAGTTTTTGAAATTTCGATAAGTTTTATACTTTTCGAAATATTTTGAAAAAGGTCGAAAAATTGACCATTCCCCCCCCTTATCTCCGAAGATTGCAGAGTGATTGATGTAAAATGTACAAAGCGTTTGTAGATATAGATCTATATTTTACAGGAAAAATATAGAGAAGTCTGTAGAAGTAATACTTTTTGAAATATTGTCAAAAAACTAATTTTCATACAATGGGGGCTATTTCATTAAGAGTAATATCAAATCAAAGGTATGGATTTCGACAATTCAAAACAGGTTTTGAAAATCGTCTAAGTTTCATACTTAGTGAAATAGGTTGAAAAAAGTCGAAAAAAAATTGTAGGTACCAACCCACTTACCTACCCTACCCACTAATGTCTGTAGTAACTGTTATAGTAGTTACACAGCGCACCAAAACGGTTGTTCTCAAAATTTTTGAGAAGAGATATGTATCCTAGATAATCCACACAGTATCATTTACCCACAAGCTAAGCAGAGCTTGTGTTATTAGTATTACGACGATAGCTTTTATACTTAATAAAGTATAAGTATCACATTAGATGATTTATTTTTGTGTACAGAAAAGGACAAGAACACCCGACCAATAATCTGAATATCCTACAAATATTAGTCCCGAGGCAGAAATCAAACCGCAACCTCCTGCGTTGTAGTTGTAAGCCCACCGCGCCAACAGGACGTCATATACGTACTTACCTACCTAAACGACACAAGTTCAAAACCCTCGGCGCGCGAGTTATACTCGCACTTGTCGTACTTGTTTGAATGCAAAACGTAAACCCGCCAACGCTTAACAAGGTCTTTCCTCTTTGAGAAGTGACATATTTCACTGGAACACAGTTAAAAATAACGTGGCAAAGATATACTTTTTTACTGCTGAATGTCACAATTTGCATAGATTTATTTATTTTTTCATTAGTAGTTTTTACCGTACATAAGAACCAATAAAGTAAGAACTAAATAAGTCAGAAACTTGTATTCTTCTATTAACCTAATACTTAGGCATTCGTACAATATCACTTTCTACATATTTGAAAATCATTTCATTTCTATGATTGTGCCAAATACAAAAATATTATTTTTTCAAACCTCCACGTTACGTATAGAAAAATAAAATTCACGATTCACGTTTAGTTTTACTTAGCTAAATCTAAAATTTACAAACGATAAAACATAATTGTTCTTAATATAACATTTATCTTTACATCGACTTGCTTTATTACATCTGACAATGGCGAACCAGCCCTTATTTTTTTTATGAGTAGGCTTCCTAAGTCAAAGGTTTTAAAGAATCTTGTCGTGCGCACAGTGCACCCGACCGCTGGCATTGTATTTAACTGTTAAGAAAAGTCAAGGACGAGTTTTCCTATTCAGGTCCTTGGCATGCTCAATGAATTTGTCACAGCTTCATCAGAGCTCCGCTTTTCTCTGATACGCGCGCTCTTTTTAGCTCAAAGATATAATATATTTTTTTATTTTAACGGCAAGGTGGCGCTGTATGACGCTTCACTAAAGTAATACTGTGGTTATGGTTATTATTGATCCTTATAATTTCGTTTCCAATTGTATGAACAATAGCTCGGCAAAGTCTGTTGTTGTGGGTGGAGCATACCCATCTCATCCTTTCTTCATTTGTAGATTGAACGCAAAATGTGAATCCATCAACGCATAACAAGGTCGTCCCTCTTTGTGATATGACGTATTTTACTAAAATAAAGAAAATGCATTTGACTCAGTAAATAGAATAACAAGAAAAAAAAATGAAATTTATTAGTATTTAACATTAACATTTAATCATAAGAAAAACAAACAATAAGATAGATAGCGCTCATTATTAGGATTATATTTTTTATGATAAGTAGAGTCTAAATTATATTTATATGAATCCTAAATTATAACTAAATCCTTATTTACCTAGACACTAGAGTTCCTTATCAATTCAATTCAATTTATCAGTAATATAGTTACAGTAGTATAAATGCATATTATTCTAAGGTTCGAAATATCAACGAATAATAAAAATGTATTATTTACTTTGATATGTTTCCCTTAAACTACAAGGGTGGTTATGTTCGTTATTGATTTTGATGATTTGATTTCCTTGTGTCCCCTCGCTCGACATTGCTTATAATTGTGAGTAGAACATCTCCATCTCCGCTTATCTCCATTTCTTATTTGCACACAAAATGTAAAATTGTCAATGCTTAGCAATGTGTTACCCTTCTGCGAGGTGACAAATTTCACTGTGAATAAAATAAAACATTATTGTGCAATAGATTACTTAAAATCTATAATTTTAGAAATATGTGCAGTGCACATAAATTAATGTTTAGGTGTTTCATTAATAGTAAGGTGATTTCCATGATAAAATCTAAACTGAAGTTTTCAATTTATCAGTCATTATGTAAACATAATCAAAAGTAAAAAAATATTTACTACAATAAAAGAAGTATTTACTTTAAAAGATATAGATAACATAAAGCTACACATTATTAACTTAATATGAAACAAGATAGGAATTTTAAAATTGAATAAATATATTTATTAGGTTTTAACCTCGTAATGTATTTTAATTTCAAAGAAATTACAATACTTAAATCATTCGATTAGTTGGTTGAAAAATGTACTGTGAAAATAACAAAATAATAAAACTTTAGAAAGTTCAGATACACAATGTTAAAGTCTTAAAATTTGTAGGTTATATTAAATTAGAAGTAAAATAGTCATATTTTTGTTTTCCTGTACGCTGTGCGTATTCAGGGATTGTCGAGATAGTGAACAATCAACACTACGGAAGGATAATGACTTCAAAATGAGAGGAGGGCAGAAATGATTTATGTACTGATAGAGTAATTTACCAATCTAGTGAGTACACCGGCAGCATCCTGAGATATCTAAAAGCCTTTCGCAGCATTTCTTTTAATAGTAAGCCCAGTGCTCTCTCGGCTCGTGAAGCTCTTCGCAGAACTACTCCAATACGAACTGCAGGTGATACCCTACACTACACTATGATAATATAGTTGATAATTTATCCATAAAAGTAAATAATCTTGGATAATTCCCACACAAAGTATTGGATATTATAATTTTATTTAAGTTTATTTTCATAAATTGCCATTTATTAATTAATCTTCTTTAGGTGTTGTTAACGAATAGCATGGCTGTCTTCATTGAAAACTTTGAAGATTTTGTTTTCCAATGTATACAAGAACGCTCTGCAATATCTGTTGTGATGACTCGAACATATCCATCTCTTCTTGGTTCCATTTTTACGTTGAAAACAAAATTTATATCCATTAACGATTCCAAAGTCTTTCCTTTTTTGGACGTGATGAATTTCACTGAAAACGAAATTAACTAAATAAGTACTCGTAAAATTTTATACATACAGTGTTTTTACTTATTTGGAACTACTATGAATAGTTTTTTGTAAAGTAAATATTGTTTTTTTTTAATGTTGAGCAATTTAAGAAGTTTTCAAATATTTCTAGCTAGTTTTCAAATTCGATAGCCAGGCGGTGCGGTGGTAAGATTGTTATATACACGTATAAAACAGTCCTCGATATACTTTTTACTACTGCACATATTAAAACATTAAACATTACGTTTCTAAATATTTTTTCATATTATTTTATTGAGTTTTGCAGGTACATAATATGTAAAATGATTGTCTTTTTATTACTTCAGGAACTATTGTATACAGTATATAATAGTTGCTGACGTAATAAGGAGACAAAACATTAATCCCCCCACAGCTTACCAAGGTCTTAAAGCCTCACCACACGCGCCACATCGCGCGCTTAGCCACGAACCATGAGTATGGAACCTATTCGCATTTTACGGTTCGTGGGCGTGTTTCATATTAGCGCGTGGCGACGAACTTCGCGTACGATCCGCGTAGAAGCTATGAGACCTTCTAGTACTTATTCACTATAAATAATTCGAAAAATTATACAATATTTGCCTAAGAAATTATTTATACGTATAAAGTAAATCATTTATTTGTCACGAAAAAAACACCTTCATATGATTTTCATAAAAATACATAAAATATGGCAAACATTAAAATAACATTATTATAAAATAAACTATATTATTAATAAAATTTAGACCCGCCTAACAAAACAACTAAAATTCTGCTGCGAATTTCAGTTTTCGATATTTTAACAAACATTGATTAAATCAGATTGATTAATATCGGTCAATGCAAACAATCATAATATTATTTAGGCCAAGCGCAGCGATAGTTGTAGTACTGGTATTATATAAAAGCCAACTGAAAGCTTCAGAAGCAGCAGAAAGTTGCCAAGGTATACAGGTAACTCAACTGATCCATATCAATACCATTCACATTCTCCCGGACATACGTTTCCAGAAGTGATATGATCATCTGTGTAGTCCACGACAGTATCGTCTACAGTAGTCACTCTCGCCTTGCATCGGTATTTCGCGTGTGTGGTACATCTCCACTTGATCTTCCCAGATCTTCCACCGTTTATTCTGTACTTGATTCCTCGCCAAATCATGATTTTGCTGCCTCTTACCGAGTAAGTTATTTTTGGGTTGTCTGTGGAATTACAACAATATTCAGTTAAAAATGTGTAAAAAAGTAATAAGATACATTAACAATGAAGGTCTTTATTGTTGTTATAAGTCACTATCTCATGATATTTGTATACAAGCTAACTAAAAATATGTTTTTTATATAGTTATTCAGATAATGTGCAACAGTTGCTGTGAAATAAAATATACATTTGCGTTCGCAGAGACGCGGAGAACGCGCGACGCAAACCGCACTCGAGGGCGCACCGTGATGAAGTCCCTCGTTGCGGGTGATCGGCATGGGTTGGTGCGAGGTTAATTTTCTCTCTTAGTTATAAACCTAATGGATAAGTACTTTAAATCGTCAACCATTTTTTTAAACCTATGGAAAACTAACTTTGGTTCACTGATATAATGTATTTGCAGCATTTCTGAAAATGCTAAAATTTGGGCTAAATATTTACAAAGCTTCCAAAATATACATTAGAATTCGTTTTGTTTTTTATGATGCGTTCACAGATGGTTAACGATTTTCGCCAAAATAACTTTTCTTTTCTTTTTCTTGTGAACGCAGAATCAAATTCAAAGCGAAAATACAGTAGGAACTTATTTTAATCTCACGTCAACATTATGATAATCAATCTTATGTTATAAGACGTTGGTGTAATCGGTTTTTAATTTATGTTATCTGAACGCGAATGAGAATGATCATGTTCCTCGGAAGCGTAGGTGATAATATCATTTGATGTATGCAAGAATGCTCTGCATTTCCTTGTTGTGCAGCGCCATCTACCGTTAGTTGTGTTCCCATGTCTCAAATATCCTTTGTAGAACTTGTGCCCGTTGTAGATGATTTGGTTGTAGCCCCTCGATGATGTGATGAATAGTGCTGCAGACATAATTACTTAATATTAAGAAATGTCAGTACCAACTTCCTTTAGCCGGGCTAAGGAATCAGTCCTGTCTTAGAGAAAAGATATATATTTGAATAAAAGAACAAACCTAAAGGTAAAAAAAAAAATTGCGTTGGTATATTGGAATCAAGTGATTAAAACACACCATTTTAAAATTAGTACCTACTTATTTATTTTAATATTTTAACATAATTATTTTTAAGCTAACTAAGCATGAGTAAAGATTAGTAACTTACATTTTATCATCATAATTAAAATTTACTCGATCATAAAATGATTATAAATGTCTGGCTGATAATGGCTTACTTCATTAATGATACCTATGCCTCCGAAGGGTAAATCATATATAGATTTTCCATTATTTTTGATATTACCACAAGGTACGCCGTGGTTGTGGTGGTTGTGCACCATGAGAAGTCGGTTGCCTTCGGTGATGGCGTACGCGCCGCAGCCCTTGGGCCGCGCAGTGGAGCAGTACCATCGTTTTCTAACACTAGTGCGGTAGTGCTTCGGTAAGAAGAACTTGAAGCCGTTCACGTACAATAGCGTGTTTCCTCTTTGTGATTTTATAAATCTGAAATCTGTACAAGCGTTAGCAAAAAATACTCCAAAATATCCTATGCTTCAACGTAACAAAGAGTGTGTTGTTTTTATTAAACATTTTGTGGAAAATTATGTAAAAGAGCTCATTGAATAATCTACATACATGCCTCTCCAAATAAGGGATTTACACCTCTTTAATTACGTTTAATTTATAATTCAGTTAAAAACAATTTTCAACTACCTACCAATACTTAAAAATATGTATATGTATAGGTATGTTTAATAGCTTGATAAAATATTTCCACTTGTACCATCACATATTTTTTGTATACTGAGATTATTTTCGTTTTTTTTCGTGAATATTTACAATGAATATTTGTATCTTATCTCATAGGTTCATCTTAATTCTTATTTTATCTTAATGACTTAAATATACACAAAACTAAAAATCTTACTGCCATGTAGTGCTGCCTGAGCCTGACTAATTAATTAAATTTTTATACAATCATCTCAAACAAGCAAACATTGAGGCAGGCCGTTTTTAGTGTTTTGTTAGCTTCCATACGAGCAGTATGATTGTAGATTACCCCCAGACAAGTAAAATGGGTACTAGTAATGTAGAATAGTATGATAGCTTCTAAAGCACGGAGGGCAGAGCACGACATTGCACTCAGAGCACATGTATTTAGTCAGTTTCCGTCGCTTCCTCTGTCGCGAGGTGGTCGCACACACGTGGCATCTCTGGAGCTTCTCCAGGCTGGAGGAGGGAATCGGACTAGGGAAGTGTCTCCCAATGAGTCGGGAAGGGTAGTCGGTGTCGGCACAGGTGTCTGTGCCGATGTGCCGGGTGGTTACTTCCTCATGTAGCTCGGAGTACCGATGCTGTTCTGTCGGAGAACCAGTAATTTATAGGTTAGTGATAACATTATGTTATCTGTGGTGATAGTAATGAATATATTAATATGAGATACTTGAAGTATGGATAACCTTTTACGAATAAGACGGGTTTACCGCCTCGTTTATTTTGAAGCCATTTTTATTATTGCACTGGATATTATCATGAAGAATAAAGAGGTAGGTATCATGTGTGGTTTTAGTTCCACTACGAAAATGTTTATATGCTTATTATGTTCAACGACTACATGCTAAATAATAATAAAATCTTTTTACTTTGTAAACTTTCAATAGCCATTAGCGGTGTAGGTAAATGAATAAGTAATTGTAACAAAAAAACACAATAAGAAACACATCATTATATTGTTCTGAAAACAGTACCAAATAAACTAACAGCAAACATCTAAAAGTAAAAGCTTTAAAATGGTGCGATCATATAATAAAGAAAGCAAGAAAGAATTTTTTTTTAATTTATCCTAAATCTAAAACACAAAACAAAATCTTAATTAGGTACTAAATAATAATTAATCTTACACTACCACGACTGTACGATAAGTTTGCTTCAGGCGACTGTACAACTTATCACACCTTTTCGTTTCGTCGACCGCACACATAATAACAATAATGTGCGCCACACGATCAAACATAGTCCGGTGCGATCTGGCAGAGCCAGAAAACGTCGTCCCGGTATATTTCCTGTAGTTTTCATACATTTAATATGGCCTCGCCTTGCCTTGCCTCCTCGCTTCTAGCTTCTCGTGGCGGCGTTTGTAGTTGTTAAATGTGGCCCGTGTGTGGTAGTACGGACCAGGTTTAATCGTCCGTTATTTTAAAAAGTTAGCAAAAAATCTTCCACGACTCAGTTCTTGGCAACCCCTTGCGTCGTACATCTGTCATACACCTGCCTTTCTACCTATGATGTAAGGGGTCACACACAATGCAAGATCGAAACTGTGGGTCGTGACATGAGTAAAAATAGCAAACACTTGCTAAGAATAATAATAAAATTAACTCACAACCGACGTCTTCATAGTATTTCAAAACGAAACAAATTCACTAGCATTCTGATATCTACATATTTCAATTAACACAAGAAAATCAATAACAATTTATTTGAAAAAAGAAACCAACTAGTTCAACCGACTTCAAAGCAATTTAGCAATCGGTCGGCACGTCAACCACGCGCGACTTTTGCGGAAAAACTGACTTTTATCTTTTTTTTTTTAAATTATATCAGTACGTTTTTGAAGAAACATGTAAAAAAAAATATTCATTAATAATTGCATGAAAGGAATGCTTTGTAAATTGAAAAAGTAATTCTTTTATGATGAGACTGTCGACCTATGACTCATCATCATCATCACTTTATTGTTCTAAATAGTAACATAAATGAAAATATCTTATTGAGAATAAAAGGCGGCCTTCTAAATGTGGCCTTCTCCGTATCCACTAAGAGACCGATTTCTCCCAGGCAACCTAGTTCGTTTTCTAAAAGTTTTGTAAAGTGAAACTGAAAGAAAGCTCGTCAGGGTTCGACCATTATGTGGATGCGTCGGTGCACTTTCCTTCCTTGTATACCCCATTAACTATTTTAAATACGGGTGGTGTATGGATGTGTGTAAAGTTAGCTTTCATTATAGCTTCGTCTTTTGCGGCCGTAATGAACCGCGCTCTACATTTTCTGCCGTAGGTGCATCGCCAAGCAGAAGTTTCTCCACGAACTACTTCACAGTAGAATGTGAATCCATCGTATATCGCTAGTTCCTTTCCAGATGCTTTCTTTACGACGGTTACTATTGAGGAAAAATATAATTATGTTAGTAAGAATACATTTTGCTATAATATATATTTGACTATAATAAATTTTGCAATTTTCACTCAAAGCCAAAGTTTTCTCCAATCCAAGACAGTATCATACAGGATGTCCCTTAAGTAGTTTGGATTTAATTGACGGTGGTCGAACGAAAAAAAAGTCTTAGAAGGTGCTTGAACCACTCGTTATGCGGCATCCTGTATAATACTTTGACTTTGTGAAAAAGATAATAATAATAATAAAACATCCTATTACATATCTTTTTTAGATCAATGGAAAAATGGTGATAAAACTGATAAATTCTTTAAGCCATCCATATAATTTGGGCATCTATTATATTATTAACTAATAATTTGAAACATCGGTGGTGCATGATTATGATGCGAACAAGCACTTTTAAGTCTTTTCGTCATTAAAATTGACGCTTATTGCCATCTATAGGTTGAATGAGTTTGTCCAACTCGACAGAACGTGTAGCCGTCCAAGATCGCCAGCTTCCTTTAAGATCAGGTAAAAGTTATTATAATTTACACTTGGTAGATATGTCTACTACTATATTGGTTAACAATCCCAACTATTTTTACAACTAATTACATTTTATAAATTAGATTATCAAGACGATCCACTCGCTTAAAATCTCGAAGTAAATTGATACCTTCATAAATTATTAGTGTAATGTGTGTACAAGTTTTATTTAATTTTGACATAATATCCATTAATAATTCTGTAGGCTGGCGGTACGTGACTGTGACCGGCTTCGCGCTTGTACATCTCTCCCGTAGCTTTGAGGTTGAACTTGGCCCTACACCTGGCATTCCCGAGCGTGCACTGCCACCTCGCGGCGTTCTTACTCTGTGTCTGGAGATAGTAGGTGTAGCCATCGAGAATCGCCAACACTTTTCCGTCCGCTTGCTTACGTACAAACCTCACTAAAATAAATCAGTAATAAACAACAACTCTTACATATAAACCACACGTTTACGCCCTTATTCATAACGGTCTGCTTATTTAAAATAATTGTTAAGTAGTGGTTATTTCTCACTCCGACTTATTTCAATGGAATAAGAAATTCTTAATTTTTATTGCACGATTAAATATACTACATAGAAACATTCAAATGTAAAGAAATAGGAAATAAGGCGACCTTATGGTCGCCTTAAAAACTAATCAAAACTTTCCACTTTGGTTTTCCGAGCCTCCTGTATCGGTAAACGTAGCACAAACGACTTTATGACACATTTACACAAACGTACTATTTTTATACTACAGAGTAAACCTATTCTCATAATGAACATAATATTTTTCATGATTATGTTCCGAGCTCCGTTCGGAAATGCCATCCTTCGTAAATCTGAAGTTAGCGCGACAGTTTGTGGATGATCGCTTGACGCAGTACCACAACTCGGAGTTTCTCTGGGTTTTGTGCCGATAGAATTTAAAGCCTTTGTAGATAAGCATTCCAGAGCCGCGGCGTGAGATCACCCATTTTACTAAAAAGAACGCTAATATTAATACTTGAATGAATTACTTAACGACACAAAGCCAGTTTCTACTTTATTCGTACTCAATTATTTACAGTATAATTATTTATTACCTTTCCAAAGAAACTGAATCTTCACAATTACACAAATATAAATCAACGTATAGATAATTATCTAACGTGCATACATGTCTGACTAATTCACATCAGTTGTCGCCATGATTGACCAAACACCACTGTATTCAATACAGTGGGGTATACTGTCAATAAATTCTAAGAATCACTACAGGTGCTGTAGATGGTATTATTGTCTTTTGATTGCCGCTGTGCCGCAATTTATGAACTAAATAACAGCTTTTGCATGAGCATGTGTCGCCCGTCCTATAAATTTTTACTTTACACAGTATTATTTGATGTCTCGAAGATTAGGTGTAAACATGGATCCGCCTGCGTCGGTTACCTATTTTACAAAAATATTTAAATTAGATAAGAATAATATTCATGAGAGCTTTAATCCTGGCTCTCTTTATGGCCAAAGCGATGACGTACAAATTCACAGCCCAACCTCGGCAGTACGACTGGCAGGGGTGTGCCGCCGCCTCTGACGCTGCTGGATATGTACGTCATGGGCGATGAGTGTGTTAGTTTACCCTAACTGTGTACTTGAAATTCGTCACTATGCAGTACAAGGTTTGTTAACAATTTTGGCGCATGGATATGTTTCCCAATGACACCAACGATGCGGTTCTGAATCAAGGTGACCTTCACTCTGCACTTGGTCTTCTTCTTGATGCAGCGCCAGGTTTGTTTGGTACTTGATTTGGAACACCAGCCAAACATGTATTTATAACCTTGGAACGACAGGACCATGTTCCAACGAGAGCCAAGCACGTATTTTGCTTCTGAAATAATATATAAAAATCACTGAATACGACATTCGAGTACCTAAGTATGTATAAGCAAATACCCCAATAAAAATGATTATACCTAATATTGTCAAAAAACTCGACGTAAAAATACATTTAAATCCATACAATTATTAAGAAAGTAATTCAGGTATTTAGAAGTGAAAAAGTAACAGTCAGATGTCTGTTTATTTTTCCCTTCGAAAGCAAAAAAGTACCACTGGAAGATATGTTTTATGAAAAGACGCTATATGCTAGCCGGAACAACAAATTATATGCTCAAAACAAAATCTGGTGTTCATTGTGTACAGTGATAAACTGACGTACCCCAAGCTTCAATGGAGCTGTCTGTTGTGAAGAAGTAATATCAAAATATTAATCAAAACATTCAAACAAGACAAAGTCAAGACACACTATAATGGAGACGTTAATGATTGTGACAATTCTTTATCTCTACGACATCGTCGTTTAGTGTGATGAGTTGTGCGTTGCACTTCTTCGCTCGTCTCTGCGAGCACCTCCAGAACTCCCTCGGCCCTGGCCGCTCCACCCGCTTGTTGTATCGGTACCCGCCGAGCTCCACTGCTGGGAAACCACGCAGGTTGGTGATAAATCGAGGTTTGAGTTCCGTCATCACTGGAAATGTTAGAAGATTTGTTTCGTGTCCAACAAAATATTAGGTTCAGAACTTATATAGCCTATAGTAAAATATAAAAATTACAAAATGTTTAAGACTGTAAAGCTCAAATTGTTCAGGCTTACTTAGTCCTCGATCTATGATTGAGCGAACGCTTTTCTATGGCATACCTACACGTCACTCAAGCATAAATCTGTGACTGAGGAAGCTTTCGTAATATCAAAAGAATAAACAATGAATAGAGCACTCATTTCAAAATAAATAAAAACAGAAAATCGTATACATCCAGCTCATATAAGTAATAATGTATGATTTTTGATGTAACTATAGGTTACCTATTTGAGCCATTTGCGGTGGAAAGCATGGCTCCTTGAAGTCATGGAGCACAGTTCTAGAGTCTACAGGTGATTGGAATTCTTGCTTACATATTTACGTGCAATCTGATAATGAGGTAGGAATTAACTATAGAAATATATTATTTTACTTTATTTACATTAATCATGGTATTACAAACAAATTAACACAGGATTACTAAAATTTATTATTAATAAAAACCATAAGTACAAACGAAGTACCAAAATTACCATATTATAATAATACAAACCGCCGTGTGGTACAAGCGCCGTGTGGTGCCGGCATAGAATTTCACCACCCCATCTCTTCCGGCGGATGTCGTAAGAGGCGACTAAGGGACACACACTGGGGGGCGGGCAGCAGCGTCCTCTGCAGAACAACACCACCGAACTGCGATCCCCAACCCGCATGCCCAGCATGGGGATTATGGGCATTAACCCCCAAATTATAATGTCATCTATGGCGCTCATTAGGGGAGGCCTACGTCCAGCAGTGGACTATTATAGGCTGGTAATGAATAATACAAAATATTATATAAATATTGTAGTAATACATTAAATATTGCAAAAGTTGGCAGATTACGAAACTCGGCACTCGGCGCCAACATCTTTGTAATTTGAGAGTATTTTTACCATGGTTTGCAATTATTTGTAATAGAATAGTCTAGGTTTCTGAAACAAGTTTTGTCCAGCGACGGATGAATTTACCATTTTTCATCCGTCGCCGGAGATTTAAAACAAAAACAAACTTGTTTCTTAACCCAAAACAAATGCCTGTTCGATCTTAAAACCTGACGCGCTTGGATAAGGTTCTCTTGATTCTGCTGAGAGCTGAACTTGAGGAACTTCTACACAAAGGTCCATAGAAGCTGGACACTTCATGACCTTGCTGCGGCTGCAGAGCCTCCAGACCCTGGCCCCAGATCACTGGTTCCTAGAATCCGTGGTGCCATGCAATATTTTTTGTCGTGAGGAGTCAGAATAGAATTTCACCACCCCAATTCTTCCCGTAGTTGTCGTAAGATGCGACTAAGGGAGAAACACCGGGGTGTTCTTTCCGTGGGTGTCGTAAGAGCCGACTAAGGGAGACACACCGGGGGGCGGGCAGCAGTGACTATTTTCTTGGTCTGAGATTTCTTCTGTCTTCAAACAAAACTTTCTTTTTTTCGTGATAATAATTCCTCCTTTTTCTTTTATAATCTTCGTACTTTTCGGGATCACGTGCTTTTAAATTCTGATAATAGTTTCTTTTGTTCCTTTTTCTTTTATTTTGTTTCTTTATGAGACGAACTTTACAGTATTCAGGTATTTCATGATCCAGATCTTCCAGTTCCACATGAGGAATATTCTTATCCAGAATTTCTTGTTTTATGTCTGGTAATATTTCTTCATCTAAAAAAAAACAATATTAACACATATAAATAGATGGATCAACAACATCATCTCTGTGTTTACACTAAATACATCGAATTTTAAATAAGGTAAACAAAACAACAATTTTTCTGGGGCTAAAATCGGCGTAAATAAATTAGTAAAATGCATATTGAACGTTGGAAATTAAATTTTTTAACTACATAAGTTCTTTACATCACAATTAATCTGTAATTTTTATTCTTCATACATTTTATTAAATCTTGTATAAAATATACTGTTATTTTAATTTTCTAGTAAACGCCAGTGCTGACTGTTTCAAATTGAAAATAAAACGAACAGAGCGTGATCCTAACGGTTTTTAAACTTATCTCGTAACTATAGTAGTGTGACGAATTCATTACGGATGCAAACAGGTTAGCTACGAACCTTATTTGCCATATACCAACAAACGACACAGTGAGATCTAGGGGAGAAGATGACTTTCACAGTCTTGGGGCTAAGGGGCGGCGTAATGGATAAGGAACCTTGATTGCCGTAAACAACGCGCGAAGCTGATAGCGGTTTAGTAAAGTATAATTATATAATGTGCTACCATTTGTTTCGGTACAATTCTTACATAACAAAATCAAACATGAATAAAAGTTGTGGGTAAGTATTAATGGTATTCAATATTCTTAATAAACAAGTGTATGAATTTGATGAAGCAAACTTGATGAGAACAACAGTAATGTTATATGCACTAACTAAAGAAACGGCACCTACCTTCTATTTATTTGAACATGTTATTTATTTACAAATCAGGGGGGTTATGAATACTGAGTTTTGAATTGACGAATGAGTGCTGATGTGCTAAGGGTGTACACATGTGGGTGCGTTTCAAGTTTCAATGAATATGTTCTCCTTTGATCTTGATAATCTCGTCCTCGAAGGTGCTGATTGATGCCTTACAGCCCTTCCTGGCTTTATTGCAGAACCAGTACCCCCTCCCGTTGTTCAATCGGATACAGTTGTACGTGTACCCTGCCAACCGTAACGTGCGCTTTCCCTGTTTCGTATGCATAAATTCCGCTGAACTGCCATAACCTGAAATAGTTGCCAGATGAAATCAAAATTGCTTGATTATGGGAAATCGATATGGCAAATCCATACTACGACTAATGGTATTTTTTTCGGCTTCATTCAAAATATTTGAAAAACTTCGTTTTTAAAATTTCTTTGCTGTAAATCATCCGCAAGTAATGAGAACCTGCCAGAAAAAAACTCATCAAGTATATCTTTATTAATTAATTTTAATATATCTAATTAGATGGATTAAAACGTACAATTACTGTACCGGTAATAATATTTTGACGCCATACGTTAAACTTCAATTGAAATGTTATTAAAATAATTTACAAAAAAAGGGTTCAGGTCCAAAATCCAAGTTATGATTATTATAATGTGAGATTTACATACTTAATTATTCTTTTTTACATAAGAGATCATAATTTAAACATTTATCACATTATGACTAGATTTGATACACATTGGGTCAATAGTAAATACGAACAGGTACATTATACAGGTAATTATAGTATACTTATTCAAGTTTTTATTAATTATTTAAACGGCAAAGCAGGACATAATATTAATATCAATACAATTCTTCATAATCACCTAATACGAGTACATTTTCAAATTTTACGGCAGCTAATGTTTATGACGTGTAATTAATAATCGAAAATAATTTGTGTTTCTTCTTCACACAATAATACAATACAAGAAACGATATTTTATGAAATGGAATGATTGGAATTTTCAGGGAAGTCTCAACTATTGTGGCCTGTTTGTACATTCTAGGCAGTGAAAGCGTTAGGTTAATTTACGAATGTGGCGTACTCGTTACACACTAGACATTAAAAGCATTCTATTAGAATTTAACCTAAGAATACTTTTTTGTCACTTACATCTACTCGATAAATATAAATGATTCAATAATTAATATTGGACAATACACAGAACATCCCAAGCTGAGCAGAGCTAAGCGGATACTAGATGACTGACATATGTAGATGATTTTAATAAAGTCATATTTAAGTATGGTTATGTTCACCATTCTTCTTGACCACTGTATCATCCAAGGTGGTGACCCCCATGCTGCATCCGATGTCGTACTTACTGCAGGTCCAGTACCGACGGGAGCCTCGGTCGTTCTTCAGGAAGAACCTATGCCCGTCTAACGTCAGTAAGGGCTTTACGAATTTACTCGCAGAACCTGAAAGAACGTATAATGTTATAATATGTTGAAATAAGTTTTGTTATCTATAAAGTCTACAACATGTGTTATAGTTAAATAATAATTCACATTGAAATATCATACAATGACCACGACCGCTTTGATAAAAGAATACCCTGTAAATACTTTTTCTACTTAAAATGATTCGACTTATTTCAACGATTTCAATTATTAATTGTAATGAAATGAGATAAAAAAACATAGAAGTAGCAATAAAATTCAATATAAATCAAAGTTAAAGCAAAGTCGAGCAAAGTACCTCAACTTCAAAATTTTTAATATTGTAATGCGAAACGACATTATTTTCAATAAGAAAATTTTTAAGTTAAATTCTTGTCAATGGCTATGATCCCGAGAAACTTTCACAATTTCGTTGTAGACCGTCGTGACATACGCCTTGCACTGGAACTTGGTCCGCGCTTGCGAGCAGGACCACCGAGCCTTGTATCCCGTACTCCGGTTGTTAAGGTGGTACCTGAACCCGTTTAAAAGTAACGCTGGCTTGCCATATCGCGTTTCCGTAAACGTTGGTTCTGAAAAGCAAAAATAGTTATTCAGGACTAACGTGTCTAGCGAGTTGATAGCCGGCCTTCAAACAGGTTTAATTCATTGATATAGTAAGCAGTTCGGTATGAAAAATCTAATATTTTGTAACCACTATTTTACAAAATTCACTTTTATTTTATCTCATTATAACGGACTAGTACAACCATATCTAACCATATCGAACCTTAACATATTTATTAATCAAAAACTACTAGGTAAATGGAGTTTGATTAAACTTGGTGGGTACACAGTTTATGACCTGGAATTACATGTGGGCTACTTTTTATCCTAAAAATCAGGGTTCGGAAATTACACGAGTGAAATAGCGGGTTCTTCTAGCTTATAAATACACAATACGTGCAATAGATTTGCAGATCATGAAAACTCACATCACTAATGAAATGCAATCATGCATCAATCATCTCAGTCAGCTACACACCCACTTTGGTATGGAGGACGTCGTTTACAATCAATACCGACTAGAAACTACGGGGTGCGTGTTCGATTGAGTAAACATGCTATTATATCTAATTTTTACTACCAACGGCAAAATTACATAAAAAATTTCAGAAGCAACTTTCACGCGCCACAGTCTTATTAAAAAAACACGGATTCATCTTTATTAACATTCTGCTAAACTTTGAATTATAACTACTATTCGCATTCCATGTCTCAATCACAGGGAAAATCAATAAATAGAAATACGATAAGATAACAAACGACTCTTGCTACTGCAGGCTCGGATTGTTCCCCGGATGCGGCGCAGTCCCGGACGCGACCGGCCCGTGCGGTCCCCCGAGCCTCTCTACCCGGACCATCGATCACTCTGCATATTCCCGGAATTACTCAATGCAAACGCCACGTAACAATGTATATGATTACAATTTTCAGATAATGATAATTCTGAAAATTAAACATGTAAGGCTGGCCCAATAAGGGATTCTTTATTTTATCTCCTTATTATTTCCTTATAATATATTCTGATTCACAATAAAAAAAATAATTGGAAAAGTACAGTCGAAAGAAAAAAAAGATGGCGATGCATCGTGAGGGGAATCACAAACAGTTGGGTGGCCCAACAAGAAGGAACATAATGATGACGTCCGTTCGGTCTTCTTTTTTTAAGAAACTTCTTTTTTCTTAAAACCATGCAGTCCTTTACTTATGACTTTTAATATAATGTGGTTTAAAAATGCTTGTAACACAATCAATTAATGTTAGCAATGTCTATATTATATTTATCGTTCGAGTTTTGTCCCTTCCCCACTGCTACAACTTCTGATACTGATATTGTTCTAATAACGATTTTTAAAGTCAGGCTCATGGTTATGCTCGTTCATAACTTTGACAATCTGCATATCGATGGTGATGGCAGTAGAACGGCAGTGCATCGAGGACCATTTGCAGCAGCGCCACCGTGTCGTGTGCTGGTTGGACGTCGTCGTATTCTGCATGTTGTGTCGGTACCCATCGAGGATCATCACTGGTCTGCCAAACTTTGACACCGTATAGTGCACTTGGTAACCTGTGGATTTTTAGTTTGTTGTAGAGATTTATGTCTCTCGATGGTTCACTTTTAATATCAGAATGGAATATGAATAAAATTATTTATTTGAGCAGCCAGACTTATGAAATATACGAGTATGTACTACAATTGAACAACTTAAAAAAATATAATTATAAGTGTTATAGACACAAAATAAACTCTTCTTCAGAATGACTTGGTTACTAGCAAAAGAAAGAACATTTTCAACACAGTAAAACTCAAAGTACTACCAACTGCTAGAACGTATTTTATTCAATCAGTCACTAAAAGAACCACAATGAATAAAGCAAACGAACAGCTCGTGATGGAATTAGTGATCATGGATTCATTTGATGTTAATGATTGGGTTGTGATAGGCTGTGACGCAGTACGTGCACCCTGTGCTCCATTGGCTGCAGATGCAGAGGCGCAGCTGCTGGCCTCACCTGTGTATGTGTACATGTCACCTGTAACCATGCTGATGGTTCCGATAGCTGGCACACGTAGTAGGGTTTTGACGTTATATCATTTTGTAAAGATTTTAATATAAAGTCTTAGTATACATCTTCTGAATTTTAGGTTATAAAAGGTTTCAGGCATTTCACTACTAAATAAACGCACGTAGCCATTTAAACAAGACTTTTCTAGTCTTTTGTACACCTTTGTAGAAATACAGGTTCTTTTTTATAATTTAGAATATTTGTACTATGCGAGTATAATAAATATTATAAAACGGATCAAATGCGATTGGTATTCTAAAACTACTTGTTCTTTATCAACACAAAATTTTCCACTTATATTTTTTATGAAGGCGTGAATTTGAATTTGCCTGAACCTGGCGTTCCTTATTTATTATATACATATTTATGTTATAATCTTGGAAATCTCCTCTTGGAGTTGTCCCCTGTAATGAGGTACTGCAAAGCTGAGTACTCTAGAGGGACTTTTAAATATTATTCTATTTTTTACTTTTTTGATAAGGTTAGGCGCCGAATTTCAAATGAATTTCCTTTATATGTATACGTACAACCACATATATTTTATTGACAAAAAAAATTTCAACAAAATAAGTTCTATACAACATTGGGGACTATTGTTAACAAACTAGGTAGAGGTTGCTCTAGAGGTTGCTCTAGAGATAGAGGTAACAATCTATCATAATCCATCCCTTGAAATATTCAATTTCAGTGATTATGTACATTGTCCACTTTGTATAGTTCGTTATCAAAAGTGTAGACGGAGGCTCGACAATTGTTACTTCCCCACTTGACACAGATCCAGCGGCACTTTGCATTGCCTTCCTTGTACCGGTGTCTGGAGTAGCGGTACGGCCCGCACTGGATGATCGTGCAGCCTTTTTGAGACCTTGTAAAAGAATATTCTGGAAAATTAACGTCTACATTTTACTCTCAAGTTTCAGATTTCGTCTATTCGTTTATGGAAATGTATGTAAAAAGCTTTTACTCGGACTACTGATTAACATATAATATACATTCATTGCAAACATGTTGGTAATAATAATCAAATCAATATGAACCACACTAATAACAAATTCAATAGAGAGAAGGGAAAGCCAGTGATATATTTAGGTTATAACAATAATATAAAGTCTTTTCATAATAAATACGATTCCTTAAGGCTCCGGTGACGGAATTAATGAATTTCCCATGCAAAGGTATTTTGATTAAAGTTTATGGCAGGAACCTAGATAAATACTATTTTAATACAAATAATAGCAGAGACCTTAGTGAAAATATGCTCAAATTAGAAATAATTTTTGTACGATTGTATGGGAATTCCATCTGTCGCTAGATTTGTTGAGTGAATGGCGGACAACAGATCATGTTATCAAATTATTAACAATATCACAATTATTAAATTCGTACCACCTTATTCATAATAGTCTGAAAAAAATATATTGTAGCCGATGTAACAGCCAAAATCATCCAATCCCTTTCTAACTTATTTAAAAGTAAAATTAAAAGGATTTTTTTAACAAATGTTTGAAATTACTCTTATGTTAACATAAATCATTTTTTTCAACCGGCCAGTTCTATCGGTCTCTCTCTATAAACTGTTTGGTCAAATATAGGTGAGGCATCGACTTGTTTCCCAAATCTAGAATAACTCTCAATGGGCATGCTTGTTCTTAAATTGGATGGTCTTGGAGCCAAATGTAGTCACTTTTGCTTTACAGCCCCTCGTCCGCCTTGTACAGACCCATGTCTTCTTAGTCCCTTGTGTTGATGAGATCTGATTATACTTGTACCCATTTACTTCCAGCATCGGATTTCCGTACCGAGTGGTACTGTGTATAATAGCCATATCTTAAAGAAAAAAATAACTAAGGTCTTTTAGGGGTTTTTTTTAAATAATGGTAGCTTAAGAGAAAGATCCAAAAAAAATTGAGTAGGTTTATGGAAGTGACGAAAGAACGAAACTGTAGGTGCAATATTTTCTTATATTATTTTATATTAACATAATCTGATAATGCAACCACAGTATTTGCCGTCAGCAGCTTCAAATGTTACTTACGCCCGAATACTCAAAAACAACTCATGTCTCAAATCAATCACGAGAAATTTTCATTACACTGTCAAAAAATTTATTTAGACGCGCTTAAATTCGAGTTGCTCTTGAATATTAGGGTATTAGATTCGTTATCGAGTTTATGCCTTTGTGAAGCTTTTTGACCTAAGACCAAATATATACTGATTGGATCTGTGCGCATTAATCTGGAATTATACCATAGGCTACTTTTTAATTGGAAAACCGTTGATTGCTGCGAAGCTTGTCATATAATTTATTTTTTTGTTCCACAAACAGAACACTATCCAAATATTATGCTTATTATCAGGATTGTATCCCTAAATTGTGTACATTGCATTAATTTAAAAAGGCAGTTCTGTGTAAAACTTAATAATGAAAATATAATCAGTGATTATGATTAGACTTATTTTTAATAATGTTGTTCGAGAATGTGACTATCATGGCCTTGCATGAGGGCTGTCGAGAGCAGACCCACCGCACCTTGGGGCCTTTACATTTGATGTGCTTGTTGTACCGGTAGCCTCCCAGCTCCAACACGGGGTTGCCGAACCGAGATACTTTGAACTGTAACCCTGTGAAAATGGATTAGATCAGGCCTGAAAATAATTGTAAGGCATCAAAAATGCAATGCGGCGCATTCATCATATAAATAGGTATTGTGATGGCTAGACAGACTGGGTAGTGCTGTGGAGTGAGTGCCATTAACACATATATATTTATTATTAATTATTTATGTATTTTCAGCCTGCATTATCCCAGTGCAATGACCTCCTTCACTTTCTTCCAGCTTTCCAGGTTTTGATGGTCTAGATGACATAGGTCAGACTAGAAGGAACACATCTAACTCGTACCGCCATCTCCTTCGCTGTTTTATATTATAAGCTTTCTCATAAAATTTAACTGTTTAACAGTTATTTATTAAGAAGATTATAATGCTCGTGATAAAAAGTAGAATTAAATACAGAATATAAATAGAACTACGATTGAAAAGTATTTAAAAACCAACAGAACTATGTATTGTTTAAATTACTTTTAATTAATTGTAAAATAATGTATCTTAATTATGAAAACGGATTTAAAGAGACTGAGACTAGAAACAGACTGAGCCCACAGCACAAATCGTCCGCGCGCGTTTTTAGATCTGAACGTTTGAATTGGTATCGAGATCGACGACCTAGCTAAAGACATATTTATCAAAAACGATACCATCCCATGTTTCTTTCTACTTATGGAGAACCAGGTCATGTCGAGCTATTGGAGTCACTGTGATTTAATATCTGCACACCTGCTTGCGGATTGAATACATTAGACGCCAGTAATAGTCTAGATAGGAGATCTACATGTAACTGTTATATTATATTCTGCAAATATATGATTTTGATTTGAACTGAATAATCTAACTTAATAATTTCTAGACACCATTCATTTCAAACATTTCGTCGCGTACGTTGCATGGCGTGAGCTCAGACTGTTTCTAGCTGATTGAAAACCCAAAAAGTCAGTGATTATGACAGTCATTCATTTTCAAGATTTGTTTTTCGTAAGTTACGATGAACGCTTTACATTTGTAATGAGTGGCTTTCGTACATTGCCAACGCTTTCTGGGACCTTTATACGACGTTCTTACGTGAAAACGATACCTGCCCATGGTAAGCACTAAATTTCCATACTTCGTAGGTGCATGCGTCGGAACTGCAAAAAAAAAATTACCGCGACAAATCGTCAACCTTTAGATGTTTCTAATAATTTATCGACGGTCAAGTTTGTAAGGTAAAATGGAACTGCAAAAAACATCAGGGTCATGAATTATATAAAAATATTTTCTAACCCGGAGGTGACGTCAACCAGTACGTACCCATTCGCTTCCGCACACTACACACACGACGAAAAACCGTCGAAGAATTCCCCGCTTCCGCCCATAGGTGCACTCGTGCACCTAGGCGAAACCTCCTTACCCTCTTGTAGCATCTGGCAACAGCCCAAGCCGAGGTTTGCACCTAAGTGGTGGCCCTTGCGCGTGTTGCCCCAACCTAACTTTACCGTTGTGGCGCCATCTGCGGTCAACAGCATTATAGTCCATTCGAAAAAAAAAAATAGTCCAAATTATTTATATGAATAATAAGAAAAAAAAAATATTAGCAGATAATCATAATTCCTTATTTATTTAGAAACCTCTGTGGTGTCTTTACATTTATGAGGCCTATGTCCAACAGTGGACTATATAGGCTGATGTTGTGGTGTCTTTACAGGTATACATGTAAAGAATGATCAGCCCTAAAGCGATGCTATATCTAAGTTATTTATAAGTTAAATAACTTAGATATAGCATCGCTTTATCTCTAGTGTACTAATACGATCGGTACTGCATTTTGTATAATTTTTTAATATTTTATTATCAAGAAAAACTGCGTTTTATTCGGTTTTAATGATTATGTTCTCCATTAATAGCAACAACTTTGCTGTCATAAGTGAGGATCACGGATTTGCACCCCTTGTTGATAGCTGTGCAGCGCCAACGTATCTTCGGACCAAGGTTATTGCTCCTGCTAGTTCTGTTATATCTGTACTTTCCCATCAGAATGCAAGGATTACCAAGACGCGTCGTTACAAAAGTCACCTGATCTACAACAAAGTATTTTGTATTATAAATTATTAAATCAGAAAGTTCTAAAGTTATGAGTTAGCATTTAGGGTAGAATCCCTACCTATTTATAATAACTTTATAAATAAAATAAGGGCTTGCATGGGTCATGACATGAATAAATAAGCCTTTAGTTGTTCACATTTTGTTTCACTGTAAACCATTAATGTCTTGTGTTTCTGGGTTCAAATGATTAAATTTTCATATATCATTTATTTTTGCCTGCACGTACATTCATTATTAAGTTTAAGTGCATGGTTTTCTTTCTTTCTTCTTATTTCTATTACAATGATACTTTAACTTTCGCCACTTTCGAGTGTTCCAAAACCACGTCGAAATACCTACTCGAAAAACCCACGCTTCACGGTCAACAAAGACACTGTTGCATTGACCCAACGGAGGAAGATTATGAAGTTGGCACCCTATGAGTATGAACACAGGGTACCAATTATAAACCTGTTAAGAAATCGGCTACATATGCATACGGATGTTGCGGATTTCATTGTTGCCACGTTGCGCTATGACTTGTAGTCCGATTACAACAGATGAGGTTTCGTATGATTTGTCTTAACACCTCAATAGTTTACGCCTACACTTTAGCTTATAAACTGACTATTAACTTTACTTAGATCCCCATTTTTATCTGACGTGACATATGACGTATCGTTCACATGAACACTTTATACCATCAGTGGTTATGGTCGAGCTTCATCCACAGAATGTCATTGTGTAATGTGTAGTAGTAGACTTGAATCCATTCCTGGCGCGCGTGCAAGCCCAGCGAGCCTTAGGGCCTTTGCTGGTGCTCCACTTGTTGTATCTGTAGTTGCCGATCACAGGGTTCTCAAAACGAGACTGTGTGAATACTACTCCTACAAATACCTCTATAAGTTTAGCATTATGAGTTTGAGGCATTATAACATAGAAACATACATATAGGTCGGTACTACTAATTACAACTTAGATAATATAAAACTTAAACTGCAAATAAATTATAAGCTTTTGTATTTAATCTTCTGGTGTAGCATAGTACGTAGGGTTAAGAATCTACGGTTAATTCACCGTGTGTTAGCCGGCGCCGTCTAGAAGATTCCATAGCTAGAAGTAGCGCAAGAAGGTCGAAGCCATACGGATTAATCAATAAGATTCATTGACACGACACGAATGAACCGTAGATTTGTACGGTTAAACGTGTGTGTAGAAGAGCCCTTAGGCCAACATTATTACTGCTAGCCTATACCGGTAACATCGATTACGTACTCGATGACACTATTTTTTTGGCAATGTAAGCAATCACTACACTCAATTGAAAAATATCATTCCGATAGGAACCTATGGTTTCTTTGAATCTTTTGTGGATCTTCGTGCAGCAAGTCAGCAAGTCGACTTTGTGTTTGCCTACGAAGACATTCAGTATAAAATTAGGATCCGCGCAGACTTCCATTCATACATGTTAAGTTATTTTTACTTCTTCCTCTTCTGCCATATACGGCTGAGAGTCCTTTTAATACTGTGGAAGTCCGGTATTCTTCCATCTACATCGAGACCCGACTCTTCTAGGTTGCTCACAGTCTCTCGGTACGCATTCGCAATAGAAACGCCGTCGTTCTTTATTCTCATTCTACAGTTCTCGAATTCCATAAAGATTGCGTTGCCTACGAAATCTGGGGTACAGACATGTGCGTCTTCTTTGTATATAGTATTGGAACTTGTCATAAATAACTTCGCATAGCAAGCTGGTCTTTTGACGCAGCGCCACACAGTTGAGCCACACTGGTTTAATTTGACGCGGTGGTATCTATGCCCTCTTCGAACTAGTAACGGTTTACCTTTTTGAGAAGTACAGAAATCAAAATCCAAAGTTCCGGATGCCGCTTGGTTTTGATCTGAAATTTCATGAATTTAAGCACTTCGAAAAGGAAATAGTTCAATAAACAATATTCGCCTACGTGGTTTTAGATAGATATTTTTAATTATGATTTGATTTTGAACATATAATGAATAAAACAAATATTTCAGGTTGGTTTTCACACTTTATTTAAAGCTTTATTGTACTCCAGAGAAAGAAAATAACAAAAGACATTATAAAGATAAGTACACTGGGCATAGTTTTATATTGCACTTGTAATTATCTGGACATATTTTATCGACATAAAATTCGTTGTCATACCTACATAGCGTTTATTCAATTAAAAAAATTGAAAATTTTCTTATTTAGTTACCAGTTAAGTTTGTCTGTTTTTAATTCCCTTTGCACGGTACAGCGGGTCTCTAACACCCTTCAGGTCTTGTATCTGCCCTTCATGTGGAGGACTGCATACGAGCCCAGACTTTTGCAGCTTGTGAATATTCGCGGTACGTGTCCTCAACAGAAACACTACTGTTCATTCTGATTCTCACCTTATCGTTGTTATTACGCTTACAGGATTATTTGTTTTATTCGATATTTATAAAACACATTGTATATTATAATATAAAACATTTTATATGGTCGGAAACTCGAGGCATACGTAATATTTTTAGCTTTCATGATTTAAAATAGGAGGCATTCCATAAATATAAATTTCTCGGCAAATAGTTGTTAACAGCATAGGTTTAAGCCGCACATCTCTTGTACAGATCGATTATATTTAAAATGTGAATAATTGCTACGGGGCTGATCTCCTACTATGATTAGTATGCAGGTTGAAGTAGGATAATATGTCACGTTCAAGGGTCACGACCTTGGCCGGGCAGCCTCCAGACCGACTGGAGCAGGTCCATCGTAGCGCGCCTCTCTGAACGCTCAGACGAGCTCTGTTGAACCGGTACCCGTCCAGAATCAGCACAGGGTTCCCAGCTTTAGTCCTTGTGAATATAGGCTCACCTGTAATCCATAGTTAAGTAGCTTAGAAACTTTAATTTATGTGCAAAGAAAGTGACGATCCTGATAAAACGCAGCGATCTCTCTTCTATCTGCTATCTTCTTAAGTAGTTAAAAACCGTTTTGAATAATAAAATAGATTATTTTTCTATGTGAATGCTCCTGCGTTACTTATTTATTTATTTTTTTGGTCACAAACATTACATTAGAAGTTTTCCACAGCCCTTGAGGACAAATATGAGATTCTGGAGAAAGAAGTAAAAAATCCCATTAAAAAAAATCTGTGGTATCAATTAAATACTGTGGACAAAAGGCAAGGTTTGAAGGTCCTGAAAATTATCTATAATTATATTTCAACATAGTCCATTCGATCTTATTTTCCAAAATCTATTATGTAATAAACAACAAAACAATACTGACACTTATTCAATTTCAGTTTTCTCAGCCTTCTGTGTAGCACTTTATGAACAAAGCACTCCCCTTTACCTGAACAACATTAAAACAGTAATATACTTACTAATTCTTAATACTACATACCAGTGGGTAACCTACAGTTTAATATTCATATTTGTCTATCGGTTAGTGGTTATGACTATAAGTTGTAGTAACGATGACCTCGTCAACAGTACCGAGGCCGGCGCGGCAGCAGGGGGCTCTGCTGCACCTCCAGCGCGCCTTCGACCCCTTGGAGCTCAGTCGGGGCGGTTGTACCGGTAGCCTTGCCACACCAGCACTGGGTTGCCAGATTTTGTCGTCTCAAAATGCGGACCTAATAAACAAAAATAAATAATAATAATAAAATAAATAATGCTGGACAATCCACACAGTATCATCTAGCCCCAAGCTAAGCAGAGCTTGTGTTATGGGTACTAGATGATTGATATACATAATACAATATTATTAAATAGATAGATATTTTTTATTATACATAGAAAACAACCAGAACCCCTGAACAAATATCTGCAGATCGTACAAATATTTGTCCCGAGGCGGGAATCGAACCCGCAACCTCCTGCGTCGCAGGCGGACCTTCGCCCACCGCGCCACAATGGTCGTCAAAAATGATAGCTTAATGTAATCGTTTACTACGATTTGGTATACTAATGCAAAACTGTAAAAGCAGCCATAATACACATAAGCTTTAAAGCTTTATAATAAGATGTAATATACGTACTTCTTTAAAAAATATTTTAAATAATGATTTATGTACTAGTTTACGATCAGTGGTTATGAGAAGTTTGCAGAGGTTGCGAGTAACCGCATTTAAATGCACATATGCGAGCCGTTTCCCTAGCAGTGGGATTAATTACTCTAAAGCAAAATATCAGCGTGTTTTAATAACAGTATTTTTAATTCTTCTTTCTAGTCATCAGTGGTTATGAGTATTGGTTTGAGTAACGATGGCTCCGTCATACGTTACGACACAAGCGCGACAGCCAGAGCGGGCTTTGATGCAAGTCCAGCGACCTTTGGCTCCCTTGTAGTTCGATCTGCGGTTGAACCTGTATCCTTGCCAGACTAGCACGGGGTTGCCAGACCTTGTCGTCTCAAAATGTGGACCTATAATATAATATAAATTAAAACGTAATAGTGGAACGGTATTGAAGATAGTAGTAGTAGGACGCCCTCCGGCCAGGTGGGATGACGATCTGCGAAAGACTGCTGGCAGATGCTGGATGCGACAAGCCGAAGACAGGGCGCTATGGCGCTCATTAGGGGAGGCCTATGTCCAACAGTGGACTAACATAGGCTGATGATGATGATGATTGAAGATAGAGATTTTGTAAGTTACTATATCTTATTAGGGCGACTTTTGCAACCTTAGCAAATTTGCGATTCATCATTACTTACTATGAAAATGAGGGTCAAAAAATCAAAAGAAGAAATGCTAACTATGAATGAAAATAATATTACTCGAAACTCTGTAAAACAATTGCGGTGCAGATACACGCAAATCATTGGTTTTCTTTATTAATACTTGAATACTCACTGTCAATATATTGTAATTTTTGCATTTAACTCGATATATAAATTTAGACATAAAAATTGTTCATTATAATTCATATTTGTTATTGTTATTCATAAAGAGCATGTAATCTGATAATTATTTTGATAACATTCTTATAGCAAAACCTTTCCAGCTTACTTTATAATGTTATCTGTGATGTTATCTGTGATCTGTTCTATATTTTTTTTAAATGGTTAAGAAACTCGTTTTGAGCCAAGGAGGAAACGCATTCCAGTTTGAAGTATAAAACCTCTTTCAACAATTTTTATTTTCTAAGAAGGTAGAAAGTTTTTTTGAATGAAACCTCCTTATAAGGCTAGTTCTAATCTCAAGCACTTTTTTCGTTGGCTGCTATAAGATGGCGTCAGTATGGCGTCAATAACATAATTGAATACAAAAAAATATAAGTAGCTAAAATAAACGTACGTCACGGCTTCAGTGTACTGCTGACCACACTGTGATAGCCTTGGCCAGCGCTACACTGCGGTAATATAGGTACTATTGTGGCCAGTTGTGGAAATTGATAAAAAGGATGAACAACTTTTCATCTATTCTATACTTATAAAGATTATCTACATAAATACTCTTATTATAAAGAGGTAAGATTTGATTGCTTTAATTGAATAGGCACCGAACCACGATTTAAAAATTCTTTCACCACGCTTTCACCATTACAATCCAAAATTTTCCGTGATGCTGTAGAATATTTTATAATTTGTAATAAAAAAAGAAAAATATCAATGAGAGGATGGCATCAATGGTTGTGTTCCAGGTTAGACTTCAAAATGATATCATCCAACGTGATCACAGAGGCGCGGCATTTCGTCCTTGTCTTGAGGGAGCACTGCCATCGGAGCCGACCCCCGAGGTTACCCCACTTAGAAAACCGGTGCCCTTTCACCACCAGCATGTAAGTTCCCCGCTTTGTCATAATTCTAGTAGCTGGAAACATACCGCGATCATATATCACAATCTCCCTTTTATTTCATTAGGCTGCAGCAAACCTTAATAAATACGCATTTTCTTTCTTTCAAATGAAACTCTCTTGACCTATATTAACAATAGTTTGAGCTGATTCTTAGGGTTAATTAAGCTCGAAAAATTTATTTCGGATTGTTTTGTTTACATGAAAACAGTATGTTTTATTTAATGTATATTTTAAATATGAAAGACAAAATAATTTCCATGATTAAAATTTTCATTGAATAAATGCTACTTAATCCGCCACCGAATATAAATGGCACGGCAATCATGCCGTGACCTGCATGAGAAAAAGTTACATTAACATACATAAAATAAATTAACTAGATTATTATTATTACAATTAGATGCTCACTTTTAAAATACAGCAACAGAAAAATATTATACCTACCATTTACACACACACAAAATACAGCAACAGGATAATGTTGCACCTAACACTTACCGGCTAAATTAACCCACCCCCACCCTACAAAGTACGTCAACCATAGAACTAGGATAAAAGTTTTTAGTTATTATTATGTCATAGTTGGCGGAACTCATTATGAATGTATTTGTAAGAGGTTTATCACTAATGGTATAAATTTCAGTGGTCGCAGGGACGCAGAACACCTTACGCTGAAGAAGGCTAAGGGATAAAAGTTTAGTATTCTTCAAACGCAAAAGAGGTTCGTCGCTAGCCTGCTTACATTCGTAAAAAATAGGTTTAAATAGTAAAGTATTATTTAATCGTAAAAACACTTTTAAGCAAAAAGTAAGATGCACTGTTTTGTCATGATATTGGAGATTTCATAAAACATTATACAATCGCACGCACGACCTACGAAACAAATCGGTCTTACGGAGATTTTTGGAACTCATTTGACGCCACGATGTCGGAAATACCAATATTAAGTATATCTTTTATTTATTTCTTGAGCGAGAACATAGTTGATAGCTAATCGCTTGTTGAATGTTTCTAACGCTAGTTGGAACCAGTGAAGGTGCTACGACGGATACCGGTTCGCCGTGGTGTGGGCTTGCGGGTCGTGGAAGCCCATGACCCTGACTATCGCATTGTCCACCGTATGTAGTGAAGCTCGACAGCCCTTTTTAGCTTTGACACAGACCCATCTAGTTCTTCCGCAGTATTCGCTGACTCGGTTAAAACGGTGCTGTCCTATCATTATCACAGGGTTGCCGCGCTGAGATTCTGCAAAGACTGGCTTCAAATCTGAAATTGTATTGATGAATTGGTTGATGTTCGTTGTTGTCTACTTTTATTTTTGCAATAAGTACTTCACCAAATGAGCTATAGTTGAAAAATAGGTTTTACATACAGTAAAACAAACCTGATTATTGTTCAGAACTTCGAAATGTACTTATAGTTAACTTACTTATATGGCCTTATTTAACATGCGATTAATTTAAAAGAAACAAAATACAATTAACATTATAAACCATTGTAATGTTTCAAAATAAATAATATAATTATATATAATAACGCAAGCTGACCTGTACGAAACAAAACGGCTTATTCGTCAACTCGCTCGAATGATTCACACGAGCTCGCGCGAGTTCTGATTTTACCTTATTTTAACTACTTTTTCTGTCGTCAACTCGCTCGATTCTTAAATCCGAGGTATACGTACAGATATTTACAAAAATTAAAAAAAATCAGGAACACAGCTGTGTCTATCATCTCGTTTGATGCAGTTGTTGCTCTCAATAACTAGTCTCGCTTTGCATACAGTTCTCTTCGCACACCTCCAAACACATGAGCCATCCTTATTTTTTCGGTCTTCGTTATATTTATGTCCTCCATGAATTAGTATCGACTTTCCTCGCTGGGATGTAATTACTTCAGTTTCATTACTAGATGGACCTGCTTGTGATCCACCTCCTGAAATATGTTACAGGTACCTTTGACCATCTTCGAGGTACTAATATTATAAAGAGGAAAGATTTGATTGTTTGTATGTTTGTTTGTTTGTTTGAATTGAATAGGCTCCGAAACTACAGGACCAATTTGAAATATTCTTTCACCATAAAAATCCTAAAATTTCCGTGATGAACATAGGCTATAAAATATTTTCAGATAAGTTAGGGATCCGTATGAAAAATTCAATAATTAAACAGTGCGCTATACATATTTATTTTCTATTCTATTTATTTTCTATTATGGCTTCGGGCACGATGCTTGCCTTTTCTCTACGGCCAGTGTCAGTTATGGAGTGTCGAGTCAATGTCAAAAACCCCAATGCTGTAAAAATGTAAGGGATCCGTATGAAAACTGTGAAACCATTTTTTTCCATGATTAATTTATCAAGACAAAGAGCAAGTTTTCAATAAAGGTACTTTATTTGATAAAAAGTTTGTCTAATAGGTAGGTAATTCAAATCACAATCACAACATCAAATCTTTCCTCTTTATAATATTAGTAAAGATGAGAATAATAATGATAAAAGAGTCACTAGGTTTCTGCGTTCCTAGCGTATGAGAGCTCAAAATTGTGTTGTGGTAAAAAAAGAAGTAAGTAAGTAATGCAAAGAACACAATTCAATCATGCTGAAAAAGAGTAAATATTAAACTAATGGTTCGTGAATAGACGACGATTTTATTTTCATAAACACTACAAGGATGCGCACAAATTACTTTAGTTTACGTTAATCTAAATCCATTTAAGTAAGCTAAGTATATTTATATTTTTATCTGGAATGCTATCCGTTACACTCCAATCATTATTATTATATACGACTTAAAGATAATGTACAGACAATTTTGTACTCGTTTTTACTTCAAATCTACTTAATTAGTCAAACAGCTAAATGCCGATACTCCTTCTAAAACCTAAAGTAATATTATAAACTTATAACTACTCGAAAGCTGAATATAGATCTCAAATCAGATCAGTTAAGCTACCTGCAGATTGTTTTCGAAATGTTAGCTCAACTGATCCAATTCTAAATGGTTCTAATTTCATTTAACTCTACGGAAGGTTGCTGTGGGTCTTGCCGCTGTTTACAGCACACTAGGAGTGGTTATGCCATCCGTTGAGCTTCATGAGCCGATCGTCGACTGTGACCGCGACGCAGCGGCAGTCATGCGTCCTCCTGGCGCAGCACTCCCACCAGGTCTTGGTCTTTCGTGTCAGCTTCTTGTTGAACCGGTAGTTCCCCCACGAGATAGTGGGATTCCCGAACCTAGTCATTTCGAACTTGATCTGATCGCACTTTTTAGAGGCAGTTGTTTGCACCGATGCCAACACTGCTGCAACTGCTGTAAATACGAAACCATTTAGGTCTTCAATTTATCACTTGCTCCTAACTAAACTTAATACTATAATATCGAAATTAACTAACAAATAAATTTAACTACCTTTAAGATTTCTTCCTTATTTCATACCTGAATAAACATCTTGCAAGTTCAAAAACTTATACAAACCCTCTCAATTATTATTTGGAGGCAAATTGAAGATTTTTTTTATGAAGAACTTATAATTATGTAGTTTTTACCTGGAACAAATGAAATAGAAGTCAGAAACAATCCTTTTCACAAATAATCCTCGCAAAATTTAACTGTAATGTGATCATTTTGAGTGATTTTATTTAGAAACATGATATAACGCATTTTATAATTACCGTTGCATTGAACTTTAAGTTTTTACAATATGTCTCGAATTTCCCCGCTTAGATGAGTTGTAACTTAACTCATGTAAGCTGCTAAGAGAATTGGTTTTGAGATAATATCACTAAAATGATCACCAACGAATACTTCAATTGATTAATAACATAGTAAAAACCATAATGGTGCAATTACATTTACAAAGTATTGTAGTTAAAACTAGTACGGATCGTTAAATGCCCTAAATTTCTTCACGGTGGTGAGTTTCATTTATCATTTCGTCAGTCAGTTGGTAGTGCAGCTTCGACATGCTTGGATGTTCAGCATATTCTGGGATTGGCCGCATCTCACGCATAAGCTGGATTCGCTTTCTGCCAAAAGCCAAGCATGACCTAAAATATTAATTCAGTGTGAATACCAATAAATACAATATAAAAAAAAACCATACATAAGTGCTACAGAATACCCGTGTAGTGCGAGATCTCTCGCACTATAATAATAAAAATATTATAATCATAAGTTGTCATTCTAATTATTGGTACCTAGCTGTAAGTTTATCACATTAATAAGAGTCTGAAAAACGCAATCACATGTAGGTACATACGGCAAATTCATGATTTTATTCACAAAGTTTAATCGGAAAAAATTATACTTTAAAACCAATAATAGTGTGTAACTTATAGGAGTAAAAGTTAAAACCTACTGAATCAACGGAACCTTGTAGTAACATATGTATACAGAGTCCCCCTACTATAATGCCCTATGCAGGGGAAATACTAGAAAAATAGAAAAAAAATTGGTACCCTCCATGTTACATTATTACCTATATAATATTAACAGTTAGGTACATACATTGTATATATTATTTTACGACATAATTTTTTTTTTCTCACAATGGAGGTATCCATTGTGAGAAAAATTATGTCGTATATATGTATATACCATACAAAGACAGATTGTCATCGATGTTCTTAGAGAATATATTAAAAATAGTTTTCATGTCTCATCTCATGTACTTTTAGTTGTTAAGCTTTGTAATATAGATAAGCAGAATTAAACTGTTTGTTAAAGACTATTTATTGGATCTTTTTCTTTGAGCTCTATCTTGCCGTAATACAGTTTTATAACTAGCACGGAAGGTACGAGACAAACAACATATGGATGGAAGCCTTAAAGTAACTAATTTCTATAGCACAAGCCTTAAGATGTTATGTTATTGTTAAAATGAATTGTTTATAGAACATAAGTAAATAGCTGTATTAAACTTTAAGGCTAACTGTAAATCTTTGTGGAAAAATAAAAATTATTCTTTTTGGAAAAAATAAAACAAATTATTAAAAATTATTCTAATTAAAAATTATTCTTATTCTTTTCGTGAAACTTTTTATTTGCCCCTACGTTTCTATCGCGTTACAACGATCGCGGCCACCCACGGGGCGACTACTTCTAGTTACAGCCGAGAATTCACGATAATTTTCTATGCTATACGACCTCTTCATTTGTCTTTTTTGGACGATGGCTGAAACGCAATATAATACCTACCCAAGACCTAAGTCTTCAATATGGTTTTTATGAAATGGCTACTCCTTTTTTATTTTATTTTATTTCATGATTGTGATTATTATTGAAGATGGTAGCCTGTATGGTATCAAACTTGAGTAAAGTTTTCATTCGGGCCTTGCAGTTTCGATTGTTGCATCTCCAATAGGTGTTTGGACCTCTTGTATAAGTCTTTGAGAGCCTATACCCTCCTGCGAGCAGCATCGGTGTTCCCCGCGGCGATTGAATCAGCGTTATATCTGAAACATAGACCGGTTTCCATTATTATTGCTCTCAACTATAAGTACATGCATGGCATGCAAATATGCATACAAACAAACGATTTTATAATATGGTAACTGTCGCACTTTGTTCAAAATACATAGGTATTTATCGTTCTTCTATTTTTTGTTCTGGGTTAGGTAAGCTTTAAAGATGAAAGTTGGCGATTTTATTTTCTTGTCGTATTTGATAATCATAACTCTTCGTTCAGTACATTCAAATCAGTATTTAAATACATAAGAGAAATATATTAATAAAATCTCTATTTCTCGACTACATCGAACAATATGGCGTGGATGTTTGTTTATAATATTTACTCACTCGGAAAACTATGTACCAAAAGTTAGAACTCAGTTTATGTAATTTCTATTTGCATAATTCAACAAATTATTTCTAATTGCATGTTTCGTTTTAATTAATCTGTCACAACAAAGCTACCAATTAAATTACTTCTGAAACAGCGATCTTATTGAAGAAACTTCATTATTCCGATATCATAGTAAATACCCCGTTGTAAGCGTTTCCAGTCCTAGTGATTGTGAACTGAGTTGCATTTAATAATACATGATAATGCATTAGAGGTATAGTCTTGCAATGTGTGGAGAAAGGCTTTGCATCCAGTCGTATGATGGGAGGTACATCTCCAATAGATTTTGGCACCACGGGTTTGGTTCTTATTGAATTTGTAACCTGATACTACGATGATAGGATGACCCCGCTGTGACGTGGCAAAAGATATATCTGGAAATAAAACGATATTTACCATACCGATGCTATTTTACTTGGTCTTTCACTAGAGATAAGCATTTGTAATTTAATTTGTAAAACTTTGTAGCAGTATGAACAATTTTACGAAAAAGAGACAGCGTGATTGGCTCTTATTTAAGTTTAACGGCATCCATTATCATAAAAACAAATCATTCTCAAATAGAAAAAAAAGCAAATCTTACACAAAAGCTAGAATTTCACCGATAATCTGTGCATGAATAACAATAAAATGTAAGTAATTATGTACGTTATAGCATTTGATAACAGTAATGTCATCTAATGTGTGAATGACGGCCCGACAGCCCTTAGTTTGCGCGAATCTCCAGTTGATCATGTCTCCTGTAACCTATGATTATGGAGCATGTTGCAATTTACGACTAGAACGGGATTGCTTCTCTGTGACTTGGACAAATGTAGGTACATCTGAAAACATTATCAATTTAACTAAAAATATCACATGAATACTCACATGCACCTCTGCGGACGAGAAGAGTAAAAGGAAGACCTCGTTTATTAACCAGCAGCGTGTAAAGTATAGGCAGATAAATAAAAAAAAAGTGGAAAATATATTATTCTAATTTTTTACTGTCGAACTACGATACATTTATATACTAACACACAATAACAAAAACATATTTATCGGCCATTATGATGACGGGCCTTTTTTTAGAGTCAAATCATGAATCATTATCCCATAAACATTAATTGAAATTAACATTAAAAGCAAAAATAAGTAAATAGCTGTAACTGTTACAGCTATTTACTTTTTTTTTTTATAACTGTTACAGTTATTAGGTTCAATGATTTGTTTTTCAGTTTCAGTGATTGTGAACATTGTAACATTTAATCACGGTCATATCTTCAAGAGTGTGTAGGATGGCTCTACAGCCATGTTGGCAATGGGTTGAACACCTCCAATGAACTTTCGCACCGCACGTTTGTTTTCTAACAAAAGAGAATCCTTCCACTAAAATGAGCGGACGACCGCGTTGTGACGTCGCAAAAGTTATTCCTGATGTTAAGCGGGAAACGGCGTCTATAACAAAGAAAATTTATTAAAAAGTACAAAAAAATCGGTAGCGGCTACTGAAACAATAACACTTTCCGATAGGTACCATAAAATACATGACCAGAATACCATGAACAAATATTTGTAGATAGTACAAACAAATATGTGTCCAGAGGCAGGAATCGAAACCTGAAACTTCCTGCATTGTAGACGAACCTTTGCCCACTGCGCCACTGATGTCGTCCAGGGTCAACCACAACTCTATTTATATGCATAAAGTATACAAAATATAACTACATATATTTTATAACTGTATCCATAGGCATTAAAAAAAGCGTATACAGCGTATCATAAACGTTCAAAGTACTAATATGATATTATCAAATCATATTTACTGCAAGAAAACAAATAATGCGGGATCTAAGAAAACTTGATTCACGCAGTTAATAAGGAAGTCATTTCTTTACTTTTATTTAACAATAAGTGATGAGATATAGTGATAATGTATAAATAATACATTATACAGTTCTATGAACTGAAACTTGTAAAAACGGTTTATTCTATAAACATTAATAGAAATGAACATAGAAACCAAATAAGTAAGCAACTATAACTTTTATTTTACAAGAACTTTTTCTTCCTAAAATCATTTTAAATGATCCTTTTTTATCGCTTTTTGTGATTGTGAACATTATAACATTTGATCACGGTCATATCTTCAAGAGTGTGGAGGATGGCACGACAGCCATGTTGGCAATGTGTTGAACAACTCCAATGAAGTTTTATACCGCACCTTCTTTTTTTAAAAAAAGGGTATCCTTCCACTAAAATAAGCGGACGACCGCGTTGTGACGTCGCAAAAGTTATTCCTGATGTTAAGCGGGAAACGGCGTCTATAACAAAGAAAATATATTTTAAAAGAAACAAAGAAGCTTGTTAGTTATGGGTGCTGGAACAATAATACTTTCCAATACTATAAAATACAAGATTACAACACCATGAACATGAACAATGTGTAGATCGTACAAATATGTGTCTCGAGGCGGGAAGTGAAACCTGAAACCTCATTGTAAATCTTTGCCGATGGGCGAAGATTCGTCTGCGATGAGGTTTCAGGCCACTGCGCTACCGAAGTCATCAAGGAGATACATGTACGAGTACATCATGTTACCTACGCTAAGATAAAATCCGACTTCATTTATCTGGATAACAAATATATAAAAGCTCAAAACAACTTTACCTATGTATGCCAGATTAAAGATGAATTTTACATAAAACACAATCCAGATATGATAATGATCACGTAGTCAACAAGGACACATAAAGATACTTAAACTTAACTTACTTATCAATCCGTGGGGAATAAAATCAAAGGAACCGTTTCGGTAACATATACGAAAGTGAAATAATTTTCAATATTTGTCCATTATTGAAGGAGATGATAAATAAATAATTTAGATTATTATATTTATTTTACATGAAAATTAAACAAAAAAATCGACGAACGTACATGATATACAAAACACAAAAAACTATTCATGGAAAACCTATTTTCAAAGTCGCTAAAAAACAATTATAATATTTGTCAGATTTAATACAATCATACATGAGTTTTTTTTTTCAAAAATTGTAAGTATTTAATGCTTCAAGAAGTTAGAACACCTTACAAAAACTAAAACAAAAGCACAATCTGCATTTATTTATGTACCGTGGCTATTATTTTAACTTAACCCCTCTGTTAAGTTCGAAGTCAACCGTTATTTATACAGAATTATTTTAGAATCTTTGGTTGAAATGGAGATAGCAACAAATTTTAAATAAAAACAACAAAAAAAAATATTTGAGAAACTAAAACTAGTAAAATTACGAGACTTAGAACGTGCCAGGGGGTCAGCTAACGATGATCAGTATCTTTACAAATTTATAAAACAATGAAAAACAATAAATGATGTATCATCATCATCATCATCACATCATCATCATCATCTGATGATGATGATGATGATGATACATCATTTATTAGGTAGGCTGATGCCTATGTTAGTCCACTGCTGGACATAGGCCTCCCCTAATGAGCGCCATAGCGCCCTGTCTTCGGCTTGTCGCATCCAGCATCTGCCAGCAGTCTTTCGCAGATCGTCATCCCACCTGGCCGGAGGGCGTCCTACACTACGTTTACCAAGTCGCGGTCTCCACTCAAGAACACGTTTACCCCAGCGGTTATCGGTTCTTCGTGATATATGGCCGGCCCACTGCCACTTCAGTTTGCTAATTCTCTGAGCTATGTCGATGACTTTAGTTCTCTGTCGGATCAATTCGTTACGAATCCTATCCTTCAGAGAAACTCCGAGCATAGCACTTTCCATAGCTCGCTGAGCGACTTTGAACTGGTGGACCAACCCTATCGTGAGTGTCCACGTCTCAGCTCCGTAGGTCATGACTGGTAGGACGCACTGATTAAAAACTTTCGTTTTTAAATATTGCGGTATGGATGACGAGAAGACTCGACGTAGTTTTCCGAACGCTGCCCAGCCTAGCTGGATCCTCCTCTTGGCTTCCTTCTCGAAATTGTTTTTACCCAACTGCAAAATCTGCCCGAGGTAAGTGTACTCAGAAACAATTTCGAGAAGGTGGCCATGTACGATCACCGGTCTTGGATCAATGTGGCCATTGATCATGATTTTGGTTTTATCCAAATTCATGCCAAGACCGATACATCGGGAGGCTGAAGCTAGACTGTCCAGCATCCGGTTCAGCTCCTCTAGCGACTCCGCCATTAAGACTATGTCATCAGCGAATCGCAGGTGTGAGATGTACTCGCCGTTTATGTTGATGCCCTTGTCTTTCCAGTCCAGCGTCTTAAACATATCTTCCAACGCGCTCGTGAACAGTTTCGGGGATATAACATCCCCCTGCCTCACTCCTCTGCGCAGTTGGATCGGTTTAGTCTGCTGGTCCTGTACTCGGACACTCATCGTAGCGGCTTCGTAAAGACATCTCAGCACCTCGATATAACGATAGTCTACTTGGCATCGCTGTAAGGATTGTAGAACAGCCCAGGTTTCAACGGAGTCAAAGGCCTTCTCATAGTCCACAAAGGCCAGACACAGGGGCTGATTATACTCTTCGGACTTCTGTATAATCTGCCTCACTGTGTGAATGTGGTCTATGGTACCATATCCTCCGCGAAACCCAGCCTGCTCCGGTGGCTGAAACTCGTCGAGTCTCCTAGCGAGACGGTTCGATATAACTCGTGAGAATAGCTTATAGACGTGACTTAGGAGCGAGATGGGTCTATAATTTTTAAGGAGGGTTTTATCTCCCTTCTTAAAAAAGAGCACCACCAAACTCCCACTCCACGCCTTTGGAGTTCTCCCACTGTGAAGGACGGCGTTGAAGAGGTTCCGTAACTCCTGTATAACAGGGTATCCTCCAGCTTTTAAAAGCTCTGATGTTATTCCGTCCTCACCGGGCGCTTTTCCATTTTTAAGCTGCCTCAGAGCTAACACAATCTCATCTTGACTGATGTCTGGCAGTTCGTCGGTATAGTGGCGTATCAAGGTGGCTCTAGAATCGTGGCCGTCTCGTTGGGAACGGGGAGCATGAGCAGCGTATAAACGGCCATAAAAGTCCTCTATCTCGGCTGATATCTCCGGCTTCGACAATACGGTCCTTCCGTCGTGCGTTGTAAGCTTCGACAGGTGGCTCCTGCCAAGCTGCTGAGTGAATACTTTGGACCCTCGGTTTCGCTCTATCGCCTTTTTAATGAGGCGTGTATTGGAGCTCCGAAGGTCGCGCCGTACCATCTTCGCAATTCGCTTGTTCAGGTCTGACCTTTCTGACGAAGTCGCTTGGGTGGTTTCCCGTCTTTTTGTCATCAGCCCAAGAGTCTCATCCGAGAGTTTGGACTTCTTACCAGTACGCTGCTTTTTGCAAAACTTGATGCCCTCGTCCCTCAAAGTTTCGACCAGATTGTGTAGGTTCTCGTCAGCGTCATCAGTGGGTTCCAAGGCAGCGAATCTATTCCCGAGAAGCTGCTGAAACTTCTCGGTGCCCGCCAGGATTCTGATTGGGTTCGGTCGGAGCGTGGACTTCATCAGACGGTTTCTTTCAAGCTTCAAATTTATATTCAGAGAGCCTCGAAGGAGTCGGTGATCAGATCCGGTATTGAACCTGTTGATCACTGAGACGTCTCTGAATATATGCTTGCTATCCGTCATGATGAAGTCGATCTCATTTTTAGTCACAGAATCGGGACTCCGCCATGTCCACTTCCTTTGGGGCTGTTTCTTAAAGAAAGAGTTCATTAAGAACAGCCCCTCCTTCTCAAGGAAGTTGACAAGCATTTGTCCCCTGTGATTTCGAACACCAAAACCATGCGTGCCTATTCGGGATTCGTTGCCATTCTGGGTTCCGACCTTGCCGTTAAAGTCCCCCATAACAACGTTGAAGTGAGCCTTGGTGGTGTGATGTAAGGCTTTGGATATGTCTTCGTACATATCCTCCACTTCATCATCCGAGTGTGCCGAGGTCGGTGCGTAAACCTGAATGACCTTCAAGCTGTAGCGCTTAGACAGTAGGGTGGAGCGTCAATGTATGAAAAAAAAAATAAAGTAACGTAATCGATTTCGAATACCTGCCAAAAGTTGTATAGGGAAGACAATGACAAGTATATTTTTATTTTATTTTTTAAATATATTTTTTAGCCCTCTACCGTCGTTTGAAATTTGATATTTTTTTCTTTTTACGCAACTTTCTAAAATCTTTCTACTACTGAACACAATGATAAATTACGATTTATTTTAAAGGGATAGGGTAAATAAAACATTTATTTAATGATTACAAAAGTTTTAACAAAAATATTCTGATTAGAACAATTTTTTTTTGTGACACAGCCCATATATCAGTATAGCCGCTGGCATTAAAGTTCAACTTCGGAGTTTTGAATAATTCGAACACCAGGCCTTGGATTTTTTCTAGCTGCGATTATTCGTCTCAAGCCCAGTTCTCTGATAGTATTTTTTTCATCACACAGTATAGTCAATATCAGGTTTTCGGGGTGTGCAAAAAACGCGTTTCTCTGAATTACGTGGTCTCTAATTTTCTTTACATCAGAACTCAAACATCTTGATAATGCAATCAATTTAAAAACATGCGTCGGGCCTTGCTTGAATGAACTATCTTTTTTTTATATTAAACCAAACAGGAGCATAAACTTTTATTATATACTCTGTAAAATTCTTTAGTTTTTAACAAGGATTGGGTGTCGCTACATACAGTCTTAATATTCTATTAGCCGTTGTCAACCATCGTGAGTGAGCCATTTGTCCAGGATTCCTGCGTGACAAATCTAGAGGACAAGTACTAGTAAAGATCTAGTAAAAATGCTCTTTCTAACACAGGTACTTTCTTTTCCTTTGGACAATTTACAAGTGTTAAAATCACAACATTTGGAACAACAAATATCAAAAAGTCCTTTTATTCATTCAGTTTTCCATTGCTGTAGCTTTGATTTAGAGTTATCATTTTGTTTTGATTTTGGAAGGCGAATAAAATGTAAATAGTTATCATAACAGGACTGTAATAATTGTTTTACACGCTGCATGATAACAACAGGCAATGAAGCTTTCCTCCAAACTTCCATTAAATCATGTCCTGCAATCTCAAAAACTTCATAAATTGCGGTTTGTTTACCATTTTTCTCACTTTTCAATTTGTGTCTGATAAACAAATACATTAGCCGTTGTTGGTAATATTAATTCACTAAACAAACAAGGAGATCCATAAATAGGACAGTCTATTTCACTTCGTGTTCTTATATTCGGCATTATTTTATATTAGCACAATCAGACCACGCAACTCACAACGACGAGCTTATCTTATTGATTACTGAACAATATTTTATTACTAAACAAATAAAATAAATTCATAAGACGAAGATAGTAAAAATAGATGACTCGAACTATTCTTATATCAAAGTTCAAGTTGCAAAGCTACGCGCCGACTGTTAGTATCAATTTTGTTTAAAATCGGCGCATTTGATATGTATCGTTTGACTTCACGACAAGCTAAAAATGATGTTCAAATGATTATCTACGACGTATAATATATTTAGAGATACGAAAATATGTTATTCAACATAAAAAATAGTTTAAAAGTTTACTTAAAAAATTTATTAATAAGTCCTATTTTTTCATTATTTTCAAATATTCAAAGATAGATGACTCGAACTATTCTTATATCAAAGTTCAAGTTGCAAAGCTACGCGCCGACTGTTAGTATCAATTTTGTTTAAAATCGGCGCATTTGATATGTATCGTTTGACTTCACGACAAGCTAAAAATGATGTTCAAATGATTATCTACGACGTATAATATATTTAGAGATACGAAAATATGTTATTCAACATAAAAAATAGTTTAAAAGTTTACTTAAAAAATTTATTAATAAGTCCTATTTTTTCATTATTTTCAAATATTCAAAGGGCAGTAGAGGGCTAAAAAAGGGTTGCAATATTTTTTTATTAATTTTTTTCTTAATCTATGCAATAAGCTGCAACTTTTAGGCGGTATTCAGAAAAGCTAGTGTAAAAAATAAAATCTCGCTCCACCCTATTAGACAGCCGAAGGATCAGGTACGCTACCCTGGTCGACACACTGGAGATTTCTTTAACGTTGTTAGAGAGGGCCTTATTGACGAAGATGGCCCGAGTCTAGGGTTACGGTGTCCTCCCCCTCTCTACGGACTTCACATAACCCTAGAACATGCCATTTAATGTTCTCTAACTCCACTTCCAACTGCGCTAGATGGTGATCAAGCCTCAGAGTGCGTCCGTTAAACGTTGCCAGGGTCAGTTTGTGTGGTGGATGGTAGCCTGGGGTAGCCCGGAGATTCTTCGCACCCCCTGCCCCGCCGTTACCATGGCCGCTACCATGGCCAGGAATAGCGAGGCGGCCGGGAACTGGGGGCCATTTTATGGCTGGTTTTATCATATGGGGGATATTGCCCATAATCCCCACGCTGGGCATGCGGGTTGGGGATCGCAGTCCAGTGAGATTGTTCTGCAGAGGGCGCTGCTGCCCGCCCCCCGGTTTGTGTTTGATGTATATTTGATAATAATATAAGGTAACTACAATAAATATATCTAATGATTATGAACGTTATGAACTTTAATGACCGTCTCATTGTCAACCAAGGTGTGTACAACTGCGCGGCAACCCGTGGACCTGGCGTGTGTGGAACACACCCAGTACACCTTAAATCCTTGATGTCTCAGCCTACAAAATCTATAGCCTGATATGGTGATGATCGGCCGGCCTTTTTGTGATGTCCCATAAGTTATATCTGAAAGGTAACAATGTTACTTATTTCTCTAAGAGAAGATTAAATTAAAAACAATCTTAATTAGTCCCAAGCATCAATAAGTCATCTATATAAAACAAATATAAAAATCGACATTGGACATTAGACGTTTATTAATCAGAATGAACCAAAACTAAATATAGGTACCAAAATGTATAAAAAACTCGTTGCCCGTACTTGTAGACCTAGTATTCCTACAGCTGCGGTGCGGCTCAGCAGAGAATGCGGTAATAGAGTCATAAGGAAATATAACACTTTTCCCAGCAGTAGGACCCAGTGGGCTGATCTGAGTAGAGCTTTCTTTTACAGGCAATATTTTCAAAGACCCTAACACTAGTTAACTAAAATAAAATTAATATTCACTTGACTTCTTTGTATGGCAATATTTCCGGTTTGCGACTTTTCTACCAGAATTATCATAGTCATGGAACGGAGAATGTTCACTTGTCCAGTTCAATGATTGTGCACATTGTGACATTTGAGCATTGTCATATCTTCCAGGGTATGTATGACAGCACGGCAACCCTTACTCTGGTGCGTCGAGCAGAGCCAGCGGTGTTTCTGACCGACTGTCATTTGTCTGTAGAATGTGTAGCCCGAGATTGAGATTAGAGGCTTGCCGCGCCGGGAAAGGGTAACTGAAAATATTTAAATTAGTAAATATCAATCGAAATATTACCATAGTCCAGAAATGCTATAGAAATAAACTAGGTATTTCAGGCCACAGGTTTTACGAGTAGCTATTCAATCACAATCACAAGATAAATAAATAAATAATACCGGACAATCCACACAGCATCATCTAGCCCCAAGCTAAGCAGAGCTTGTGTTATGGGTACTAGATGACTGATATACATAATACAATATTATTACATATATTTTTTTTATTATACATAGCAAACAACCAGAACGCCCTGAACAAATATCTGCAGATCGTACAAATATTTGTCCCTATGTGGGAATCGAACCCGCAACCTTGCGGACCTTCGCCCACCGCGCCACAGAGGTCGTCATTCATTAACAAAATGATTCCTATCCCTGTCGATGAATCCTTTGTAGCCGCCGAATCGTGGAGTCAGCTTGTTTGTAAAAGGCTCAGCCAAATGCACATACAACAACATTAACAACTATTGTGATCTTTTCATTAAGTTATTAAAATATGTGAATTAAATCGAGAGTACTTTTTATTAGGTATTAGGCTTCATAAAATTCGCCGTTATCTTTTTGACCAATTTTACTTTTTTCAGTACCAATTTTGGCAGTGATATAATACAAAAAAATTATAAACAAATATAAAATAAAAACCATATTATAACAAATATTTACATATGACCAGATGCTCAGAAATGATTTAAAAACCAAGAGAACCCATACTAAAAAGCGAGGAATGCACAGTTATTATCTTTTATCTCGTAAATATTTATAAATATCACATGATGTTACATTTTACATGAAGCTTGTGCAAACAAAGTTTGCGAATTTATGTGATATTTAGGCAAGCGTACCCGAGTCCGGCCTTATTTACAATCTCGCTTCAGTAATTTTAATACATTACCCAAGCAGCATCACAAGCTGTATAACAGCTGTATTAAAGTTCGTTTATACTCTTAATGCTGTATATCTTGGCTGCATAAAGGCTGTATAAGCGCTTATACAGCCCTTATACCCCTTAAATGGGCACAACTTATACAGCGTTTTGCGTTATATTAGCTGTACAGTAGCTGTATAAGCATAAAATAGGCTGCATAATAGCTGTATTGTGGCTGTACTATGGTGTAAGAGGAAACCAATACACTCCAATTACTACATTGTAACTCACTTGTTCAGCTTTATGTCGTAAAAAGTCTGTTGAACAGAGTTACAAAATAATTAAAACGAAACAGAAGATATATTTTAATAATGGCGTTCAATTATAACACTATTTGATCAAAGTGACATTTATTATAAACGCTTTGTGTTTAAAGATTTGGAGGTTCAATAAGCGCAGGATACAGTGCATTATCGTGCAAAAATAAATTTATTGTGGACATATATATGTTTTGTGATAAAAAATAAACGCGCCAGCAAAATAACCAGGGAAGAGATATTAAATAATATAAGTAAATATGGTTTTTATAGGTTAGAATTTAAAAATGTTTGAATTAATGGACGTAGAGCCTCATTGGTGCATAGTAGGTTATTGGACAAACTGAAAATATTGACAAACATAAAAACATTAGTCAAATTTTTATGTAATCATGTTCGTAATCTTCGATTTGTAATTGATAAAATGGCGACAACTTGCTAAGCAGCCTAAATTCTATTTTGATGGTCTTGTACAGCTATTAGCTGTACTATGTACGTAATGGATACTAGTATTCAGCTTTAAGCGGTTGATGGGCTGTATAAACGAATAAATTTACTATTAATGCTGCATAGCAGTGTTTCGAACATAACCTGTAACTCTTTTTAGGGATACGTAATATTAAGTGATACCAGCCTTTATATTTCAAGATAGTAAGTAGGCCCCTTTGTGAAAGTTGTTTATATTCATGGTTCTCCTGACAAACGGAACCTAATACTTAAATTTCACGGTTTATAGATAATATGTCGAAAATTATTTTGCAATGAGTATTGCAATTGTATTTGTATGACTCTATTAGCGAAAATTATTTCCTTACCTTTTTTTTTTGTATATAATTATGTTTTGTGAGAACTCTACATTTTCTTTTTCATATTACCTACTGTGTTCATTTAGCTCTACATGTGTTACTTAATGGAGGAAATTATATTGGTTTATGTTTATTTTAAGCTCTGTAACTTTAAGTATTATGTACTGTTTATTTCCCAAAAAAATAAAAAAAAAACTGATAAAAATAAAAAAAAAAATATATAAATTAGAATGAATTTTATTTCTCTATCAAACTGTGTGCAAAAGGAGTAGGTATAAAATATAATTGGTATTAATGATGGTTTATGGGTTTCTAATTGAAAACAATCTATTTGTAAGCAATAGAAAAGTTAAGAAAGTAGGCTAGAGAACATTTCAAGTTAAATTTTTTTATATAGGTACTTCTAATAATTAATGATCAAATATCACCAATAATTTGAATATATTCAAATATGACGATTTTATTGGTGATTCAAAAACTTCTGATAAGTCTGTAATTATAAAAGTGCATATTTTTATTTTTCTCTCACTTTCATCAGAACTGCTGCATGACAAAATGTCGTCATCATTTGCAGAAGGTAAAAAAGCTAATAAATTACACCTGATATAACTATGATCAATCACAATATTTTCTACGGAACCACTTTCATTAGATGTCGACGGTATTGACGCTTGACTGTAGGTGATCTGATCTGTTGCAATATCTCCATGTTCCTCGGCAGTAATTTCATGTTGTAATATTTACATATTCCTGTTCAATCTTTCTTCTAATAAAACCAAATCTTTTTCGCTTAAATACTGCTTCAAATGCACAATAATTCAAAAAACGACTCTGTCACTTATACAGATTAAGGCTGTACTATAGGCGTCATTTATTTTTATTGCTGTTTATTACTCTCAAAGACAGAAATTATACAGCTATTGTCTGTAAAAGGGTGTACAATTACACCATAAAAATAAGCTGTAGAAGAGAGTCTGCCTACTTCATAATACAGAAATAAGATTTGAGGACCACCATAATACAGCTTTAAGCTGTATTAAGTAAGTGATGGCGTGCAAAATGCAGCTATTGTACAGCTTTAATGCTAAAATGAGATTAAAGCGTTACAGGAAACTTAAAGCTGTACATGACAGTTATCATACACTGATTTAAAACTTTAAGCGAACTTTGACTCCTTAATACAGACTTAATACAGTTAGAGCTGAATACTTGCTCCTAAACCGAAATTATAACACTACAATATCTTTTCAACGTTCTTATACAGCTGTAAAACAGCGTTAAGTGCTATATTGGCTGCTTTTTAGGTGTTCATTACGCTTGGTTGCTGCTTGGGTAGTGATTGTGACTTCCTTTGATGAATGAGTTTATTTTCGAATGCAATGACTGACGAAGGACAACCTAGGCTCCAACGTGTGCAGACCCACCGGCACCTTGATTTGGTGTTTTGTACCTACATGTGTATTAGATCGATAGTTTCCTAGCTGCAGAAGCACTTTTCGAGATCGGAACCAAAAAAAAACTGGAAGAACAAAAAAGTTTAGGTGGAAGAAATAAATCGCATGCTATTTAGATAAAAAAAAACAATATTTTTCGGTTTAGTATGTTTTAATACCTAGTTACTAAAAAGTATCTAGGAACTTAAAAATAGGAACACAAATGCAATGCGACCTGCAGAAGTAAAATACTGTAACGCTATAACAAGGACGATTCTCCAACAAAGAGTTTATAATTCAATATCAAAATTATTAAAAATAGTTATTATTTGTCCCTCTGTTGAAAAAAAGCCTTACTTTTTCCTTCAAGCTCGTCTCGCCGTCTCTTGTTGGCTTTCCACGTCTCATAATAAGTAAAATTCAAATAAACAAGATAGCCATGATAGTGCCTGGATATAAAAACTCGCAACATTTTATGAAAATACAATTTTCGTTTATTGTTCGTGATTGTGGGTTCCTTTCATAAGTAAGATTTCGTTGCCATAGGTTTTGACGGAGGCCCGGCATCCTTTGCTCCATCGAACGCAGACCCAGAGGCACGGCTGCTGTCCTTGCCGGTACTTACTGTGTATGTTAAACCGGTAATTTCCACACTGCAGCAGGACCTTTCCATGAATGGATCTTGTAAAGAAAAAAATCTGAAATATAAGATCTTCCATAATTCTTAGTAAAAAGTCTAAATTGTATGTTTTCATTCCAGCCTTGGGAGGAAATCATGCGCATGCCCTACTGCGAGCTGGCCCCACCGGTCCCTGCGCAGTGGACGAGGAGATGGATATGGTCGCGGTTCGCTTCTTTGCCGTTTGGCAAAGGTGCTGCTGGGACACCTATGCCAAAATGCGTTTTAAACGACATTTATTATAAGATGATTTCAAGTTTTATCCATACATACTCGTACATCATAGAAACATTTTTTTGACATAAAAGCCATTTAGTAGCGTAAAACACATATCATTTCATGACAATAAGTACTAAATTTATATTCCATTAAACAATTGATACGATTTCGACCAGAACTTATCACTAAATTAATTGGCCCCACTTTCACATCATTAATATATATTAGACTTAACTCTTACGTACTAATTAAAACAATTAATCAAGTCTTTCCACAGTTGGCGTAGAGTTCATGTGATTTAAATGCTATTTCTAAACCTTTGTGGCACGAATTCAAACTACAAAACAGAAAAGGTACTATAATGCAAACCGCACCAAAAATAATGTTTAAATCGCGTGATATCACAGACGGCATTTGCTATGAAAGTGCTTCGTAACAAAAGGTATAGGTAGGTAGATCAGACTGCAGTCAAGGCTTCCGGGAATATTTTTTTTTTGTCTGCTTTTTATCATCAGGTTAAATTACTGACGACCACTAGAGTACCCTTCAGGGCTTTTTTTCCTATTTTCTTCTCCAACTGTTCACGCTTGGCATGACTTATTGCATACAAAAACGTGCCTGTATAGGCGTTATTCGTATCATATAATTCGTATATATAATAAAAAAATATTATAAAATGACCTCATTTGTTGATTTTTAGCAATGAGTTGCTTACAACAAAACAAGATACAGTATCACCACTTAACCAGTAGTTTGGCCGCAATATTAGGATGTTAATATTTCATCATATTCTAAAATAAAACGAAGGCATTGCGCAGCCATAGTTAAGAATAATACTAGGATTTATCATAAGGTGCTTAATCTTCAAAGCATTTGGTTAAGTTATCAGGCGTTATGGTTATGTTCAAAACTATGGCGAACGACCTGTCCGTCCACAGTAGTAATGTACGCGCGGCACCGCGTGCGAGATTTCAGAGTACATTGCCACCTCGTCTTATACCCTCTCACGTTCTCTTTAGAGAATCTATACCCGTTGGCCAGAAGCATCACTGTGCCGCGGCTTGTCTTGTACTCCTCCACCAGAACTGGAAAGAAAGCAAAGTGAAAGTTCAAGAATCATCTAACAATATGTAAAGATTTATCTTAATGTTTAAACTTGCCACGTTTTCATACGAATCCCTTACTTTTTTAACAGCATTGGGGTTTTTCACATTGACTCGACACTTCATAACTGACACTGGCGGCCTAGAAAAACAGCCGTGTGGTACCGGCGTAGAATTTCACCACCCCAACTCTTCCCGTGGGTGTCGTAAGAGGCGACTAAGGGAAACACACACCGGGGGGCGGGCAGCAGCGCCCTCTGCAGAACAATCTCACTGGACTGCGATCCCCAACCCGCATGCCTAGCGTGGGGATTATGGGCAATATCCCCCTTATGATAAAACCAGCCATAAAATGGCCCCCAGTTCCCGGCCGCCTCGCTATTCCTGGCCATGGTAGCGGCCATGGTAACGGCGGGGCAGGGGGTGCGAAGAATCTCCGGGCTACCCCAGGCTACCATCCACCACACAAACTGACCCTGGCAACGTTTAACGGACGCACTCTGAGGCTTGATCACCATCTAGCGCAGTTGGAAGTGGAGTTAGAGAACATTAAATGGCATGTTCTAGGGTTATGTGAAGTCCGTAGAGAGGGGGAGGACACCGTAACCCTAGACTCGGGCCATCTTCTCTACTTTCGCGAGGGTGATAAAACATCCCAGGGTGGCGTAGGTTTCCTCGTCAATAAGGCCCTCTCTAACAACGTTGAAGAAATCTCCAGTGTGTCGACCAGGGTAGCGTACCTGATCCTTCGGCTGTCTAAGCGCTACAGCTTGAAGGTCATTCAGGTTTACGCACCGACCTCGGCACACTCGGATGATGAAGTGGAGGATATGTACGAAGACATATCCAAAGCCTTACATCACACCACCAAGGCTCACTTCAACGTTGTTATGGGGGACTTTAACGGCAAGGTGGGAACCCAAAATGGCAACGAATCCCGAATAGGCCCGCATGGTTTTGGTGTTCGAAATCACAGGGGACAAATGCTTGTCAACTTCCTTGAGAAGGAGGGGCTGTTCTTAATGAACTCTTTCTTTAAGAAACAGCCCCAAAGGAAGTGGACATGGCGGAGTCCCGATTCTGTGACTAAAAATGAGATCGACTTCATCATGACGGATAGCAAGCATATATTCAGAGATGTCTCAGTGATCAACAGGTTCAATACCGGATCTGATCACCGACTCCTTCGAGGCTCTCTGAATATAAATTTGAAGCTTGAAAGAAACCGTCTGATGAAGTCCACGCTCCGACCGAACCCAATAAGAATCCTGGCGGGCACCGAGAAGTTTCAGCAGCTTCTCGGGAATAGATTCGCTGCCTTGGAACCCACTGATGACGCTGACGAGACCCTACACAATCTGGTCGAAACTTTGAGGGACGAGGGCATCAAGTTTTGCAAAAAGCAGCGTACTGGTAAGAAGTCCAAACTCTCGGATGAGACTCTTGGGCTGATGACAAAAAGACGGGAAACCACCCAAGCGACTTCGTCAGAAAGGTCAGACCTGAACAAGCGAATTGCGAAGATGGTACGGCGCGACCTTCGGAGCTCCAATACACGCCTCATTGAAGAGGCGATAGAGCGAAACCGAGGGTCCAAAGTATTCACTCAGCAGCTTGGCAGGAGCCACCTGTCGAAGCTTACAACGCACGACGGAAGGACCGTATTGTCGAAGCCGGAGATATCAGCCGAGATAGAGGACTTTTATGGCCGTTTATACGCTGCTCATGCTCCCCGTTCCCAACGAGACGGCCACGATTCTAGAGCCACCTTGATACGCCACTATACCGACGAACTGCCAGACATCAGTCAAGACGAGATTGTGTTAGCTCTGAGGCAGCTTAAAAATGGAAAAGCCCCCGGTGAGGACGGAATAACATCAGAGCTTTTAAAAGCTGGAGGATACCCTGTTATACAGGAGTTACAGAGCCTCTTCAACGCCGTCCTTCACAGTGGGAGAACTCCAAAGGCGTGGAGTGGGAGTTTGGTGGTGCTCTTTTTTAAGAAGGGAGATAAAACCCTCCTTAAAAATTATAGACCCATCTCGCTCCTAAGTCACGTCTATAAGCTATTCTCACGAGTTATATCGAACCGTCTCGCTAGGAGACTCGACGAGTTTCAGCCACCGGAGCAGGCTGGGTTTCGCGGAGGATATGGTACCATAGACCACATTCACACAGTGAGGCAGATTATACAGAAGTCCGAAGAGTATAATCAGCCCCTGTGTCTGGCCTTTGTGGACTATGAGAAGGCCTTTGACTCCGTTGAAACCTGGGCTGTTCTACAATCCTTACAGCGATGCCAAGTAGACTATCGTTATATCGAGGTGCTGAGATGTCTTTACGAAGCCGCTACGATGAGTGTCCGAGTACAGGACCAGCAGACTAAACCGATCCAACTGCGCAGAGGAGTGAGGCAGGGGGATGTTATATCCCCGAAACTGTTCACGAGCGCGTTGGAAGATATGTTTAAGACGCTGGACTGGAAAGACAAGGGCATCAACATAAACGGCGAGTACATCTCACACCTGCGATTCGCTGATGACATAGTCTTAATGGCGGAGTCGCTAGAGGCTGAACCGGATGCTGGACAGTCTAGCTTCAGCCTCCCGATGTATCGGTCTTGGCATGAATTTGGATAAAACCAAAATCATGATCAATGGCCACATTGATCCAAGACCGGTGATCGTACATGGCCACCTTCTCGAAATTGTTTCTGAGTACACTTACCTCGGGCAGATTTTGCAGTTGGGTAAAAACAATTTCGAGAAGGAAGCCAAGAGGAGGATCCAGCTAGGCTGGGCAGCGTTCGGAAAACTACGTCGAGTCTTCTCGTCATCCATACCGCAATGTTTAAAAACGAAAGTTTTTAATCAGTGCGTCCTACCAGTCATGACCTACGGAGCTGAGACGTGGACACTCACGATAGGGTTGGTCCACCAGTTCAAAGTCGCTCAGCGAGCTATGGAAAGAGCTATGCTCGGAGTTTCTCTGAAGGATAGGATTCGTAACGAATTGATCCGACAGAGAACTAAAGTCATCGACATAGCTCAGAGAATTAGCAAACTGAAGTGGCAGTGGGCCGGCCATATATCGCGAAGAACCGATAACCGCTGGGGTAAACGTGTTCTTGAGTGGAGACCGCGACTTGGTAAACGTAGTGTAGGACGCCCTCCGGCCAGGTGGGATGACGATCTGCGAAAGACTGCTGGCAGATGCTGGATGCGACAAGCCGAAGACAGGGCGCTATGGCGCTCATTAGGGGAGGCCTATGTCCAACAGTGGACTAACATAGGCTGATGATGATGATGATGAATACATAGCACACGGTTTAATTATTGAATTTTTTCATGCGGATCCCTAATTTTTTTGTAAATAGTATGTAGCCTATGTTCATCAGGGAAAATTTAGGATTCTAATGGTGAAAGAATTTTTCAAATCGGTCCAGTAGTTTCGGAGCCTATTCAATTCAAACAAACAAACAAACATACAAACAAACAATCAAATCTTTCCTCTTTATAATATTAGTATAGATATAGATAGATGTACAGACAGCGTTCCGTTAGATTTTTATTATATGTATAGATAAGGAAATAAGGGGTTTTAAATGCTGTTTCTTTTGTTTTCCAGGTCAGTGATCGATCTTTCCTAACTATTATAATATTGTAAAATCTAGGCTAAAGCATGTCTATACTAATATTATAAAGAGGAAAGATTTGATTGATTGTTTGTTTGTTTGTTTGTTTGAATTGAATAGGCTCCGAAACTACTAGACCAATTTGAAAAATTCTTCCACCAAGAGAATCCTAAAATTTCTGTGATGAACATAGGCTATAAAATATTTTCAAAAAAGTTAGAGATCCGTATAAAACTTCAATAATAAAACCATAGCGCTATACATCAACTTCTTTTTTTTTTCTTTTTTGTGCTGCACGATTTTGCTGTAACTCAACTTCAACTTCTTTTTTTATGGCACCGCTTTTGCTACGACGACTCCGCCAGGGCCAGTTATGGATTGTCATAGACATCACAATTCGTTATCGGGGTGCGAGAGGAAACTCTGTCAAAAAATATACAAACTTCAAGATTGGAACCATGCGATGTAGGCAATATAGCGGTGCGAGAGAAAAGTCAATGCCAAAAAATAAAGTGTTCCCTGTTTTTCTTTATATAAGTAAAGGAAGTAAAGGTACAATTATAAAAAGGAAAGATTTTATTGTTTGTTTATGGTTTGAATTGAATAGGTTCCGAAACTACTAGACCTTTTTGGAAAAAAAAAATCATCATTAGAATGATAATCATAGGCCATATAATATTTTTAAAGTTAGTAATCCCTATGAAAACTTCAATAATAAAGTACCTTATCTAACGTGTGTGTGTGTAAGAACTTAAAATTCTTTAAAATACCCGTGCGAAGCCGGGGCGCGCTGCTAGTGTTGTATAAAATAAAACTAGTTTTTCAGATGAAACGCAATTTTGTCTTTATTTTCCACATTGCCATTCCACACATTATAAATATATCGAATCTAATATATCGGGCTAAGGAATGTCGACGTTGGTTGCACTCAGGTGAAGTAATTTGGGTTGGTGGGTGACCCAAAAGATAATACCACGGGAAAGGAGAAATAACAGGTACCAACACATTTTGACATCATTTGGTAATACTTCAATATTAATTAATTAAATTTTAATATTAGTGTTTCATTATAATCTAACCAAGCAACATAGGAAAGATGCATCAACGTCAATATAACTAATATGATACGATACGATTTTATTTAAGCCTGCGTCTCATTATTAGTGAGCTAGTTAATTTCTTACTTACAAGACAAATATTTAATCACCAATGCATTTACCAAGTATTTCAAATAATATTTAGGAGTAAGTTGACGTAGGTCATGCCGCTGTTCATGTTAATGCCACATTAGGAGTGGTTATGCCATCCATTTAGCTTCATGAGTCGATCATCGACTGTGACAGCCATGCAGCGGCAGTCGTGGGTCTTCCTGGCACAGCATTCCCACCAGGTCTTGGTCTTCCGGGTCAGCTTCTTGTTGAATCTGTACTTCCCCCAGGAGATAGAGGGATTCCCGAACCTCGTCGTTTCAAACTTGATCTGATCGCACTTTTCTGTAGTAGTTGTTTGCACTGATGCCAGCATTGCTGCTACTGCTGTGAAATAAAAAATATTTCTTTACTTTTGTCGTTCATCATATTATAGTTGACCTTATCTTAATATTTATGTTTTAATTGCTCTGTTCTAACTAAACTTAATATTATAACGAAATAACTTTTGAATTACCTATAACAATTTCCAGTTAGGTATAAATAACATAAATAAATAAATAATGCTGGACAATCCAGTTAGTAATTTAGTTTAATCCAGTTAAATATAATATAACTGTAGGATCCTACAAACCCTCACAATTTTTTGTAAGGCAAATATAGTATTTCTTTTGTTAGTCATAAACCATACTTTTGTAGAATTTACCTGAAAAAATTTAAAATAAAGTGACAAATCGTCCTTTAAAAATCATTATTTCGAGATTCCCTTGTAAAAACAAAATATTCAATATTCCCTTAAAGCTCCTTGAGTCTAGAGTCGGTTTAAAGAGAATCTCTCACTGAAATGATTACCAACCAATAAGCTTCACAATCGGTACAATTTAACAAAAAAATATATAAAATAACAAAATCAGTAATGGTGCGACTAAGCTCAAATTTTCTTCATGGTGGAGAGTTTGATTTATCCGTAGGCATAGATCTTGTAGAATCTGTAATTGTTGAACTCTAAGACAACTCCCCCGCGGGCAGTCTTTATGAATTGACAGTTGACCAAACCAAATTTATTTCTTTAAAATATAAGTAATAGTGTGGTATGTATGGACTTACACTAGTAACAGTAGGTAATACTGAAGTGAGACTGTCATTGTCATATTTTATTTGATAAGAACATACGCATTTATGCAAAAAAACAAAATTTTTAGAGAATAATTTTATTCACTGCGTCCAAAAGGCATAGGATTTTATTACTACCACAGTATACATATGGACCAGTATCGAAACTAAGCCTAGTTGAAGAAATAAATACCTACGCTCCATTATAGTACTAGGGTTGTCACATTGCTTGTTTTAGAGAAATATTTTATAAATTAAGTATTTTTTTCTGTTGTTATTAAATCAATTGAATTGAAATAACCAGCTGACAAATATTGTCAGATATATATAATATAAAAAAAATCGTCTGGTTGAAGCGACGAGTGATCCGAGAGCTGGTGAGTAGGTATCTTGCGCAGCGTATCACCATTGAGATACAGCGAGGCAATGCAGCCAGCGCCTTAGGGACGTTTCCAACAGCTGGATCAATTGAGCTACCTGTAGATTATTTACAACATTCTGCAGTTAGGTCAACTGCTTTAATGTAAATATTAAGTATAATTAGTCGAATTTTAAATTTTAATAAAGAATATGCAATAATAAAGAATATATAATAACAAAAAGACACACATGAAGTAAAAGTAAATAATTAAAAGCGGCCGCCATCTTGGATTCACATTTTGACATCAGTATCAGTTTCAGCACCCTCGAAAACCATGAAAACGACACCCATGACGAAAAAATTTACAATTAATAGCAGCCGCCATCTTGGAATCACATTTTGACAGCAGCATCGGTTTTACCACTCCCGAAAACCATGAAAACGACACCCATGACGGAAAAATTTATAATTTATAGCAGCCGCCATCTTGGATTGACATTTTGACATCAGTTTCGGTTTCAGCACCCTCAAAAACCATGAAAACGACACACATGACGGAAAAATTGACAATTTATAGCAGCCGCCATCTTGGATTCATATTTTGACAGCAGCATCGGTTTTGCAATCCTCGAAAACCATGAAAACGACACCCATGACGGAAAAGTTGATAATTTATAGTAGCCGCCATCTTGGATTCATATTTCGACATCAGTATGGCTTTCAGCACCCTAAAAAACCATAAAAACGACACCCATGACGGAAAAGTTGATAATTTATAGCAGCCGCCATCTTGGATTAACATTTTGACAGCATGAAAATATAATATTATACTCATGACAACATGAGTTTTATTTTCATAAACATCCTCAAAACCGTCGCCATTTTGGATTTACAAATAAGTTAATTCATTCACATTATTCGATAACAAATTAAATTATAAATTATTCTTACCTTTCAATATTACCAGAGAGTTTAAAATATGAAAGCTCCGGTTTTGATGAAGCCGAGTTCATACAGCCGTATACAATACAAAAAGAAGGGGCATTTTTCAAAAATAGAATTGCGCGTGACCGCTCGTCTCGACGCGCCAACCGCTACTAACAGCACTGCGAAAACCCCTTAGAGCTCTCGTAGATGCGCATGCTTGTGTGAGTGAGCCGTTTCGAGCGTTTGTAGGTAGTTTCCACACTGTCTATATGTACACTGTGTTACTACTGAACTAGCAAATGTACACAATTTCAACGTGACCCTGTTTAAGGGCGGCGGTCCCACGCTATTGAAGGAATTCTTAATTGAGACATCTAAAAATACTGAGATCTTTTAATATGACTGATACTTAATACAAATATTTTATTAGCCAACTCTTATGGGACAAGATGGCCCAAAAGTTTACTTTTTAAACCTACCTTCTTGAATATTTTTTATACCTATATTACAATACTCAGGATAATAGTTTAGGATCAACTTACTACAAAAATACTGATTAGATATCTTAGTTCCAATGTTATTTAACATTCCTGTTTATTCATTCAATTTATAATTCAATTGTACTTTTTTTTTGTTATTTATATAACTGGGGTATTACGTCACTGATTACGTCTGATTTGAGCGAGTTCATACTTTGCATTACATTATTTCATATCTATCCACTCTTTTAACGTAAGTAAAAAACTCTTTTCAACGTCAGTAATAAGTCCCAGCTATCTGTGCACACATCTCGTTATGATTATTCTGGAAGGATATGACTTGATCTCCTTGGGTTCTAACTCGCATCTTGCAGCGCGGGGCGCGACAGCAGACCCAAGACACAACGTCTCCGTTGGTATAGTTCTTGTAGAACCTGTAATTGTTGAACTCTAATGCAATTCCTCCGCGCGCAGTCTCTATGAATCGATAATTATTACCTGAAACAACTTTTTGCTTTAATGGATGTCATAGGCGGCGTGACTTTGACTTTGACTTCTAAAGTTTTTTTGCGTCTTATGTTTTATGTACAAAATTCTTGCTTGACATGTGTATTCGACTGTATTGGATATGGTAGGTCCATATTCGGAGCCTAGGTGTCTGTTCTTAAACCTTCTTGCATATTTGATCTTGAACTGTTATAAAGAATGTAAATAGTGTTTTCACTTAAACTACTAAGGCCTAGTTGTCTGCACATACATATCGGTATGATTATACTTGTAGGAGATTACTTGGAGACCATAGTCCCAACCCGCATATTGCAGTGAGGTGTAACAGAACCAGAGTCTCCGTTGGCATAACTCTTGTACAACTTGTAGTTGTTGATGTTGAACTCTAAAATATCTCCTCCACGCGTAGTTCCTATGAATCTACAATGAATAGCTGTCATAGTTTTAGTTCATGTATCAAGACAAATTTTTATTCAGAAAAAATTAAGAAAAAATATATTAAGTAACAATTAAGAAGATTATTAAGTGGTAACAGGTAAAGTGGTCATATCAAGGGCATAAGTACATTTGGTTCAACGTCTAATTGAATCAGATAGAGACGTTGTCTTAAAAAACACTTTTTCCAAACATAATATGTATCATAATTTTTTCAAGTTCATAATTTGTAATTTTAAGTCTAAAGAAATAAAGTTATTGACTTATTTAAAATTTAAACGTTTAAGAAGAAAATATACCAAGAGAACTTACCACTCGCGGTTTAATCCGCATGGGTATATATACAAATACACTAAGCAAATACATTTAAAATTACATCATAAATTTATAATCAGCTGATTATAAATTTATGATGTAAAGGTACATTTAGACCCATAAATCCCTTAATCGGATGATCAGATACAGAATTATTTTAAACATAAATGCGGGTGCTTCAATAAGACAATGAATGTAATTTTGCACATGTATTCAATAAAATTATGTAGTACATATCTAGCATCGAGATTGATCAAAATTATGGCGTACATACATTCACTATTCAATAGCCTTTCAACAATTTTTCAAAGAGAACCAAAACAGTAGTAATAATTTAGAACTGCAAGCATTTCACTAATAAAATTAACAAAAATTTAATACACAGTTCCGCCATAATTATGTTCCTTATAAATAATAGCGTTGTCATCTAAAGCATGTATGATAGCTAGACAACGATACATCTATTCTTGTGTGAGGTACATTGCCAGTAGATTTTGGGGCCCCTTCTCTGTTTGATGAATCTGTACCCAGTAGCTAGCTCCGAGTATTCTAGAATACTCGGAGACGAAGTTGTGAATATAATACCTTGAAATTTTATTAATCGCGCTAATTCTTTTCTTTAGGCTTTGCAAAGAATCCCACAAAAACCTCTGAAAGATTTCAGATAATATATTGATAGCAAGTAATCATACATAAAAATCTTTCGGTTTACCATCCTTCTCTAAAACATTGCTATCATGCGTGTGTACATTTTTTCATTTTATAATAGTGTTGTCATCCAAAGTGTGTAGTCTTGCTTGACAACGGTACCTCCCGCGTGAGGTACATTGCCAATAGGTTTTCGGTCCTTTTTTCTGTTCAATGCAGAATCTGTATCCATCAACTATAATATTAGGTTTCTTATTTGAAGAAAGAAGGAACGTAGCAACTGAAAAATACCAGCATAAGTCATAAAAATGTATAATAAAATATATCTTAGTAAATACCATTATAGTAAAATTTATCATTTCTGCTAAAACAAGTTAAAACTAATGATATAAACATGTTTATTCCTTTTATAAGTTCTGCGTAAAATTATGTGTATTCTAATAAACAACGCACAGCAATTCCTAAAACTAATGCCCATGCAAGAAGAATATCATAACTATAATAAATTTTCTTTTCTTTTCTTTTCACTTTTCATTATTCAATTTTCATCAAAAATTTTACTACTATATCGCGATAAGAGTAAGTTATACTGGTAATTCCGTTTAGTAAACCAATAAAAAACACTATTCCTCTATAATAAGTAAGAGTAAACATGTTAAACAAAATATTTCAAAAAACAAGCTTATCCAAAAGGTCGTCGAACATTATTGTTACTTAAGCGAAATTAAAACAAAATATTTTTATTAAAAAGATATTATAGATATACAAAAACCTACACTAAAATAATTAGGGAATATTCTCTTCTAATGAGTTGATGGTGCCTTCAGTTAAATTGTAGATGTGTCCATGGGATGATTGTGTACGTTGTTAAACTTAGTGACAACGTTATCGTCTATAGTGTGGATTACTGCACGACAGCCCTTGCTTTGTTTGACACAGTACCAGAAAGTTTTCACCCCCCGGCCCAGGGATCGTTTCATACAAAATCTATAACCAGGAATGATAATGTACTTTCCATCTTTTGATTTTGAGAACAAGATACCTGTAATAAAAAATACATTAGGTAATGCTAAACATTGCGCGATCAAAAAAGATCTAAAATCGAACTATTTGACTTATAAGGCTATCGGGTTACTATGTTAACAATCAAGTCGCACTTAAATCTGTGGATGAATTTTACTAATCAGTGATTAGTGAAAAATTTCCGTCTACACGCAGATACTCTCTTATCACATAACCACACTTGTCACTCGAACTAGCTGCTTATCAATGTAAATAAGCCTTAAAGAAAAATATTTCCCGTTCGTATGCTTTACGAATTCATCTTTCATTCAGCTTACTTTGTTCTAGTATTTAGTATTAGTTTGTAAGCATTCATATAATTATTACTGTTTTTGTTCTGTGCTGTAACTGGGTTGTATCAATAAATGCTTCTCTATCTCTATCTCTATCTTTATTGATGATCTGGTAAAAATATATATTTCTGGATTAAGTTTAACTTTATAAATACAAAAAATTAAAAAGATAACGTTCAAGTAATTTCTTTTAATTCAGACGAAATCGTTTTTTAACCAAACTAACACGTATTTATTTAATCTTGCCATGATAATAATGCAGATCTATTCATCTTCTTTAATTTTGGATCCCGTATCTCTTTAGACTTTAACTTACAATAGGACCATCAAGAGATCCTAAGACTATACCAATTCACATTAAAACTCCAGTGCCAGTCTGTGTGTGTGCCCGTATGACAAACTGTATATTTTAAATCAAAATCAGTAGACAATATACTTAATATCTATGCAGAGTCTGTGTTCTATGGCAGCTTTAGTAGAAAAATATATAAGCTAGAAGTAGTAAATTGAAATCAAGTTAGTTTTTGTCATCATTTGACATTATTCAATGGTTATGTTCATTGCAGCATTTAACAATGGACATATCTTCTAAAGTATGTATAACTGCTGGACAGGCTTTTGTTTCTTCACAACACCAATGGATTTCAGAGGCAATCATCCGGCGCTTGTTGAAACTGTGTCCAGAAAATACAATACTGGTATGACCTCGTTTTGATATTGTTAATGTCATTGCTGAAAGAAAACAAAATCAAAATTGGTGTCCAAAAAATTATCGGAACAACGTTTTATTCAAATTTTATATTGCTCACGATTACACGTTATCTTAATGTACTTCACCTGTAATTAAAGTAAGTTAAACACTCGACACGATTTTACTGATTGTTTACAAAGTAATTAAGCTAGTCTTAGTGTACAAAATGTTGGTGATAAATAAATAAAATTAAATAAACCCAATATACTCGTATCTCTACTATGTATATGTATAGGTATAAGGTTAACGCGATGTTTTTAAACATGTTTTCCGCCAGACAATGTAATTATTGAATGGCCACATCACGATGTTGTCTGTAAGTTGTAACGGACCCGCCATTCTGTCCAACAACAGCGCCTCGAGAACTATCAGGTACTGAAGGTATCTGCTAATTCTCTACTCGGTAATCAATCAGAGAATTACTATGCAAAATGCGAAACAAAGTCGCTCTATAACTCAGTAGAGTTTTACGGGGATATTATGGCCTCTAAAATAGGCGGAACTCTGGAAAGGCACATGATAATAACCAATTAATAATACGATTGATCTTAGCTAAAGTAACAGTTGATTATTTCCATGTAACACAGGTTGAATGGAGCTCTCAGATAAGCTATATTCCAAAAGTCACTAATATCAATCGTTACCTTATCGTTACAAATAGGTACAACAACTTAGCTTTGTACAGGAGCCGGCAACACACGCTCACAGTGAACTGAATTTACATTTAAAATCTCTAGACTTAATTAAGCACTGCTTCTAAAACTCTAAGATGGAGCGTCCTCCAATGACATAACATAAACTAATCTCTTGCGAGACCTTTGCTCTACCTAAGGGCTCAGAATACCAGATCGACTGATCCCTCCCTATCGGCAGGAACGCTATTTACGTCATCCCCGGACTTGTCGTTTCCCTAGACGCGGGCGCATCCCTCAACCCTCTACGGAAAACACTGCGTCTAGTGCCTTCTCGCTTTGATCAACCTTTTTCTCTCTCTCTCTCATTGGTTTCAGTTCCTTGCCTATCTCCCCCCTGCCTCGATTTACTTTCTTCCTGCGCGGGCGCACTATTCGCCGTGGGTGGAGTCAAGCAGGTCTGAAACCTCCCTTATCTATTGATTCAGCATTTTGCCGGTAGATGTCGATATACGTTGTAAACTCCAAGTCGCTTAAATAATGAAAATAAAATAGGCATTAATTATAACATGTTACAGTTTAGGTGATCATCAACTTTGACCTTTTGTGATTCTATAAACTATCAAAAATCAAACTATCAAACTATCGCCAATTGTATGGCATGTGAATATTCTCATTACAGATGAGAGATCATATTCAATTCAATATTTATTTATTTTCAACGTGGCGCCTACATTGAAAATAAATAATGTTTCATGCATTTATAAGCCTTAACGTAAATCATTCCGGCTAAATTAACATTCATTAAAACTAGACATTTCATAACAAAATACTTATTTTACAACATCTGCAAAGCGATACTTAGACATGTGGTCTATTGGGTTCATAAAAAAACTGTTAGAGAATTCTAGACAGCCATAAACAGTATTCTTTATTGTTTTACGTCAAAAAATCCATTTCAATAGCCATTCAATAGGCACTTCATTTGATACTTCCCCGTTTCTTCTTAAAATGCACGTGTGGACACTGAGTCCCTTGTTATAAAAAAACCCTTTAGAATTGTTATTTATTGCGAGAGTTGATTGTTTGAAGTGTGCTTCACACGGCTTGTGAAACTATTTCCAATTTGAGATAAATTCTAATGACTAACAGACAGACGTAGTAATTGCCTTTCAAACCGAAAAAAGAAATATTTGCCTTTTAACTTTGTTTATGGGTTACGTGGATAAGGATAAGTAGTAGGATTTTTTGTATGGCAGAATGCCGTACCACTACAAAGTCAGAAGTAGGTATACTGCCATACTAAAATCAGGCTAATAAATTGGTAAGTAAGACCTTGTTGAAATGCAGAGAAATAATTAAAAGACAATAATTTGAACAATGACTTTACTGTTAAAATCATAAAAAATCTATTTGGGTCAAAATTATCATATTCAACCTGCCTCTACAAATAGCACTTAACTAAATGATCACAAGTGATTGTGATCATTGGAGCATCTCAACACAGCCATACTATCATCATTCAGTGTATAGATGACCGCCCGGCACCCTCGCCTCCTGGCACAGACCCAACGGATCTTGCGGCCCACTATCTGGTGCTTATTGAACCTGAATCCAGAAAAGAGGAGACTGGGCTGACCACGTTTAGATGTTGACAGTGTTATTGCTGAAACATACGTAAAATATTATACTTTGTGTAATATGTAGATTGTACCATAATTTACGAAGGACAAGACAAAGCTCGGTCCGGTAGGTTCGTAAGTTACGAGTTAGTTTGTTCCATCGGCATCATAATTTCCATAAAATAAGTCTTTGTTAGGTTAAGATTTAAATGTAGGTTCGCCAAATTTCATCTTGACCTGTTTATTTACAAAAGGATTTTCCATGCTATGTTCTTTATTTACAGATGTTATATACACAGTTTTATTAAAGGCCCAGCAGCGCTTATAATACAGCAAACTGCTGTCATTATAGAATAGAATAGAATAAATAATACTTTATAAACAGACATGCTTAAAGTAAATTCACAGCCGTATGAACAGAGGTGCGCCGTAATCGTATCTGCTGCGCGCGCTCTTCTCACCCTGACATGAGACAGGGCGCGTCGTAGCGTATAACTTTCGGTGAAATGGCGTTGTAGGTATGGTTAGGTATGGTGATTATTGATCCTTATTAATTTGGTTATCAATTGTATGAACAATAACTGGCCAAAGTCTGTTGTGGGATGGGATGTGATTAACATTGACTTCTATAGATAACTTTTATAGAATTTTGAATAAAACGAGTGTCCATACTTCTTCAATTTTTTTTATTTGAGTGAGTTATTGAAACAAATAAATACATTTTTTTTATAGTAGGAACTTACAAGAAAACTTACCTACTTTTTTGTTAAGTCTTAAAAACTTATTTTATTTATACATATAGGTATACATAAGAATAACTTCATTTACATTAGGATGCCCATACCCAAGGTCATGATTTGTATTATTTCGGAAATATCCAAGCACAAACACTCCTAATTTTCCTAAATACAGACTCAATTTTGAGACAAGGGAATAAAAAGTGCAAAATGTTAATTGAGCATAAGAAGTCCGCAATACCGATCGTAGCAACCCCTCACGCGGCACATCTGCTACTGCGGGTCTGTCTCTCTGTTGCACACGTAAGGGGTCGCTCACGTCACAGCTCTAAATCGCAACTGTGGCACTTGTAAATAATAATAGCTAACATTTTTAAAATAATAGTATTTCTGACTCACTAGTTGCAGGCGTCGTCTTTGTATCTCAACACACACTAGCGTGTTTAATAATTTATTACACTTATCTTTTGTTTTTAAATGCGTTTTATGGAGTGTGTATTTATTATTTTTGTGAGATTAATTTAACAATACTTAGGCAATATTTTTAGATACTTTTGAATTATTCCTCAAGGACCAATGGACACGACTACCGCGCGCGATGTTTACGTGGCAACTGACTTTCAACAGTTATTTACAGTTAAACTGAAACTCTAAAGCGGCTAGAAAAAAAAATGTTGTAACCTTCTTCAGAAATAATTTCTATGTCATAAAAGTTTGATGTTTTGTATTTTAAGTTTTTTATATTTAGAAAAGCCTACAAAGTTCAACATATTTGCTCACGTAACTTTTCATGACTTTTCGATATCTGTCGCAGTTTCAGGCTTACTACTAATAGCCGTGTGTCTGCTTCGCTGATAGCATAGCACAGCGATGATGCGTTATCGCTGCTCCCTACGCACGGATACCGCACATAATTAGACACTCACGTGGGAAGTAAGGAGAAGGAAGTAACTCTACACTTTTGTTATAAACCCATCTGTAATAATATGTCGAGGTTGTTTATGATTATGTGTAACAGATAAGTTCCGCAGTTCACAGTTCAGTAACTGTGTGAAGCGAGCTTTACTTACTCCCGTGGTGTACTGCCATCATATGTTATTTTAGTCGTTTTATGTAAGTCGAAAGGTGAATATATATTTTTTTAATTAATTATTTATTTACAAAATTTTGGAGAAACTTACAGCTAGGTTTACAAACACTTATACGTAGAAAACACTAGAATGCCGTGGTCTGGCGAAGAAGCATTTGTTCTGCGGCAAGAATTGAACTCGCAACCTCTTGCGTCACAGGTGGACCTAAGGCCACCGCGCCACAAAGGACATCAAATACGATATTGTATATATCTATCAAATCGTATATATACGATAGAGACAGACAGCAAAAGTGTACAACAATCATAAAGGAGACGAAGAGAAGTAAGTAACAATCGGCTTCATTTTTCATAATTTCACATACACTCCATCAACGATAGCATACTTCGGCGGATTATGGTAATGCCCCACAGCCTTAACGACGAACCCGTCTTGCGTGAGCACCAGCCGCCCTTTACATTTGCCCCATGAAGTGCAGTTCCAAGTCTCCGTGGTTCTTGAGCGTCGGGAATAAAAGAACGTGAAGCCTTCGTAGATCACAAGTTTTTTGCCACATCTTTTTGATACAAATAACACTGTAAAGGAAAACAGCATAGTTGTGTAAAACAATTAAAAAGAATCCTCAGCTATTCTACTTTTTTACGTTGATTTAAAATAAATCTACTAGTTTTGTATATATACAAAATACGATTTATCTTTTATTTTTTGTTTTGTCTCTAATTAGTTGTCCATTACTGTTGGCACTGTAAAACTCATTTAGTTGTTTGTATGAAATGTAATATTGAATCTGTACTTGTTTAGTTGTATTTTGTTGTTTTTTTAAATAAATGATTAGTTATTGAACATTTTTATGCTATTTGTGGTTTCGTTTCCAAATAAAAAGTATTTAGGTCAAATATCTTGTATAATGTTAAGTTCCGTGGGTAGTGTTTCTAATTATATGTCCACCACTGTATATATAGGCCACCTAGCTTTTTTAGAATCTAACTATTTATTTATGTATTTGATACAAAACCATCAAATATCGCCTATTGTGGTATTTTTGTTCGTGAATTCAACATCTCAGATAAAACTATTAACAACTTTTTTAATAAAAATGTTGATTTTTCTAATATTATTGTTACATACAAGAAAGTAGAAATTGATGAGGCTTCTTAGGCTGATTTTAGTGTCACGCTGACCATCGGCGCTGATGATCGGGTCGTTTCTGTATCCTGCTGATCGCTGCTGAGTGCAGACGTAACCGGCGCATTCGTTCAGTGCGACACTAACGCTCACTGAAGACCGATAAGCGGGTGGGCCGGTCAGCGACGACCGCTCAGCGACGCTGACGCGCTGAACGGTCGCCGTTATTCTAAAAGGTTTCTATAGCGTCCATACAGATTGCTACACGCCGAGCTCTCGGAGTCGATTATCAGCATGACACTAAAATCAGCCTAACATCACTTCACTTCACCAACATCTCTCTTACACTAGACACTCACACACAAACTTTTAAAATGAAAAAAAAAAATATAGTACCTACATAAATTTTTGGTATTATAGCCGCACTCGGAAAATCTCAAAAAAATCGAATAATATCCCAAAATGTTTCGATTTCGGCGGTAGAATTTCTGGGTTATTAAATTCTTACATCTAGTACATTTTATAATAGACTCCATTAACAATCTGAAACAGTGGAGGCTTATGAGTGTGGAGTAGCTTAGCCGTCTTCATAGTGCCTTCCTCCGTCATGATGATCCTCGCTCGGCATCTGCCCCAGGCGCTGCAGAGCCAGGTGGTGCTCCGTATTGACTGTCTATAGCAGTAGAACGAGTAGCCTTGACAGATCATAATTTTCTTGCCAGTTTCCTTAACCGCGTAAATAACTATAAAATGTAAGAAACGTGTCGCAATCAGAATGGATAGTGGAATATTAGGGTCCTAAAAATCAAATTGGTAACCGCAGTCCCGTATTGATGGAAAGTTGTTTAGTTCAAGTCCCGCGGAAAACTTATTTTTATGGGATATTTATATATTTTTATTAAAGTAACTAAAACGTTTACCACTGTATTGTTAGGGGCTAACTACTAGTATATATAAAAGAATAACGTAGAAGTTAATTCTACAAAACCGTTTTAAGTTACAATTCAACGTGTTTTTTCGATGTATCCATTATCACCCAAACATCAGTCTTATGCCATCGTACCTAAAGAAATACTGAATTATTTACATACGGTACTGGATTCCCACATGTTGTAAGTATACTACAAAAACTCTGGTACAACATATTTGCTATGATTATGTTCAGGAAATCGTTCTTGAATTCCATACATTGTGCGTTTGAGGCAGGCGCGGCACTTGCTCGATGAACGCTTGACGCAGTACCACATCTCCGAGCTTTTCAATATGTTGTGCCGGTAGTATTTGAAATCCTTGAAGATAAGCATATTGGAGCCACATCCGGACTTCACCCATTTTACTAAAACATATTATCGATATTAAAATACCTTTACTCGATTTCCAATAACAAGCTCTTTTTCAAACTAGCGCTAAAGTCTAAAATAATATGATAATCCAAAAAACTTGAGATTAAAGTACTACATTATGTGATTGTAACGTTGGATCTAAGTGAAAAATGTACAACGTTGTTTTTAGGCCTCGTTAAATAAAGTTAATAAAGTTATATGGACCAATTAAATTGTTTGAAATATAATATTGGTAGGTACTACTTTGGTTATTTAATCGTGATATTCTTTGTAAGTAAAACCCGATAGGTATATAATAATGTATAAGTATTAGGTCCTTACATATGAAATTGGCGTTTTTCGTACTGGCCACTTTAATCACAAATTTCTCCTCTTTGGAAGCGGATCCATCGCAAACCACGTCCGAGTTAGCTGCAGGCTGCGGTGTTAGTGATAAAACTGTTTTAATTCACTTGAAGCAAATTGGGAAGATTAAAAAGCTTGAAAGGTGGGTACCTCACGAATTGACTGAAGCAAACCGGCAAACGCGCGTCGACTGCTGCGTTACATTACTAAACCGGCACAATAATGAAGGTATTTTAAACCGAATCATTACCTGTGAATTGATGAAAAATGGGTTCTTTACGATAATCGGAAGCGCTCAGCGCAATGGTTGGATCCTGGCCAGCCAGCCAAATCCTGCCCCAAGCGAAAATTAACCCCAAAAAAGTTACTTGTAAGCGTTTGGTGGACTAGTGCCGGTATTGTTCATTACAGTTTTCTCAAATCTGGCCAGACTATTACGGCTGATGTCTATTGTCAGCAATTGCAAACCATGATGGAAAAGCTAGCGGCTAAACAACCTAGGCTGGTCAATCGCTCCACGCCACTGCTGCTTCACGACAACGCTAGACCACACACTGCGCAACAGACGGCTACTAAATTAGAAGAGCTTCAATTGGAAAGTCTAAGACATCCTCCGTACTCCCCGGACCTTGCTCCAACAGATTACCATTTTTTTCGAAATTTGGATAACTTCTTGCAAGGGAAAAAATTCAACTCCGATGGGGCAGTCCAAATCGCCTTCAAAGATTTTATTGATTCCCGTCCGACTGGTTTTTTTAGTAAAGGGATCAATGAACTACCTATAAGATGGCAAAAGTGCATAGAAAATAATGGTTCATACTTTGATTAATTAAATATATTATATTAAAAAATATTCGACTTTTTGTTCCACCCATACAAAACGCCAATTTCATATGTAAGGACCTAATATATAGATTTTTGTATTCCTGAATTTTATATAAATAATTAAGGTATATTTGGCAAGTGAGGACGGTGCAATAATTTTCTTTGTTTATTTTTTTCATTATTTAAGTATCACTTTAGCACCTAAACCCCATCTTATGATCTCCATTAAGGAATTCAAAATATTTTATTTTTCTTTCTTAGATATTCTTCTCTCTTGTTAAACGGACGAGAAATAAAGCATTTTTTATCAATCTAAATTTTAATATAGTAAAAGAAATATATATAAACCTTATTTATAAAAATAGTAAGAAATCGCTTCGAATTCTTTTTCTTATAATTATGACAACAAAACGTTTTACATAATTTTTATCACTTTGGTTAAACACATAAACAAGCCTTTATTAACAACATAGAATATTAATATTTTTAAAGGAATTTATAAAAAACAACCGAATATACATAGTTAAACAAAAACACAATACGAATGGTGACCTTATATAAACCAGAAGCCCACCATAATATAGAAATTAACAACGTGTAATTATTTATTGTCTGAATCACAAATAACTCAACAATGAATGTCTTTTGCTAGGCATCTAAAATACCTAAAGGTTCAGTCGTGACAGTGAATTCCTGAGGTCGAGACGACTACTCCATCGATGGTCACAGCAGAGACCTTACACTTCAGCTTATGTTTCTTGGAGCAGGTCCACCGGGTCCTGTTCCCGACGAGGGAGCGCGAATGTCTGAAGAACTTGAATCCTCCAATCACGATGCTTGTCGTCTGAAGTGCGCGGAGATATTGCGTGCGTAGGAGTGCCATGAATGTAGCTGAAATTGGTATTACAGTTACATCAAGGATGATTTTTACATACCCGTTGGTCAAAAAATAAATATATTCATTTATTTCAGTCTGCTTAACTTTTGGGTCACAAGCTCGTTAAAACCTCCTGCACCAATAAGTATAACGAATTATTTGTTTCAAACGCTATAAAAATATGAGTTAAAATGAAAAATCGAACATATTTCTGGATTCAATATTATTATGATATCGAAATAGTTTACATCCCGATATGCCAAAACTTCAAGAAATTACACGTAATGGTTATTACTATGCAAAACTCATGGTAAATTTATATTTTCATACTATTCATGGTTATGACATTTTCGTGCCCTGATAATAATGTCATCGATAGTGATTACAAAAGCAGTGCATCCATTGGCTCTCCTGATACATCGCCACCTGGTCTTCGGGCCCTCGTGCTGGTGAATGGTAAACCGGTTCAAACCGATGTCCAGGCAACGATTACCAAATGTTGTCACACCGAATATAGCTGCAATAGTAAGGCAATTAGAAAAAAAAAACTAATAAAATCAAGAACAGTTGAATTCGAATGCCGAGGAATAATTTCAGTATACTTTTATAGCTTGATGAATACAGGGAGGAATTAACTTTCAACCTGGATGGCAACTATGGAAAGTACCCAAAAAACTGAATACGGGAATCGATTTCTCTAATAACAATATTATGCGAGTATCTGCGCGAGCTTCAGATGACAAGCGTCATGATTGGAGGATTCAAATTCTTCACACATTCGCCCTAAGATTTCAAAGATTGTAAGTTAAATAGAAGACCAGTCACCTCTTTGCTGAATACGAATGGCAACTCTGGATAACTCTTGTAAAATGTTCGTTAGCAACGCCGTGGGAACAATGAGGAAGGGAATAGTCAGTATTTTCAAAGAGCAATAGTTTTCATTACTAGTTCCGGTGATTAGAGGAATTAAGATATTTATCGTAGAAAAGTGGGTGCGCGTTAAAGTCTTTTGTATGCTAACCCGGGTCATCGTAGCATCTCGTAGCATGTGCTAGGAAGATCTACTTTACAATATTTATCGTTATGGGGAGGGATTGTTCGCAAGCGGCAGGGGAAGGTGAAATAATATCAAAGACAAAATCACTCAATTCTTAAGAAAAACTTTTTCTCGCATGTATATAAGAGACCTTGTGGATTTATATGATTAGTTTTCTTGTAAAGAAAACCGATCCCATACGGCCAACCCAGTAGTGTGGTGAAATTCGTGACACTCTGTAACGACAGTCTATTGCTATAGACATTAAATAAGTCATAGAAAATTTCTTCAAGGTTTACTTTACACTCCATAATATAATAATACAATAGTGCATAACAAAATAATCAAACCTCTGTTATGAATCTTTCAGGAAACTGTTTTTTGCCAGAAATTGAACCCTTTAAAATAACCACTAAATTCACATAGCGTTATTTTATATCACTACTACTACTGGCTATGTTGCTCCCACTAAAATCATTCAGCAGTTAAAATGGAGAATGTCGTTTATACTATCGTAGTGTGATAGGATAGTAAATACTCCAGTCCAGACTATCTCATGACTTGTTGGCGCCATCATTTTCATTAAAATATTTCAGTACATTCATTTTAATTTAATTTTATTATTATTAGATAAATATAAAAACTTTATACACAAATAAAATAAAATTTATATAACCTAGCTCATTACTGCAAACTAGTAGATAGATAACTTAAGGATAGAGAACTTTATTGCACTTTGTAAAACAACATAAAAAGCAGAAACTTTAATTCTATGTGGAACAATCGGCCAGTATTATGTGAACGAAGTGATTACAACCAATTTCTGACCCATGAAGAAACGTCCAGGGGACGGGCTTGATCTGCAGAGTTGCAGCACGTTTGAATCAAACAATTCCGTGTTAACTCGCACAGAGGCCCGTCCCATTGCATTTGCGATAAAATAAATTTCGGGGGAGCAGCAAGTCGTTCGAGCTTACATTGATTTTGGTTTATTATTTTAAATATCATCATCATCATCATCAGCCTATAATAGTCCACTGCTGGACATAGGCCTCCCCTAATGAGCGCCAAAGATGGCACTATCATTTGGGGGTTAATACCCATAATCCCCACGCTGGGCATGCGGGTTGGGGATCGCAGTTCGGTGGAGTTGTTCTGCAGAGGGCGCTGCTGCCCGCCCCCCGGTGTGTTTCCCTTAGTCGCCTCTTACGACACCCACGGGAAGAGATGGGGTGGTGAAATTCTATGCCGGCACCACACGGCAAATACTAATATACTTGACTTGAACGCTACTCTTACCAGTATTTAAATAAACAATTATTATTTTTCATTTATCTTAGTCATCGTCTATAATTTTATGCAAATTCATCATTTTAGGCTTGTGATTGTGTTCGCCGTTGATTTTGAGAACGTCTTCGTTATGAGTGAGCGCGGTGACCTTGCAGCCCAGTTTTTTCTTCTGGTTGCAGACCCAGTGGACATGCTGGCCGTCTCCCCAGATCTTGTTCCTGATGAATGTGCATCCGTCCATGATGAGCTGTGACGCGCCACGTTTCGTTTTTACAATTACAGCTTCTAAAAGATTAAAGAAAATATAATATTTATAAATTTTCAACGACTTGGTATTTTGATAAATTTATTTTAATAACCACCGTAAAACTATCTTAAATCGTTTTTTATGCATGCTGTTTGATATAACCTATCAATAATAATATATTTAAATAAAAACTATCTATGTTGAAAATATTTTTTTAATCTAGTAAAGATAAGTAGGCAGTATGAATCGAAATTATACAAGTAATTAAAATTATTGTATGTCAACCGTCATCTTACTTTTTGTAATCATGGTCGATTACCAATCAGCGTAGATTGCGTCACATGATTATGATCGCCGCTGATTCTGACTACGTCATTATTACGAGTGAGCACGGTGACCTTGCAGGCAGTCCTCGGCTTCTGGGCACACGTCCAGTGAACCGACGTCTGCCCAAAGGTCTTGTTCCTGAAGAATGTGTACCCGTCCATGATCAGCTGTAACGCTCCTCGTTTCGTTTTCACGATAACAGCTTCTAAAAATGTTATCATTTTCATCATCATCCCGTATTTGTCCACTACTGAACAATGGAAACACGACAGTAAAAAACAGCAGGTAAAATTAAAGCAAATCTTATTTTTATTTTTATATTTACTTAAATAACTCATCTCACCCCGTATTAGTTCATATAAGTGGGAGGATTCAAAAAATAATTGAGCAAGTAGCAGATTCATTGGTACAAAAAACAGAATCCTAACAGGAGCTCTGCCATTGATGTTCAAGTTATTTGATTAATTTCTCACATGTACATGTATACAGCTTGGGTCTTACTACTAGCTTATGTCAATAGTACATGCACCCTGTAGGGCACTGCATATTAATTATGTAAGTGACATAATTGATATGATCTATGTATGAAATGAATTTGTTGAGAGCGGGTTTCTCATTCAAGACACTGCCAAAAAACTTAAACAGTCGTGATGACCACGTCAATGATTGTGACGACTTTTAACCTCTACCACTACGTCGTTTAGTGTGATAAGTTGTGCGTTGCACCTCTTTGTATGCCTCTGCGAGCACCTCCAGAACTCCCTCGGCCCTGGTCGCTCCACCCGCTTGTTGTATCGGTACCCGCCGAGCTCCACTGCTGGGAAACCACGCAGGTTCGTGATAAACAGAGGTTTGAGATCCGACATCACTGAAAAAGATAAGTTATTTCCACTGATATTAGGTTCAGGGATCCATCGCTACAACTTATAGGGAATAAGATTTTTAAAATGGTTCTTATTTGTTTCTGATGATTATTTAACTCATATTTCATCAATCATCCCGGAGGTCTTCGCTGGATCTTCTTACTCAACAAAAACTGGGATTGAGAAAATAATTGAACATTATGACGACCTATGTGGCGCGGTGGGCGAAGATTCAGATTTTAAGAGGGACAACAAAGACAAATGGTGTTGAATACACTTTTTTATTGATTGTTCCGCCTTTTTCCGTTCGATATGGATCGGAGACATTTTTAGGCTACATTTTACTTAAATCAACTGTTAAAATTTAATATGTCTAAGCGATCAGTGCAAATTTACATCGGGTCGTATCGTTATTGTAGATAATAATAATGAAATATAGATACTGAATTAGTAATGTAATTTTTGTATTCTCTATTTTAATATAACGATCTCTATTTTTCATTTGGTTCATCATAATTTTTTATTCTTATAATATTTATATGTACTTACGTATAACTTTATTTTAAATGATTACTACATACATACATATTAATAGAATAATTGTGATCAATACACATAAAGAAAATATTATTTAATATGACTAGAAGTGTAATTGTTTTACCCCAAATAAATAAGAATATCTATAGTGGGGCTACAGATACTTTTATTTATTAGTGATCAAAAAAATGTGAGAGACTATGTCCCACGTCAATGGTTATGACTGCCTTTTATCTCAACAAATTCATCATTGTTTGTGACGAGTTTCGCTTTACATTTCGTAGACTTGTTCTTAGAACACCTCCAGTAGGTATGGGGACCATTACTGTCGTAGCAACTGTTGTAGCGGTAGCCTCCCAGCGTGACGGCCGGGTATCCACGGTCACTCAGCGTGAAAACAAGCTTCCGAGCGGAATCCTCTGAAATGAATGTGTGGTCAGTAACTGAAGGCATGATTTTCGTCAAGCGAACGTAGGGAACCTGGAGTTATTGTTAAAACGATACAGAAATGTGCTATGATTATTTTTATTTTTCAATGACTGAATATTTTAAGTCTCTTGTATGACTGGGCAATGTGAAACAAAGACAAACTGCGTTTCATGTGTAAGTGTACTTCAGATTGTTCTGAAATAACTATTTCATGAAAACCTTACAAAAACATTTTAAAAAAATTTGCGTATAATTTCACAATTTATCTGAGGAATGGTAATTGACAAAACAGTTTCTCTTCCTGGTGGAACACAGTCTCTGATTACATTTAGTGCAGTATGTTTGTGTTTTATTTTTCTTGCAGTATTTACATCGACCTGTACTAGTAAAGTCCTGCCAGTGATCCACACCATCAAACCGGACCGCTTCAGGTGACCGACGATTTACACGCGGTATCACTGGTACAGGAGAAGTTTCTGGCTCCTCAGTTCTTTGATGGTTGTGCTTATACCTCACTTGAAGTACATTACTTCCAGCAGTGACCAGAGATGCTTTACAGCTTAAAGTAAGGCGATCACAGCAGACCCACACTGATTTATCATGATATCTTTTGCTCCAAGTGTAATTGTATCCGCCGTGCCACATGCGGTTTGATTTTTTAGAATCCGGAAATGCTGAAAGGAATAAATTATTTAAGTTGTACGCATAACCTTTCAAGTGGCGTAAACGTGTGGCGTACGTATTTGATTGACTCGATTTAGATCTTTCCATCAAGATGAGGGAAAGCAAATACCTCGTGTTTTATTTGACGTGTTAAACTACCAGTTATAACTAGCGGTCCACTCCGACTTCATACGGGTTTTTAACAAAAATTCAAAACTTATAATTTTTTATACACACAAACGTTTACATTATTGTGGTTTTCTACGGATCCCTTACTATTTTTTGAGAAATATTCTATAGCCTATGTTCACCAAGATTAATCAACAATTCTAATCGTGAAAGAAATATTCAATTTGCTCCAGTAGTTTCGTAGCCTATTCAATACAATCAAACGTTAATCAAACAAAGAAACAATCAGATCATTCCTAATTATAATATTGGTATAACAACAATTCTATTATAAGATGAAAACTCAACCTGTTGTGTTGGTGGATTTTGGCTCGTAACATATTATGATCGAGACATAGCTGACAGTAATTGTGACATAGGCTTTTAGGCGCCACCTTCTTGACCTTGAACTACAATTGGTGGAAATATCCGAAACAATTTTTGTTTTTGGTATAGCATAAAGCTACTTCGCACTTCTCACACACCGTGTGAGTGAATCCAATACACTGTGGGAACTTGCAGCGTATTTTCTTTCCCGCCCATCGAGGCCAGTGCCCGAGTTGATCTTGGCGGACTGCTTGCGGAGGCACACGCTGAGCAGGTCCTCTAGGTTTTTTTGCTTGTAGTTCACTTTCAATAGAACGTCCTATTATCAAACAGTTTCTTTTCCTCTTCTTGCTTTTAGTTCCCGCATTTTCCAGGAATAAATCTGTGGATAGCATGGTTTTCTCAGTAAGATATAGTACTTACTACAAGTTTAACTGATACTGCAAGAATTTGGGTACATGTTACTATATAGTTAGATAGTATATTGTAAACTTACACTACAAATTCACGTAATCGTAATCATTATCATACAAAAACACAAACGGACAGTTAAATAAATAAATTTGTCCGGAGTAAACAAACACAAACATATCATCAAAACACATCATAACAAGGATCCTTGTCAAATTTGTATGTTTATTAAACACTAGAAATGATACTAAATAATCACTGTGCCGCCGCCATTCGTACCCACCATACATAAGGATGACAGTACTCTGTGATTTCTTACAAATTCCAATTCTGAAAAATAAATCGCAAAATTAATTCGATTACAAATTTAAATTTTTAATTTGAACAGAACTAATTTTTAATACCATGTTAATGAGTTTCAATTTATATGCACATCATTTTAGATTTTTGATTCAACTATATTGAATCGACATACAAACATTCATTATACAACATACAACCATCATGTCCTGTTTATTCCAGGGTTGCTTGGGAGAGGTTGCTCATAGCGATAAGGCCGGCCTAATAAGGTCTGTTTATTATGTTATCATTCCTTGTTTGGTATAATAAAGTGTTTTCTATCTATCTATCTAAATTTAATTTAAATATGGTTTCCAGCAAGAAAAAAAAGAGTACCTAAAGAGTGAGAAAATAATATAGATATAGTTAAAAATAACATTATTTAATTAAGAACTTGCTTATGACTAAAGCCTTTACTATATACCCCCTTTTCTCTTTAAAATTCGACGCGTATTCTCGAGACATACATATAAAAGAGTTCAAATATATATTTTAAATGTTGTTCTTAATCATGATTGTGAACATTATGAATCCTTATAACTTCATTATCAACAGTATGAATAGTAGCTCGACAGCCGTACTGCGCTCTACATATCCACCTGCACTTTCGCGCTCCAGGCTTGAAATCGCTCGTCCGTGCGAACCTATGTTTCCCGTACTGAATAATAGGTTTACCTCTCTGAGAAACTGTGTATATTACACCTGCAAAAATCTAAATATATTCAACACAATTGTCAATTCAAAATGTATCACAACTGGGCTGCTATAAATATGTATATATGTAGGTATGTAGTACCTAAAAATAACAAAGTACCTATACAGTTTCGCAGTAAATTAATCCTCTCGAAATAAAACATGGAATGCTTACATTTTATATAGCATAGTAAAATAGTTCTATAAAACACCAAATCAGTTATGGTTATGTTCTAACTGTGCTTTGTAGATCGTATTATCAATTGTTTTTATAAAAGCTCTACATTTGAAGGTACTTACTCTACTTGTACACACGTAAAATCCTTTCGGGCCTTTACTGTGACTGTGCTTGTTGAAGCGGTGTTTGCCGTGAATAATAACTGGGTTTCCGTGTTTTGTAGTAGAGAATATAAGATCTAAAACAGATAAATTATATACAAAATATTTTAGATTGTAAATACGATAGAATTTTAGTTATGTAAAATAAATAATTCTTGACTATCCACATAGCATCATCCAGCAACAAGCTAAACAGAATCAATAAATTAAAACAATATCAATATATTCAGATACTGATAACTGCCGAAATTACTTAAAATTACTCCACTACAAAATAATAAAAATACAATGTTGAATAAAAATGTATGTAGGTATAATGCTTTCATTCATGGAACACAAAAAATCACAGCGAGTTAGTTTTTTATAGGCATACCAACTGATGCTCCTTCTTTGTCTTTTGTTACTCACAGTTGCTTCAGTGACTTCAGTGAATCTTTGTGACCAGATGTTCTGTGATCACGGTGCTTGAAACTGTGCCGAAATATTAGAAAACTCAAAACTTCCATGTTAAATATCTCGCCATGCAAATAACTTTAGAGCACAAAAATAATTCTTCCGTATGTTGGAATAACAGAATTGATTAAGTTATTCATTGGTGGTTATGGCGCAGCCTCGCGTCAATTATTACGTTGTCTAGAGTGCGGATAACGGCTCTGCATCCCCGTGCAGTCCTCGTACACACATATAGACCTTTTGGCCCTCGACTGCTGCTGTGTTGATTGAAACGGTGGCCCTCGTATATTATCAACGTTTTCCCTTTCTTTGTGGTCCCAAATATCGGTCCTGTAATATGGTATCTTAATTATCAACTTGATTTGGACTTCAACTCGCAACCTTCTACTCCTTACGCTTTTATATCTAAATAATTTTGCTTCAACTGCGTGACCATTGAACTATATTCCTTAAATCAGGGTAAACAGTTAATAAATAAAAAATGCATTAACATTGTTATCGTTTCCTATAATAATTACTTAGATTTTGTAAAATGTAAGCAAACGTGGGGTGCCGAGGATCTCCGGGTTTTCATAAAAATCTCTTAGCGTCGGGCCGAAACGACGTGTGACCCGAGAGCTGGTATCTGGCGCAGCGCATCAGCATTGCCATAAAGCGAGGTAATGCAACCAGCATCTTGGGCACACTTCCGACGGATATGGATCAGTCGACCTGTAGTTTGTTTGCAACAGATTGCAGTTAGCTCAATTGTTTCAATTTAAATTGGTTATTTCATTGTATTTTTTGTTATACACAATCGTACAGCATGGTTAATCATAACAGATATTAAGCTAACTTAAGATGCAACTGAGTAACATAAATATTCATTCCGTTCATAATGTAAACAGAAAATGAAATAAAACAAATTTATAGTATAATTATGTATTGTATAGGTTACAGTAATGTTAACACACGAGTGTTAACAGTAAACATTACATGAAATACAACAGTACATACCTATACTGTAGTAAATCTTAAGATTCACTTTATGATCTAATCACTGTGGTGCCCATTGCCCCTAAGTCCTGGTCACATGCGTATGTTCATTCTTTACATCCAATATCTTGTTTTCCATAGTTCTGATGACTGCTCGACACCCTGTCGACCATTTGTTGCACACATACCGCACGACGGGTCCTTTGCAATTAGCGCGCTTGTTGAAGCGATACCCTCCGTATACGATGACTGGTTTCCCGAACCTAGATATAGTAAATACTGGTACAGAATCTGAAAATTCAATTAGTTTAAAATTCGCATAATATTAGCTTAAGAGACGTTTCTTCTGACCTACTATTTAATTATTTTAACGTTTGTTTAAACTATACGTATTTTTTACAAGATCTGACACATTTTTGACGGACCTAAAATGTGATAATGCAAGTGGCGGTTTATGTTCACTCGAACGTGAGGGTTCTTGAAGAACGGCGACACCCACTGACGGGGTCACGGGGAACACAGGAAAGCTCGCGACCATCGTCCCTGAGCGACTGAAAGGTAGGCTTGTCGAGCAGAGTTTACATTCTATGTATGACCTATTAGAACTTAAAAGTTTATTGTTTTCATTTTATGATCTTACTAGTTTCGGCCCGCGGTTTCTCGCGCGTTGTTTATATGGATACAAAATGGATAAAGAAATCATCGAGTATATTTACGTGTATCTATTTCTATTTCAAATATAAAAGAAACTAAAACATTGTCCATAAAATTATTTTCGCTTAATATTATTTAGATAGAAGCAAAGAAATGTAACAGTAAAGTAAACAGTATTTTTTTTAACAATACACAAGAATCGTCGCGCTTCAAGTTATGCAGAGCTTGCGTTATACTTTATACATTATCCGACGGTTTTCAATATAAGCCAGAGCACCCTGAACAAATCTGCAGGTCAAGCAAACATTTGTCCCGAATTGACGGGAATTGAACCCGCAACCTCCTGCGTCCCAGGCGGGGACGACGGTCCGCTGCTCCAAAGCAATCCTCTGTCCATCCTTATTAACAAAATAGTCGATGTTGCTATACGTTGTCCGATACAATTTTATACCCAAATTCTATGCTTTGTATGTTCATTACTAATCTTAACTATTTTATTGCAGACCGTGGTCACGGTGGCTCGACAGCCGTCACCGATTCTCGTACACACCCATCTAGACTTCGCCCCTCCACTACCAGAAGGCCGTTTATTGTACCGGTAGGGTCCCAAGATAAGCACTGGTCTGCCATAGCGAGACGTAGTGAATGTCGGCTTAGCTAAAAATCAGTTTGCTTATCAGTAAAGAGTTATTTTTAAGTATTTCTCGTTCTTACTCTCGTGTATTGAGGTGACCTGGCCCTTTATACGGGTTAAATAAATAGAATAATAAAGTAACAAATTAAACACGGTCATACACGGAGAACTGTGTATGTCCCATCTGTGATACATATTGAAGTTTTGATCGTACGTGCATGACACACATATGGGGCATGAGCCCTTGAAAGTTTAAAGGCTTGGAAAAATGTACTCGTATGAGCTTATCCACTTTTATTGGCATAGAATTGTAGCCAATAAACTAAAATTTAAATTGATAAGAAAACCGGAGGACTTTTCATTTAGGATTGCCAGTATCCTATCATCAAAAGTGGAAGTATTTTGGATAAAATAAAAAATGCGTTATGTATTCTAAGTATTATTTTTTATGAACTCTGTTAAAACAATTAAGACAAAACGCTTTTTGGCAGTTCAAGCACTCCATATCCGTTTGTTTGGACTTGCGGGCTGCTTCCACTGCTGTTTGGCCTTCTTCTACCAAAATTTTATAGCAGCCAGTGCAACGTTTTCTTCTGATATTTTTTGGTTCGCGCCTCGGGATTTTTGTTAGGTAGTGGCTAAGTCTGGAAGGCGGCTCGTTTAGGCTGGATCTTAAAGAACGTGTCGTATGCAGTCTTCCAGAAGGCACAGGAACTAGAAATTTCATGAGAAGTTTGATGATTACTTTGTGAACGTTGACACTGGCAGTAGACAGATTCAAATTTTTTTATCCTATTGAACGTGTATGACATTTATGTGGGTCATGGTACTAAGAGCTCATAAGTGCATAACTTTATTTCATTTATTTCATCGACACGTAATCAGTGAGACAGTGAAAGGAAACAGTCTATGAATAATTGTAATTAATTATTCAGCAAAAGAAAATAAACGCGTGAACGGAGCTTACGGGGCCCGGTGTTATCCAAACCGCACGTGCCTATTATAACGTGGTTGTAATATCCACTATTCATGTATGCTCTGCAAAACATATTTCCGAAATTTTGTTTTTATAAGTACATTAAAAACACTTGACGAAACACTTCATGTTTATCACTTTTTCGGTTTTCAAGTTAAGTGATGTGAATAAGTTATACTTAATAACTTTCAAATAGATAATCATAATTTGCTAAAGATGAGAAAGTACAAAAAATTAAACACAAAGCAATTAACCACCCAATCGTTATAATCGAAGAAGTTAATATTCTATAATGGTAATTGACAATATTTGATCTTTATAAAAATAAACTAAAATACCCCACCAAATACCAAGAGCTGCTGTTTGCAACTTGAAACCAAAATACAAAAAAATATTAATGATTATGATTATTATTAACAGTAACGACGTGGTTACAGTAGGTGTATATCAAAGCCTTGCAACCGGAGGACTGTCGCGAGCAGACCCACCGCACCTTGGGCCCTTTACAGCTGATGTGCTTGTTGTACCGGTAGCCTCCCAGCTCCAGCACTGGGTTACCGAACCGGGACACCTTGAACTGTAACCCTGTGAATATTATTATGATTAGATAAAACGTCGTTTAATAATAATAATAATAATAATAAAAATGCGCGTATCGTCAGGAAGTTCCTCTCTCTGCAGCCCTAGTCACCGGCCGCTTGAGCCTAGCTTCGCGGTCGGTGATCCACCGTTTTGATATATTTTTTACTGTAGAGTTATTTTATAATAATTTTGTTGTATTTTCTATAGTAAAAAATGTATTTTTAACGAGATAAATAATTAAATGAAGTGGAATAATAATAACTTTATTTCAGGCAACAAAGAAAGTTTACAAAAAGTAACTTAATTAGGGCCCATATAATAAATACCTTAGAGACTAACATAGATAAAAAAATATTTATTATTAAAACTATTCAGCGACGTTCCGATGACGCATGCGCGGTGTTATTTGACAGGCGTCCAATGAACTTCCTGAAGATGACACCTTTCGGCCAAAACCCGCTGTCCATAAGCGTAGAGAGTCGATCCGTCGGCACTCTCACCATACACAGACTGTCGCATATCAAAATATGAAAATCAAATCATTAGTTTATTAGAACATAGATGAACTACTCAAACGATCTTGTTGTATAATAAATACCTACATGACTGTGTGTGGGCAAAAATAATGTTTTATTAGTTTTTATTGATAATGTTTTTACAAGTATTTACGATGAAAATTTCGCCATGTTTTAATTGTTTAGTGATAGAGAACCAAAAAATTAAGTTGGACGTTTGATTAACCGATGGTATAATGGTATGATAAAAATGATGGTATAATAAAAAAATATATATGGCTAACTGAACTGCTTCTCTTGCTTTCTTCCGGATTCCAACCAACAGTTCCAGTTCTCTTATTAATTTTCATTAAAACGATCTTCCCTTCCGCATATCAATCTAATGGTTATGAACATCATTTTGCTTGACGATTTGTTTTTCGATAGTGAGTACAGAGGCCTTGCATCCATTTGTACGACGACAGCAGTACCACCTTGTCCTTGGCCATACGCTCCCACAGTTTCTGTTGAAACGGTAGCTGCCCATCAACAGCACAGGTTTACCAAACCGGGATTTTGTAAAACTAAGAACTGAAAATAGCTATCTATACTAATATTATAAAGAGGAAAGATTTGATTGTTTGTTTGTTTGTATGTTTGTTTGTTTGTTTGTTTGTTTGTTTGTTTGTTTGTTTGAATTGAATAGGCTCCGAAACTACTGGACCGAGTTAAAAAATTCTTTCACCATTAGAATCCTTAATTTTCCGTGATGAACATAGGCTATATAATATTTTCAAAAAAGTTAGGGATCCGCATGAAAAATTCAATAATTGAACCGTGGGCTATATATTCAACCTCATTTTCTATTATGGCGCGTCAGAATAGAAAAAGAGGTTGTATAGCGCACGGTGCTTGCTTTTTCTCTACGGCCAGTGTCAGTTTTGGAATGTCGAGTCAATGTCAAAAACCCCAATGCTGTTAAAAAAAGTAAAGATCCGTATGAAAACTGTGAAACCCATCGTTTTAGTGTGTATAATTTCTGAAATTTTTGTTTAATACCCGTGCGAAGCCGGGGCGGGCTGCTAGTGTATTAATAAAGTGAATAAATTATTCTACCTTTTAATCTGTACAAAGATACGGTGTTGTAAATCCATCTTAAAATATCTGTTTTAATAACGTATGAAGATTATTTATTTAGTTTATTAGGTATTATTATTTATTTATTTTTAAAGACAAAGATTTAGTAATTATTATTGTTATATTATTTACAAAGCAAATTAAAAAAAATAGATTATAAAAGATAGATAAGATGTAAGAGATAAAAAGATGACGAGCAATAAAACCCTATAACCGTATATATACATATATGTTTCGCTCCTGAATTTATCACATTTTTGATTGAAGATTAAAAAGTTTCAGTAAACAAACTTAATAGACAATGATAGAATACATAATGATTAGTAATTAACGGGTATTTATCGCGTTTCTTCTTCCTCCTTTCTTCTTCTTCTTTTCTCGACGTTTCAACAGGTTTGCACTCTGTCGTGGTCACGAGATCTCGAAACGCGATAAATACCCGTTAATTACTAATCATTATGTGTTCAGATCGCGTAAGTTTCAAAACATTAAATGATAGAATAATTATTCTTTATTTACGACACATTTATTGTAAACATACAACAAAAAGATTCAAACCAAAGTTAATGTCTGTGTGTGAGTAGGAGTTGCCCTGCCGGACACGCAATATGTATGGAGTCAGAATTCATCACAAAGATGCCTTCACTATTCATAAAAACGTGCACTATTTACGAAATGACATATTATCATAAAACTTTAAAAATTGTCATGCTTGTTAACCCTAGGCATTTATAACGGGAAAACGCAAATATCATTAAATATGCCGTTACAAATGACGTCAGTCACCGACATTACGAATGACGTTAATGGTTGTGACAATCGTTTATGCTCAAAACTACTTTTTCGTGAGTGATGATATTCGCTTTGCATTTGCAATTTGCGGCTTGCGTACATTGCCAACGCATTTTGGGACCCTTGTATCTGTTGCTTACGTTGTAACGATACCCACCCAAGAGAAGCACGGCATTACCGTACCTAGTAGTGGTGTACGTCGGAACTGAAAAAAAATGCAATGAAGTATTAATTTATATATAGACGACCACTGTGGCGCGGTGGGCGAAGGTCCGCCTGCGACGCAGGAGGTTGCGGGTTCGATTCCCGCTTCGGGACAAATATTTGTACGATCTGCAGATATTTGTTCAGAGGTTCTGGTCGTTTTCTATGTATAATAAAAAATATCTATCTATTTAATAATATTGTATTACGTATATCAGTCATCTAGTACCCGTAACACAAGCTCTGCTTAGCTTGGGGCTAGATGATGCTGTGTGGATTGTCCAGCATTATTTATTTATTTTAATTTGTTTGTTTATTACAGATTTAACAAAAAAAGAACTGTGAACTTTAAAATGCAAATGCGATTGCCAACAAATAGTGACCTTAGATTATAAGAGTTAAATAAATTAATTAATCTACTACTCAATGAGTAAACTTCTAAAATGTTAATATTATAGTCGCCACATACCATGACATTTTTTTTGTTAGTAAGAGCGTGCAACTCTTTGGAATTACTTCGTTGTGTGAAGGTTTTAACAGTTGACTTTTATATTTTAAAAAAACAAACCATACTTTTTTCAAATATTTTCTTTATATATATATATATAGACATTTTTTAAGATAGATATTTTTTATTATACAGTACGACCAGAACACTCTGAAAAAATATTTACATTATTTGCCTTGTGCAATCGGTTTAAAACTATTGGGGATCCAAATTATACAAACAAGTAAACATTTATGACACTCATTGCTACTGACAATTTATTTGTTCATAACAATGGTAGTCGCGGCGTAAAGATCAACTCCTCCAACACCGTCCGTGGATGTTGTGAAGACGACAATGGAATCTACCATTGAAGGGCAGCGGCTTTCGTGTATTCTTAACAACTCTAACGCGCTCGCTGTCTACCCACCAGTAATCAAGTCACTAACCAGTTTGTAACAAAAAAACAACGGTACAAATAAATTTGGCTACTGATATGATTTAACGTGGCTTAGTGTATAAAAGAAAGAAGGAGACAAGAAAATAAATTAATTGATACACAAAAGCACTTAAATTAATAAAGCACTAAATTAACTTTTCTTCTAAGTCGTTAACAGATAGCAGAGTGCCCAGAATGCTGACAGTATTGCCATGTTGAATGACGATGCTACTTCGTTAAACGAGATAAAACCAGCATTCCGATTATCCGTGGACTCAAAGAGTTTTTGGAAATTGATATAAGAGTAAATAGTAACTGTAATTGTTTTATTCTATTAAGTACTGCACTTTTACTCTACCTTGAAGTAAAAAGTGCCGGCAAACCATATAGGAATCACCTCAGCTTAATGTTGCTCAGCAAAAGGCACGGCTGTGCAGTAAATGCGTTAATTACCTAATGGTTATGCAATGAATTGATGCTGAGGATTTGGTTCTTGTATGTAAGTACATTCGCCTTGCATTGCTTATTAGAGCGTGATAGCATCGTGGGCTTTACCTAGCTAATAAACTATCTAATTTCGATAGAATCATGGAATGGCCTACCTTACAATGCAACCTACATGTTGGGAATCGGGGATAATGAAATCAAAATTGAGAAGTCAACAACTTTATTCCTTTGTACTTGCAAGATAAGCACAGACGAATCAAATTAAATCCATAAATTACTATTAAAGTAGAAATAAAGCGTATTGAATTTCTCTTCGCTTCAATCTTTTGTCCACTAGTGGAAGAAGCGAAAAAGAAACCACTAGCAAGTTTTTATATCACTTATAAGACTATTACATGTTTATTCTTGTAGAAAACACTAAACCGTAGTGTATTAACAAGTACCTTCACACTTACAAAATATCAATATGGTGGAGGGTAGTTCTAGCCTTGGGCCACCAAGGAATAAACGATATTTAATAATAGCTGTTAATTATTACTATAACTAACTAGATTTCTCATAAACCACAGAAATAGAAACACAAGAATATAATATAAACCTTCAGCAACGTCAATGCTAAAACAAGCTAAGGTGCCACAATATAAAACAGCTTACCCTAATGTTATGAGAGATGTTTCCAGGTCACAGGATCAGAAAAGAGTGGCAGAGATAGCACATCGTGCCTTTTATAATATTCTTTAGTTCCAGAGAACCGTTGGCTATCGTTACACAACGAACTACCCGTCAAAACATCTATTCCTATCGTTTTACATCTAGATAGATTGAAATATATAGTAATCTCACAAAATATCCATCACAAATGGTCTTATATATTAAGTTTATAATTAAGATGCTAATTACTTCCAAAATATTGCCTTATGAAATACCTTAATGATTAAATAGAAACTTATTTGTCTTAGTGTGAATCTGATAGGGAAACAAACGGGAAGTCAAGCCCGTTACATTTTAACATTGATTATCCTTTGCAACCTTACTTTTACTACTTTAAACAGTTATTACATAATATTATTTACTATTCAACAAATTATAGACATCAAATACATTATGGTACAGCTTATTCATTTAATGAAACTGATTTGACCTAGTATTTGAATTTGAGCCGCGAAACAAGTAGGAAATCATGCCTGTTCCGTTTTATTTTAAATATCTTCTAAACCTTTATGTACATAGTATTGTTATATATTATTACTTTACAATATAAACTATCTAACACGGCCATTTTCTGACAATGCTTCGTCCTCGAAGTATGTAGCCTCTTGTTTATATACTTAACTCTATTATACATTGCAACTTACTAAATGTGGGTACAATTTAACTTATAATAGGTACTATAGTATTGTACTTAGGTACCTTTAACTTGTCTAAAGACTAGTCGTAATAGGTATGAACATATATTTTCAAAACATTTTATTGTTACTTTATTTCATAAAAAGATTCTGACTAATCTCATTTCGTTTTCTTTGCTGTTGTTATTTTAATTATCTGGCCAATTGCTCTGTGTGTACTGCCGTAACCACCCATCTGCTGCCACTGGAGCGTCAGTACCCGGAATTGGAGGCTAGTGCAGCTAGGACTTCTACTACTTTTAATGTTGATCAACATCCATCCGCTGCCGATGGGAACACAACAAGCCTCGAAGTCGACAGCGTTAGCCAACTACCGAACGTGCTTCTCAAACATCCATCCGCTGTCGATGGGTTGATTAGCACCCAGCATAGAGGCCACACAGCGATATATAAATATAAATAATACAACATTTGTTTTTGCCATTATGATGGCCCGGATCTGTACTCGTTGAGATTTTTCTTTTCGCCATAAAATGGCCCGGATCTATGCCCGTTGAGATTTTTCGTCATCAATAATCGTAATTACCAACTTTAGGAAAGTATAATTTATATACTGCACATGTTCATACCTATTTACCTCGAGTATAGTACTAAATAAACACATAAGAACAAGTAGATATAGTAAAGATATACCTAGTACATAATAATGTACACACACATGGTTTTTACAATGTTGCTTTTCATCATAAAAATTCTGAAAAATATATGTTACTCGACAATGTAGGTAGTATTGATCTCACATGGCATTTTCAACAACAGTGTTTATTTATAATTAGTCCCTTTTAGAGCATAGCGGTATAATATGTATTACTAAACTTATTACAGTCAAAAACCTCGTATCGTCGCTCGGCCAATCTGATAAAACATTACAATAAATACATATTACTAAATATACATACATACTACGTTATACATACGTATTAAATGTGACTAACCGTTGTGAATACAACTATCTATACAAAAATAACTACCTGTTGCCTAATTTTATTTTATTTTTGTTTTTGTTAACAGAATTCCCGGTGCAAAATAGAGAAACAAAATTGAGACAAAGACCTCTAAAGTTGACGGGTACCTTGCTTTAAATGTAAAAACATTTGGCCTCGCATAGCAATATACTGGCACAAAATAACAATGTTACAAAAAAAAAACGCAACGTACTTATGTACTTGTTTTTGTTTTTTTTTTAAGCTTTCAAAGTATTTCTAGTGAAAGCGTTTCTATATGTTCAAATAAATTAAATTTTCTTCGAAATTATGCAGAGAGCTAAGACAATAATATGTATATGAATTGTTTGTATATTTTAAAATAAGCACAACAAAACATTCAATAAAAAAAAAATAAAAAAAATTATTCAAGCTTTCTAACTTCTTGGTTTATCAAGCCAAGATTTGTAGTAATACGTAGGTACTACCTCTCGATGCAAAGGCTAGTAACATACATAGTTAGATAATAAATTATTCACATAATTCTTAGTAAAGCACAATTTACTTTCTTATGTTTTACGACGATTTGGAATTTTTTTTAAAACATTGATTTCTACCTACCATTGTAGGCTATTATAAAATTTTTACTAAGTAAAATAAAATAATGCTGGACAATCTAAACCACATCATCTAGCCCCAAGCAAAGCAGAGCACGACTGTGTTACATCTGATAATGATAATGATAGGTGACTGATATGATCTTGAAACTTGAAAAAGAGATCTTTTAAATTTATGTTTATTTCTGGCCCCATGATCATTATACATTATGGTATATTCGTGCCGTCACTTGTTTTATATTACAATACAAATTAAACAATAGATAATACAGTGTATTTCTGCGTATAGTGGAGCACCAAAATAAGCAACTGAGCTTGTCCCCCGGGTATAAGTTTACTGAATAGTTGCATAATAGCACCAACATTCGAATAAGTTTTTTAAACCTTTTACGGTAAAACTATATTTGTACCATAACTTTCATATTTGATAATGGAGTTGCTGTTGAAATTTTCAATAGGTAACTATATTCTATAATCTTACAATCGAGCTAGTTAACTAAATGCTACAAACTACCTACATAATATACATTTTTTTATAGACAGCGACTGCTCGTCTTTTTGTTTTGATAAGCTACATATATGCTGGTAAAAGTTTGACGATAATAACCTACTTAACTGGATAAAATGACTCGGGGTACCATTTTATGTTAATAAGAGTATTGATAACTTCTAGCCAAATGTGTGGCTTCACGCTATGCTATAGCGGAAATAACAAAAATATTTTATTTCTGGTAACTAGTTTCAAGAATAGTTTTAACGTAAATGCAAAAATATAATAGGTATAATATGAAAATAACATAGAGTAACTTTGCAACCAAGATGTTTTATCATAGACGAAGTAATAATTTGCTAGTGATATAATTGGTCTCCGTTCCTTAGTAAATTTATATTTATTTTTAGACCAACTGTGTTTATGATCCCTTAGCTGCTGGAGTTTGCTTGGGCATAACTCTCAGCCAAACTAAATGGCACTGTATTTAAGTACCTAGGTACCTATGATAAAATTTTTATGAATAACCTACCTACCGCTTTGCTCTTAAGGTTAGCTTTTAGAAATTATGTAAGAAGTGAGATGGAAAACAGTAACACTTTGAAGAGGTTTCTGCACTGTTATTAAAAGATGCCATTACAAAAACATTACATAACGTAATAATACTGCTCATATATTAATTAGACTTATATTATTGTAACTATTTTCGTGTTACGGAAATTTTTGCCAATAACAGCTTTGTACAGAATCCTATTGTATTGAAATAATTGAGTAGACCCTTTAAAGAGCCTTACCTCTCTTTTGTGGTTACTGCGATGCTAGTCCAGAGAAGGGTTTTCGAGAATCTTGATAATGTTGCTCCATCCATATGTCTCGGTGCTCAGGTTCCACGAGGTTGTTTGGAGGATCGGCAGGTCGACGTCATCATCTGTCTAGTGGCTTGTAGAAATGATAACTCGAGGGTCTTGCCGTATGGACATCCATCAGCTTTCGTGACATCTTCCACGCTGCTCCTTCGTACAAATTTCGTTGAAGAGCATTTCCAATCTGGTCGCACCGGAAAGCTGCGTTGTCGTGGTAACATCAGGTTGTAGCGCCACGTCTCCATCTTGTCGCCGATTGGAATTCTCGTTGTTTAGTAAGAAATCGCCTTAAGCAGACCTTCGTCCTCGAAGGTCTGCTAGGATCCGGCCTGAAACTTGTACAAGAATGTATTAGAATTGTGTAACAGTTCCAGGAGATCCCACTTCTGATGATAGCATCGTGGGCTTTACCTAGCTAATAAACTATCTAATTTCGATAGAATCATGGAATGGCCTACCTTACAATGCAACCTACATGTTGGGAATCGGGGATAATGAAATCAAAATTGAGAAGTCAACAACTTTATTCCTTTGTACTTGCAAGATAAGCACAGACGAATCAAATTAAATCCATAAATTACTATTAAAGTAGAAATAAAGCGTATTGAATTTCTCTTCGCTTCAATCTTTTGTCCACTAGTGGAAGAAGCGAAAAAGAAACCACTAGCAAGTTTTTATATCACTTATAAGACTATTACATGTTTATTCTTGTAGAAAACACTAAACCGTAGTGTATTAACAAGTACCTTCACACTTACAAAATATCAATATGGTGGAGGGTAGTTCTAGCCTTGGGCCACCAAGGAATAAACGATATTTAATAATAGCTGTTAATTATTACTATAACTAACTAGATTTCTCATAAACCACAGAAATAGAAACACAAGAATATAATATAAACCTTCAGCAACGTCAATGCTAAAACAAGCTAAGGTGCCACAATATAAAACAGCTTACCCTAATGTTATGAGAGATGTTTCCAGGTCACAGGATCAGAAAAGAGTGGCAGAGATAGCACATCGTGCCTTTTATAATATTCTTTAGTTCCAGAGAACCGTTGGCTATCGTTACACAACGAACTACCCGTCAAAACATCTATTCCTATCGTTTTACATCTAGATAGATTGAAATATATAGTAATCTCACAAAATATCCATCACAAATGGTCTTATATATTAAGTTTATAATTAAGATGCTAATTACTTCCAAAATATTGCCTTATGAAATACCTTAATGATTAAATAGAAACTTATTTGTCTTAGTGTGAATCTGATAGGGAAACAAACGGGAAGTCAAGCCCGTTACATTTTAACATTGATTATCCTTTGCAACCTTACTTTTACTACTTTAAACAGTTATTACATAATATTATTTACTATTCAACAAATTATAGACATCAAATACATTATGGTACAGCTTATTCATTTAATGAAACTGATTTGACCTAGTATTTGAATTTGAGCCGCGAAACAAGTAGGAAATCATGCCTGTTCCGTTTTATTTTAAATATCTTCTAAACCTTTATGTACATAGTATTGTTATATATTATTACTTTACAATATAAACTATCTAACAAGCGCGTACAGTACCAGCGCGCCTGGACTACTTTGTACCTATTATTTTTGTTGAAACGGTATTCGCCCATCAGAAGCACGGGAACACCTTTTTTATTTTTAATAAAACAGTACTTCAGATCTGAAATCAAAATTCATAATAAATCTCAGCGTGGGTATGTGTAAGTATAAACTCAAGAAATATAGTGGGAATAACCGAGGCAATCGCGAGGTAAGTATCGCCCCATCGCTACACTGCCGTGCAGGCCTTAAAACGCAGTAACAGGTTTTTTTACGTTTTTTAGTTAAATATTGAGTTTTAACGGGCCCGCTTTAAGGAACACAGTGATTTAACCGAATTTTTGATTCGATAATTACCACCACAGAAAAATCAAATTTTTGAATGCATCTCAGTATCTCAAGATCGGATCATCATCATCATCATCATCATCACCAGCCTATAATAGTCCACTGCTGGACATAGATCAACAAGATCGGATGCCTAAATGTATTTAAATACTAACTTAAATACAGTAATAGCAGTTACGTCACTAATGACCCATCGATTTACATAGTTAAACGCAGTAAATATCTTTATTACCACAAAAAATCTGTAAACTACACATAAAAAAAATATTAGCATTTGTACTAAAACGCAGTAAATAGTTTTTGTACCAAAAATTTTTATACTGCATAATGGATTACTGATTTATTTTGTATGAACTACAGATTAAAACGCAGCAAAGTGCAGCACTTTGCTGCGTTTTAATCTGTACAATGACAATGACATGACAAAAGTCTACACTAACTAAAATATTATCACATTCAGCAGCTGAATGTGATATTTTAGTTAGTGTTAGTCAAGAAGGTCAGAGAAGGAAGGACGATTTTTAAGACTTTTGCCATGTCATTGAGATCGCGAACTCTGGTAAAATTAATGTTAAATAGATGGAAATAACAGATTTCTTTGTTTTCAAGTCTCATATCGCACAGCAGAAACTAATAAACGGCACCGAAAACAGGGTACCTATATCTAAAAGATATACCTAGTGGAAGTCATGGTAACAGACTTTGATGCCGAGGAATACAGTCAATGAATCTGTTTAAAATCAAAAAAACTTCCCAAGCCTGATAAAAGATGCATGCCGAGGGGAATCACTTCTACCAGAAAACAAAAAATAATAAAATCATAATATTGGATTTTATTGACCAGTATGTATAGAGGTATTTTGAGTATGTATATTTTCACTTATTTATTTACACATATTTTACACAAAACTACGCATTATCTCATAACCACCATTTTGTGAAATCGAATCAAAGGTTCGTTATTGCAGAAATAAATGCAATTTTAATAGTACGTAACCAAAGTCACATTTTCTTAGAACAAATAAAAGTCCCTAGTCATTAAAAACGGGAAATCTCAAATAAAAAAACAAACATGACTTCAGTCAGTGAAATTACATGACATTAATGATTGTGATAACCATTTATGCTCAAAACTTCTTTTTCGTAAGTAATGATAGTCGCTTTGCATTTGATATGTGTGGCTTGCGTACATTGCCAACGCATTTTAGGACCCTTGCAGCGGGTGGTTACGTTGTACCGATATCCACCCAAGAGCAGCAAGGCATTACCGTGCCTAGTAGTGGTGTACGTTGGAACTGAAAAAAGCAGTAAACGGTTAATTTGTTTCTTTGTTAAAGATTTTCCAAAAAAAAAAACTGTACTCTAAAATGCAAATGCGTCTGACAAAAACAAAAATTCCAACAGTGGTTTCTGAGTATATGTTCTTTGTGTATGGTTTAAAATATACCGTGTTAATAAACTTGTAAATTTTATAAAAAAATATTTTGTAATTTACCAATAATATTCTTTGCATAGAATTCGTCTCTATTTAGAGTGGCAGCCGATTTTAGGATAAAAAGCATAAGTAATAATAAGCTTGAAAACAGCAGACAATTGTGAACAAGGGGAAAATACAAATGCGGTTAATTCAGTTGTCTTTCTTCAATAAACTTTTAAGTCTCAGTCGGATAGTCGAACGACACCGTCCATATAGCCGGCAAGATTCTAACCAAGAGTGCAAGAGTCTATCTTTGGGTATTTATAATTTACAATTACATTTTGCATTATATTACAGTCATAACAGGTAGCCGTTTTATTACAATGAGTGATTGTGAACATTGCGAAGTTTCAAAATCAAAATCAAAATCAATATATGTTCGGGAGACCATGATATGATGTCGTCAACGTTATCTGCGACCTCGTCGTTAAGTGGTTATCACTAAATAGAACAAAAAGATAAATCTATGAAAGTTATATTCAATCGAACACAAACAGAACAAAGTAAATTGATGTCCAATTTACTTTACAGTAATCAGTAATCTAGTATTCATAACACAAACTCTGCTTAGCTTTGTGCTGGACGATGCTATGTAAATTTTCCAGTTATTTATTTACTATATGTCTTGACCGAAATTATTAATGTTCGATATATAACATAATTTATATTGCTTCTTTTATACCCAGTTTAAAAATTTTTCCTTGCTGTTGTCTCCATTTTGTCACGGTAAAACTAGGCTCTAATACCTCAAGGTTCTATTCTGTTCTCCATATGAAGCTGAACTCTTGCAACTTGCGAAAAGACTCGCGATGCACATCCACAACAGACCCGCATCTGTCCATCCTGAGTCTGATTTTACAGTTGTCGAAAGCCTTGTAGATTTTGTTTCCAATAACATCACGCTGGCAGGAATATTTAAATAAATATAATAATATTTATATAAATAAATATAAATAATGCCGGACAATCCACACAGCATCATCTAGCCCCAAGCTAAGCAGAGCTTGGGGTACTTGATGACTGACCTAGACCTAGGCCTAGTTGGTATACATAATATAATATTATTACATAAGTAGTTAATACTGAACTAATTCTCACATCATCATCGAGCCCCGAGAAAAGCAAAGCTTGTGTTATAGGTGACTAGATGACTGATATGCACGTTACGGAATTGGGTCAGTGTTCTGTTTTCAGTAATAATAAACGAATTTTAACGAAGTATTATCAAAAACATTTATTTAACTTTTCAATGCAAGCAAACAAGATGAAAACAACAATGGCAGATATAAAGTCATAGATACCATTATACTTTAGTATAAAAGGCACACATAAAGTCAAGCAGAGTCGTATCTACCCTTACTCTATTCTTGAGATAGTTTTTTATTCCTCTGAGAAAAACATAGAAAACTTGCCCTAATTCAATTGTAATCAAATTGCTTATATGACAAAATATAACTCCCAAAACCGTAATGAGAACACTATATGATAAGTAATTAACGAGTATTTATCGCGTTTTTTTTTGTTTTTTTAAACGCGATGAATACTTGTTAATTCCTACTCATTATGTGTTCAGATCGCGTAAGTTTAAAAACTTCAGGACACTATAGGAACCGAAAAATAGAAATTGCTTATTATCAAACTTTGTGTGCTTTTGGCCAGGAAGGGATGCGAAGAGTGTGCAGCAAAAAGTAAATAAGCGTTCAGCTAAACTATGACACCAAACAAAGCAGGCTGTCCGTCCATGCAACTAAATACAGGCTCTGCCTCTTTTTTTCTTTCTCGAACATTTATCTCGTGTTGGCTTGTACGACCCGCCCTGCGGATCAAAATGTGCATGTTCCCCGCGGGTCTTGGTAATAACATCTTTTTTAGTAAAAAGCGTGGCGTTGCAGTTCTTTATACTACAGATCCACCTGCGAAGCTTCCTACTAGCATTCGTGCATGAATAGAACTTAAAGCCCCCCACGAGAATAGTCGGCCGGCCGTAACAGGTCTTGCCGAACACCGGACCTGGAAGGCAAGCGCAACTAAAATCATGCGGTGTGGAAGAATGGAAAAAACTAGATAATACAACATGCAACTAATTATTACAACTTATTCTAAGAGTAAACCCTATACAGTTAACGAAATTGAGTATCTCAGGACCATTGAAGGAAAAATGCGGATATTGGCTACCTCAAAAGTGCATCGTGTTTCGCATGCTTGCTACGACGATGTACAGTATGTTTTTTTTTAGTATACCTATTTTTGTTAATAGTGTCCACAAATAATACTAGCTGAAAAGTTTAGTAACAAAAGAACAATTAAAAATACACTCATTCGTAAGTAATAAAGTCGATTTAAAAAGATTTTTTGTTACAGATTTCTAAGAAACAATCTTCTTTGTTTAGTGGAGGTAGGTTGAGACGTTCCCCGCAAAACTAGGGGTTTTAGCGATGTACGAAGATAGTCAAAAGAGCATACTTACAAATTATTGTTCAATTAAATCTAAACCTTATACTATACAGCTCAAAATCATTTTTCCAAACTAGTGTTTAGTGAGTATGAGTGTTTGTCTGCGTAACGATGACACCGTCCACAGTGACGATAAAAGCACGACAGCCAGCGGGATTCTTGTTGCAAGTCCAGTGTGCTTTGGGCCCTTTATCGCGCAGTCGACGGTTGTACCGATAGCTGTTCCACACAAGTACAGGGTTCCCATACTTTGTTTGTTCAAAATACGGGTCTATAAAACATAAATAAATTAATAATATTTAAGACTTATACAAACAATATTTTAACGTATTGAAAAAAAAAATTGATTTATTTTGAGAGGAAACCAGTTACTACATTATTTCTTTTCCTTAACATATTTAGTAAAAATAAAAAAAGGTATTGACGTTACATACATTATTCTTCAATCTTATATGTTTTAAGGATCTTGTGTGCAAGCTGGTGATTGATTATGAGTGTTTGAGAACATGACGTCATCGTCATCGTCTACGTCATTGTCTATCGAAGGTTGGCCTTTGGACCTCTTGAATCATAGTCCAAACTAGCACCATCCGATGCTAGTATTAATGCATAACTCGAAACGAGACTTGGCATAGTTTAACAATATTAATATTGTTGTTTAAATAATGATTATCTTGACCAGTTTCCACGTTTGTGGAGTCGCAAGTTTTCTTCTTCCACCCACTTTTACCAGCCGTCATAATATCAATGCTCACTCCTTTATTGACATAAGAACAGTCAATAGTCATGGTTGTGTCGCAGTGTGAACCTGCTCCGCAGTGAGAAGGAAGGCCGAGCACTTGGTTCTGGAGCGCGTGGTGCACTGCCAGCGTGTTTTACGCCCGTTCACGTAGGACCTTCCGAACCGGAACGATTCACACATCAGCATTGGCGTGCCTCGGCTTGTCGTGATCATTTGCACTGAAATATAATGGCGTAATGGATTTATTTCTGTCAATAAGATACATAAATGTTTATTCGGTTATGACCTTTTTGACACCTGATGAGGTCGCGATTTGCAAATAGTTGAAATGTGTTTGACAAAGAGGCATCAGTTTGCCCGTGCACCTCCATTAAAAATAATCTAGCAAAATTTAAATTATAGGTTAGATGGGTACATATTCAAAAGATGTGATGTGATTTCAGATTTCCCAATTATTTAATTAAAACTTGGTTCTTAAGTACATTATTATATTATTGTTATTATTATTACAAAGTAAAAAACCTTATTATTAAGACACAAAACGGTCGTTTGGTTTTAAAAATACATCATTTTGTTACATTTTATAAACACTGTTTAACAGTCTACCTATCACTTTAGTTAATGATAAAGTCGTTCACATTTTCTTTATTATTTTCGTTATAAATATTATAGATCTCACTTTTTTATATTATGCTGTTACTTTATTAATTACATACTTAAAAAAAATGTTAAATTATATTTACTATACTTATAAATAAATGAATAATGATGGACAATTCACACAGCATTATCAAGCCCCAAGCTAAACAGAGCTTGTGTTATGATGGGTACTGTAAACTGATATACATAACAATATACGAGTACATAGATAGATATTTTTTATTATACATAGAAAACAACCAGAACACCCTGAACAATTATATCCATATCGTACAAATATTTGTCTCTAAGTGGGAATTGAACCCACAATCGCAGCAACCCGCTGCGTCGCAGACGGACTTACGCCCACTGCGCCACAGAGGTTGTCATACTACGTCATACTACTGCCATAAAACCTCTTGGCGCTGATTGCTTGTAATTTGTTTAGTAAATTAATCCCAGATATTGTTTAACATAAAAAACGAATAAAAAATTAAGTAAGTCTTTTAACGTGTATGAATTTTTTTATGAACAAAAACAAGCTTTTTTGATGCATAACTTATGCTACAACTTTTGTTACTTGGCGTCATGGTTATGTACAAAACTATGGCGGATGATCTGTCCATCCACCGTAGTGATGTACGCGCGGCACCGATTGCGAGATTTCAGAGTGCATTGCCACCTCGTCTTGTGGCCTCTTATGGTCTCTCTGGAGAATCTATACCCGTTAGCCAGAAGCATGATCGTCCCACGGTTCGTCTTGAATTCCTCCACCACAGCTGAAAATAAGCATTTTGGTTAAGAGTATGTAAGTAAGAATCGAACGAAATTCGCTAATTAATATTGAGATATACCTCTAGACGTTAGACAGCCTGGTTGTATCTGGAGATCTTATGTAGGGTACGAGAGATAAAACATTAGAAACGAGTGAATACTTCTGATTCGGCACTGAAGTAGTGTGAGTGCATATAGAAGATAGAAACACTAATATCTGTTTTCGATACTTGGAGATCTCTAGGGTAAAAAAACATCGGATTAAAAATCAAACGCGCCAGATACGGGGTCGTAGAATTCCCCGTTTCCGCCCATAGATGCATTCCTGAACCTAGGGGAAACCTCCAAATCCTCTTATAACGTCAGCCCAACCCGAGGCTCGCACCTAGGTGGTGACCTTTGTGAGTGCGTGTTACCCCAACAAACCTGACAGTCGGTGAAACGTCCTCTGCGCCCGCCAAAAGTCCGGTAACGCTGTCATAACCATCGGTAGTCATCAGCATGTAGTTTAGAAAAAAAAACCATTTACACGTATTACCGGAGCCTGGCCTGGCCTAGACCAAAATAGTTTGAACCGTTCAAACCGATGCAGATTCATTTGTTTACAAAACAGCTTATTATAAATACTGATCCAATTATTTATCATTGACTGCATTTCAAGCATTGTTATTTCTCACTCGATCTCCGAGTCATAGTGACAATTAACTCAACTTCCGTTATAAGTTAGCGATGCATAATGAATAAGGGCATACAATTTTTATAAAGGTGCCTATAATTAAAGATTAATACGTAAAATATACAAGAGTATAATTATAATTACATCAATTATGATAATAGATCATTTACATGATTACAAACAGGTATTTTAAAAATACACCATTAATTTGTAACACTTATCAGCTAATCGACCCTCTATAGTATATTGTATAACTAGGTTATTTATAGTTTCTTCGAGGAAGTAACTGACCGATACCAACTTGTTGTGAATATAAGTTAATATTCACAACGAGCAAGATGGAAAGGAAGATGACTTGGTCAATATTATGTAAAAATGAGTCAACATTATACATAAATCTCGTCCTATCTAAACTTTACTAGGAGCCGTAAATAGAAACAATGTGAAGGCGTTACAACAGATACCGGTTCGCGCTGGTATGGGCCTGCGGGTCATGGAAACCCCAGACTCTGACTATAGCATTGTCCATGGTATGCAGCGAGGCTCGACAGCCCGCCTTAGCTTTGACACAGATCCATCTGGTTCTGCTGCCGTATTTGGTTACTCGGTTGAAACGGTACTGCCCTATCATTATGACAGGGTTGCCGCGCTGGGATTGTGCAAAGACAGGGCTTAGACCTGAAATTGTGTCCTTGAATTAGTTGATGTTTATTGTTTGAAAGTTGGAAAAGTTATTCTATAAAACATGCCTCATTGCATCATCAGCAAATGAGCCACAATAATAATTTACACAATTTACATAATTTTCACAATAATAAGCAGATTAATCAGTTGGTAATTAATTAAATAAAACAGACCCAAGTGGAATGTACTTTTATTCAAACTTCTATACTAATCTTACAACATCTTACTTATGATTAATATAAAAAGGAGAACATAATCATTTCATGAGTAGAAAACTACTCTTAAATTTCTACTATAAAAATGGGAGCGCGTGGAAGCAATACGGACGTCACGTGAGCCGTACTCACCCTAGTGAAGTCTCTTGTCAATGGATGAAACGTTGGTGTTATTTTTACATAAGCTTCGTTCGTAGTTAACCGCTTACAATCATAATAAATTATGCGTTAAAGGTTATTTATTAAATGAAGATGTTTTTGAGTTGCGTATTTGAAGTGCAAATTGCAAACAATGGCCGATATAAGCTGAAAAGGGAAATCAATGATTGTGCTTCCCAAGGGTCTTCACAATGACATCATTGACAGTAGTGATAGCAGCATTACACCCGCTCTTCTTCTTGATGCAAGTCCAGCGCACCTTGGAGCCCCAACAGGCGTGCTTGTTGAACCGCCACTCGCCGATCTGGATCACCAGGTTACCGCGCTGGGAGAGATCGAACTTGGGTTCTGGAAAAGGTTATCTTTGTAGCAGGGTTGTCTGTTTTCATTTGTTAAACAATATATCTATTGCGTTCGGCAGATAGTAAAACTTATAGTTGTTCAGCTGAAAAGCGAATGTAAACCAACAATTCGTGACCAAACAATGAATTTATTTTCATCAAAAGCAAAGGCATTAGAATAGTGTGTAATTTATATATTTGATAGGAATGATTTATATATTTTTAACGTACCAACGTAATTAGAGACTCTTTATATTGTTCTCATAACTCTAACTCGGAAAGTAAGTCTGAAGTTGCCTGAAGAGCGGGTCGAAAATGATACTTTTTACCTAGGGAGAATCTTTTTCAACTGACAGCTATCACATTTCTATTGAACTATGATAATGGCAGAATGTGGAAAAAGGGGCTAGCTAACTTGCGTTTTTATTTTTACAAAAAGAAAATACCAAATACGAAATTATTTATTACTCACAAAAGTTTACATTTAGGCATACATTAACATAGAAAATTGCTTAAGAGCTACCTATAATTATCTATGAAAGGGCAGTCCCCACACTAGGCTCTAGGCTTTTCCTTCCTTGTATTAGTAATAAAAAGCACAGAGTTTACCTCGGGTAAAAGTAGCTTATTTAGTCCCTTGAACTATTGGCTTGCTTGGCTTGCTACGATTTTTTCAATTAAACTATATAACTCAAGATTGGCACAAATTACCACTAAATAGTGTTCCCTTATCGAAATTAGAATATAACATAAGCTTCTAAATAGGATAGCCAGGAATGATTGGATGAGGGTGCATGAATGGAGAGGACCGGACAGAATGGCGTGATGGAGAAGACTTTAGTACCAAGTAGTAGAAGCTAACGGGGCACTAAGATAGAGCTTCCAACATTCTTGCCTGAAATCCGTAACATTTCATTTTGACCAATCATTATAGATGATTGACAGAATAAACATCTATTACGACTAACTCCAAACTAACATATACTTAAAGACACACACCAAGGCTAAAAAGAAACTTCTCCTTATAACACTAAGATTAACTTTATGCTGTAAAGCTAAAACTATATCCTAACACATTACGAAATATAATTAAGTTATTTAATGAGAAGGTGTTAAACACAAACGTGTGGTAAACACACGTTAGCAAACATCTCAGGTGTCTCCTACATCATTTAGACCAAGGCTGGAAAGTACATATGTTAATAATATGCATAAAGACCTCATTCTCACTTCGCGTCGAAAAGTTGAAATCTGACCATTAAGTGCCCATAGATTCATAAGTTCATGAACGAAGATTTTTGCCCGAAGGATGTCAAGATCCGACCGACGGTTCATCGGTAGCCTGCAAGAAGACACCGCCCCGTGAACCGTCGACAAATGACACCATGTTGCGTCGCGTTATACGTCGGCGTCGCCGTAAATACCAAGTATGGTTTTAGTATTATAAGGTTGATATAAGTATGTGAGTCTAATAGATATTTGTTGACATGGGCCCTAGGATATTATTTAAATATCTATACTATAATTTTTATTTGATGCCACATTAGGAGTGGTTATGCCATCCATTCAGCTTCATGAGACGATCGTCGACTGTGACCGCGACGCAGCGGCAGTCTTGCGATTTTCTAGCAAAGCATTCCCACCAGGTCTTGTTCTTCCGTGTGTACTTCTTTATGAACCGGTAGTTTCCCCAGGAAATAATGGGATTTCCGAACCTCGACATCTCGAACTTAAGCTGCTCATTATTTTTGGGGGTTGATGTTTGTACTGATGCTAATGCTGCTGCTACTCCTGTAAATAATAAACCATTAGTATACCATAGCGTTTACCTTTAAATATATGAATTTCTTGCTCACTGCTTAAATAAATACTTTATGACCGAAATACATTTAAAAAATAACTAATAACACGCGATTACTCTAACTCTATTTCCTTACAGGAAACCACACAGACCCTCCCATTGGTTGATGGGGATTAACCTAGGCGGTACTAATAACATATTGTTTTGATTAAGCCAATCTTTTTGCTCTTGTTATTTTTACCTGAAACAAATCAAAGTAAAATTTACAAATTGTCTTATCAAAATTCATTCTAGCGAGATTCTCCTAAGACAATAAAAGGATTTTTTCACTCTAGTTAAGGTTGATAAAATAAATATTTATTTTTCAGTCTTCAATTAAATAAATAGTTCAAATTAGTTATTGTTATTTGATCGTAATTTTCTAATATTTTTAGAATAACGAATATTTTAAAAAACTCCTTTACTCTAACAGAAATACTGAAGACAGATATATCAATGAGTAATTTAAACTTTTTGTAAAATTATGGATGTTTTTAAACTCGAAAGTATGGTTTACAAGAGAATCTCACTAAAATGAATACCCGCTAATTAATTAACATCATAATGAAAATAACAAAAATAAAGAATAATGGTGCGATTACATGTACAAAGTATTTTCGTCTAGACTAGAATGTTAGTATGCTAATTTTGTTTTCTTCATGGTCGCAAGTCTCATTTGCAGCAGTAGGTTGAAAGAGCTTCCATTTTATTGGAAATTTCAAGTATGTGCCGAATCCCACGCACAACCTGGGTTTACTTTTCGCCGAAAACCCCGCACCACCTAAAATATTTATGCAGTTATTCTAAAGCATCAAATTTTTTCCAAGCATAATATAACTCATAATATTTTTATATGTTGAATAAATTAAATTGGATTGGCGGCCATGGAGGCGGCGCGAAGGGAAAATCAGAGTAAAGGAGTCCGTCGCAGCTCGAAGAAGGTTCCGTACCCGCAGCGCGCGTGCGACGCGGCACCAACTCGCCGGCTAGCATCCACACCCTCGCTCTGCAACCTATATACTTGAAGGAACAGTACAATTGAATTATTATTAGGAGTTGTATAATATTAAAGTGTGCATTAATAATGATCGGTCCACGGTTATGTGATTATGTACGAGCTAGAAACTGGCAGTAACTTACCACCATGGGATGTTTACTTTAGGTCAAAATATAGTTCGACCTGACTGAAACATAGAGTTGGGCCTCACAAATTAGAATGGCATATGCCTAGTTTATATCGTGTATTGTTTGACATCCCAACCAATTGACGTCTTTTTTCTACCATGAAAGATCCCATCATATGAGTTCCTAGATACTAGTTTTATGAAAACGCCTCAACAATGCCCAAATGTGATACGATAAACACTTCAAACAGATGGTTTTTTAATTTTTATTTCTTCTAATAGTCTTTTTTTTTCGCCTTAAACAAATAAAAATGTCACAAACTGTCTTGTGAAAATACATATATTCTATATCGAGATGTTTTGATAAAATTTAGTTTTTCATTTGTTTAGTGTGTCATAATGATCATATCAATTGAATTGAAAAATATTTAGGATTTTTCAATCGGGTTGTCGGCTTTTCGTAACTTGTCATTTGAAAAAATAATTTTGAGATTCCATACATTGATGGTCAGTTTGTACACTCCTTCTTTAAGGTTTAAATTTCCACAGAAAAATATACGTATACGTCATTCAGACACACAAACTCAAATGTTTTTTTTTTCTTGGCGAGTACCACGCACCATGTAAAATATTTCAAACTAAATTAGGTATACTAAAAAAGCCAGATACGCGGTATGTTAAGTTTACAATTAAAAAGAGTAAACTTATACATTAGGAATGAATGAATCAATTTATATTATGTACGTACATAAAAACAAAAATAAATAACTTATTTATATAAAAATTAAGAGAAAGGTTAGATTATGCATAGGTATTTTTGAATTCCAAATAGTTGCTTTTATATGATGTACAATCATTCTGCTTAACTTACAACTCTTTTAAATTTTTGGTATGATTATAAAACCATACACTAACACTTAGATAACATTAAATTTGGCAAACAGTATACATATAATGTATGCAGTCGTATTGAGCTTACACATGTTATATGTATAACTTTCACTGTTCATGTCCGTTATCCCTCTCGTCTCATCTCGTCTATATAAGTTGCGGCCAGCGTATGCAAGAGCCAGGCAGTGAACGCCTTAAGTGGAGGAGTATGGATGATTATGCCGGTTCTGATTCTGCACCACCGTGCGTCCGATAGTGACGACGATGGCTCGGCAGTCCATGACGCGGCTGTCGGCGCAGAGCCACTTCACCTTCGACGCGCAGACGGAGTGCCGCGTGTACCAGTACCCTTTTAGCTTCATCACTCGAGCGCCGATCTTGGACGTGCAGAATATCGGCCCGTCTGAAGAGAAGAATAAAGCATTACCTGAAAACTCTGGTTCAGAGAAAGTACCTCAAGCCGTTCGAACTTGATCCAGTACTTCCGTTATTTTCTTAAAGTTACCTGATAACATTTAAACGTTTATTTTGTTAGCTATTGCATAGCGACCGGCTATTTAAGAAATCGAATTCCCTTGTCATTTTAGGTGGTAGTAAATATTAAAGAGTGAAACACAACGCACGAATTTTATTACAAGTTAGGTAAATTTCAAAGCATTCTTAATCGGCTGAGTTACATTAACAGCTATCAAATAATACATAAAATTGGTACCTAGGTACCAAGCAAGTAAAATCTCTTATTATAGGAGGTATATCAATACATATATAAATATAGGTCAAGATAATTTAATCTCATAAAACAATAATCTACACTATCATTAATCATAACTACTGACGGTTATTTATTGCATTTATTTGAAGTCAGAAAAAACTATGCGTAGAACTCATTCCTCACTTCACCGCGCTTGCCCCTCATCGCTGACGCAGACTTCGACGGAGCATGACCACTCTAGACATTTTTATACGATTATGTCCAGCATCACATACTTGTAACTATCCTCATTTGGTCTTCTAAACTAGGAATAATTTACCTGCACCCTCGACACGAGACACTTTTTCGCACGTACAATGTCAGCGGGGCTCTGAGAAACTACGCTTACTAAGCTACAAAAACGCTTAGCTATTACTTCATTGTTTTTGGTAGTTCAGCATGATAAAACGTTGACAATACCCGTAACTACTTATTACATAGTATTATGATAGCCTCAGTTTAAAATATGTTATTAAAATTCCAATAAACTTGTTTACTAGAATATAAGATATGTAGTTATTTTTTTTGTAAACATTATTTTACTTCCTATGACCACTACTAAGTACCTACAGTTACTTCAACTACTTTTTTCTACTTTTTTTTGCTACTTTTTTTCTAAAAGACTTTATAATACGTACGCGTATATACATTAGCACAGACAATATTCTATCATATAATTATGGGCTATAGCGCCTTCAGCCGAAACGCAAAATATGTAGAGATGCATTTGGAGTAACGAGGACGGGTTAGAGGAATGAGTACATCATGGGAAGATTGAAAGTAATCACTACTGACAGAAAAGGTAACGAGTTTGGCGTGGTATAAAGCATAATGGTTAGTAATTAACGAGTATTTATCAGGTTTTAATTTTTTCTTTTTTGCAAAAAAAAAAACGCTACTAATCATAATGTGTTCAGATCGCGTAACTTTATAAACATTCGTGGTATAGAGCATCATTAAATTGTAATAAGTCTCGTAAATTCCGCATATGGAGCATATGCAGGAATGTAAGGGGAAAATAAGTCTTCGAAAAGATGAATGGATTGAGAGTGAGAGAATACTGATTAAAGTTGATGAAAGCTTTTGGAAGAGAAAAAACAGTTTTCACCAACTCCACCTACTCCAGCCAAAATCTCTCTCGATTCCCTTTAAACACAATTTTCATTCTTCACCTCGATATTTGACAGAATTTGCACCGTTTGTCATTTAAGCATTATCTACTAAAAATATAATTATGTGATGTAAGGTTTCTACAAATATTGTATCTTGAGAATGGTTCGAGTATAGAGTGAGGGGGGGGGGAGCAGTGAGATGACGATGTGACTGTGACAGTTAGGAAGGTGTTTCTTCCACATCTAGGAATCCATCGTATCCATTATCCAAGTCAGGCAGAGTTACAATACATAGACCTGAAATCATAATATGTTTTAGATATTTTATGGAGAATATTTTACAGAAAATGCTAGCTTACTTTCTATTAACATAATATCAGATATTTTGTTCATCATCACATCAATGGCATTTACACGTTCGTGTAGTCTTCGTACTTCGGGACTTACGCAGATGAAGGAAAGGCCTCTATGTGAAAGACAGCAGCTATTTACGTGTAATATCGGTTTATATCACATAGGCAAAACAAGCTAATAACAAGCGGTATCGACGGGTATGATTTATACATCTAATTATGCCTATATGCCTACCACTAAACCTTTGTGCATTTTTAACATATTAACTTTTATTGTTATATACATTTTATATTATAGTTAGCAGGTTCGATGAAATCTAACACTAGACAAACGGATATAGATTGCAGTGTTTTTTTGTGATACAGCCGTGGGTTAGTTTAGGACGGTTATCAGGGGTGATCTTTGAACTCTGATTTATACACCCTGCAAGACAATAACCGAAAGAAGATAAATGAAAGAAAATGAACGAATTAAACAATTAATTTTTATTGACGCAAAATCAGTTATTTACCCACATAAGATGAAAGATTTTATTTTATTTAAGTATCGGTTGTATTCGTTAGTACTGAGTAGCTACTCAGTAGTAATTAGCTCCATTACCTTATTTAGAAAAACGTATATATTTTTTCATAATATACAATCTTTTTCTTACGCTATATCTTAATTCTTCGTCTACAGGAATACCGCACTTTCTGTACTCCCGAAGTATATTTTCAAGGACTAATTTAAAAGATGGTTGGACACTTTTGGAAGCTTCTTTGATCATCTGATCGAATATGCGTAGTTTTTCATTTTCTAAGAAGTTCGGCTCACATGTATGAGGCTTTAGTAATTTGAAGAGTTTGTTCTTGTTTGTCAACATAGTGCCAGGGCAACTTGTCTTCAATATACAACGCCATAAGCGATTGGATTTAATTAACTTCTGTTTATGGTATCGGTATCCTTTGTAAATCGCAGATTCACCTCCTCTTTTCGTTCTGATTATTACTACTTCATCTCCCGTATTTTGAGCTAAAATTGCATATAGTATTTAAGTATAAAAAAGGTAATAAAAAGGAAAATAAATAATTTTTTAAGGTTTTCAAATCTATAGATTAATTAAATATAGATTTCATATCAGTAGGAAAGCATTTTGGCCGGGGACTTGAAAACTTACAAAAGTTGACGACAGTATCTATTTTATTGGAATACAATTTTATATAATGGTTAGGTACTGTAACAATACTGGTATTTATTACAAACGCAACAGCACATTTTAACAATCATGTCTCATAAAAAAATACTGAGCTCATTGACAAGTAAGAGATAGTTAAGGTTTACTTAATAATATTTAAAGATGTCTTAAATCGAATCATTATTCTGAGGTTTCCACGCTAGTTTAAAGAGTCCGCATTTCTTACACTTAGGTTGCATGTGCTCGATGGTAGCTCTAACAATCTTGTTCCTAACGAATTTGTGGACTGTATCTTTCTTCTGGGAACGGGAAAAGGCAGGGCGTAAATAAAAGAGGCGATTGACTTGTTGAAGAAGGGAGGCAAGGGGCGTCGCGGGTTCACTTGATCACTCACTGAAACTACTTCTCGTTACAACTTCTTGAACTTGACTGAGATGAGATGGCACTACTTTGTTAGAAACCTGCCTATCTTTATACACTGTTTCTCCCCGCGACGCCCTACGCTGCGGCGAGCAAAACTTTTATTCGAAACTTTTTACATTCGTCTTATATCCAACTTAATACTATCTAACGCTATGTCGTGTACATTAATCTTATGCCTAACTTAATCTACCTAACACTACGTACATTAATTTTATATCTAACTTAATCTACTTAACATTACGTCGTGCACATTCTCCCGCCGTCGCCGTCGTCGGCGCCTCCGCCGTCGCGCGATCCACCGGTAGCACGACGACTTTCTTTGTGGGTCTCCGCAGGACTCGTCCGCTGCTGGTGATGACGTCTAGGACTCGCGTCTCCCCATCTCGGCCTGGATGCAGAGCAACGACCTTTGCTCTCGTCCAGGAGTTGCGCGGCTGGTTCTCGTCACAGATGAGTACGAGGTCCCCTAACTGTGGGGCCTCGCCGATGGTGCGGGGCTCCCGCCGGTGTTGCAGCAAGGGCAGGTATTCCAGCATCCACCGGCGCCAGAACTCGTCCGCCAGGTACTGGGCGCGACGCCAGTGGGCGCGCGCGTGCTCGTCCTTTTCGGTGAATGCCCCCGGGGTGGGGACACTGCTGTTCGGGCCCAACAGGAGGTGATTGGGAGTGAGCGCCTCTGGCGCGTCTGGCGTGACCGCGACATGCGTCAACGGTCGGGAGTTGACCGAGTATTCCACCTCGGTCAGCAGGGTAGCGAGCGTGTCGTCGCTCGGGTACCGCTCGTGCAGGGTGGTGTGGAGCGCTTCCTTGACTGAGCGCACCATGCGCTCCCATGCGCCCCCCATGAAAGGAGCGGCTGGTGGGATGTAGCGCCACTGGATCCTCTTGTTGGTGGCCGCTTCCGCGACGCCTTCCATGGCGGCCGCTCTCAGCTCGCGGTCCGCCGCCTTGAAGCACGTGGCGTTGTCGCTGTGTAGCTCGCGTGGACACCCGCGCCGTGAGATGAATCTTCTCAGGGCGTTAATGGCAGCATCGGCGCTCAGGTTCGGTACAACCTCGAGATGGATTGCTCTGGAAGTCATACAAGTAAAAAGTGCTACATATCTCTTCTCTCTATGTCGGCCGACTGTAACTTCGAGTGGGCCGAAGTAATCTAAGCCTGTGTGCGTGAAGGCTTTCTCGTGATGTGCGAGTCGGGCTTCTGGCAGATCTCCCGTCGCTGGTGCTCCTGGTTTCGCTTTCCTAATACGACAATACATACATTTCTTGATGACGTCCTTTACTGTAGGTCTTATCCGGATTATCCACAGTCGTTGTCGCAGCTCGTTCACGACGGTCTCCACTCCGCCGTGGTGTAGCTTCTCATGTATGTGTTGTATATACAATTTAGTGTAGGGGTGCCTACCGTCTAAGATGATCGGACTGGCGGTCTCTGGGGCTAGGTCCGGTGTCTCGTTGATGCGTCCGCGCAGCCTCAGCGTTTGGTCCGCTCCGATTACCACGCTCAGCGCTGAAAGCTTACCGCCTTTCGATGCACCTTTATTTGAAAGGATGCGTTCGATTTCTTCCCCGAAGCTCTCCCGTTGGCTGCCCAGCACCCACAGCTGCTCAGCCTTGATGAGATAGTGAGCTTCGAGGCCGATGTACTTTCTCGCTGTCTCGTTCTGGCGCCTCTTGTCGTTCTTACCTTTCTTTTGGTGTTTTGTTTTTCGCCAGTCTGGATCACACTCTTTGTTTTTTTCCGTTCGTTTTCGCAGGGCGGCCATCGTCTCATGCCGTTTCGCTCTGCAGAGTGCTATGAACTGCAGCACTCTCGCCGTCACTCTTATCAATCGGAGCCACTGCGAGAATCTGCTCACATCTGGGAGGTGGTCCGTGATACTGACCTGAGTGACTGCAGTCGCATAGCACTTTTCTCTCTCCTCGCCGGTAACCTCGGCCGGCGTGGGGTTCTCCTTTGGCCATCTATCCTCCGTTTCACGCAGGAAGGCCGGTCCCATAAACCACCTGTGGTACGTTTCAAAATTTACCGGGGTTGACCTCGTGGCGTCGTCAGCGACGTTCTCCGCTGACGGCAGCCATCTCCACTCCGTTTTCTTGGTAGACTCCTCGATCTCGGCTATTCTGTGGGCTACAAACGTTTTAAAGGTCCGCGGCTCGGCCCGTATCCATGCCAGGGCCGTCCTCGAGTCGCTCCAGTACGTCTTTCGCTCGACCTCGAACTCGTGTTCTCGCGCCACTGTGTCTGCGAGCCGTGCCCCTAGTAGCGCCGCTTGCAGCTCCAAGCGCGGGATCGATACGGGTTTCAAAGGGCTTACTCGACTCTTGGCTGCCGCCAGCGCCACGCTCACCTCGCCGTTGGCCTTCGTGGTTCGCCAATAAACGGCAGCTGCGTAGGCTTCCTCGCTGGCGTCGACAAATGTGTGCAGTTGTCTCGTTGCAGCTGGTTCGGTCTCATAGCATCTAGGGATTCGTACCTTATCGAGTTTCCGAAGCGTTTCGGTCCATAAGTCCCATTTCTCTCGCAGCGCCTCAGGTAGGGGCTCATCCCACCCTGTCCCGAACTTCCATGTGTCTTGCATAAGTCTCTTTGCTGGTGTAGTGATCGGTGAGATGAGTCCGAGTGGATCAAATAGTGACATGATCACACTGAGCGCTTCTCGCTTAGTTGGTGGCTTACCTCCGTTCATCAGGGAAGGCGGGGCTTTCCGCTCGTTTACCCGGAAGCTTATGACGTCACCTCGCACGTCCCAGTAGAGTCCCAGCGCCTTCTCCACTTCTTTGCCGCCGATGTTGACCGTGGCACCTCCCGCGTGTGCTGTGAAGCTCTCGATGGTCCGTGGCTCGTTGGATGTCCACCCCCGCAGTTCGAAGTGTGCCCGTCGGTTGACTTGGTCGACTTGCTGGTTCACTTTTGATGCCTCACTGATCGTCGGGAAACTGGAAAGGTAATCGTCCATGTACATATTTTTTATAATGGCTTTGGTGGCCGCTGGATACTCGTTCTGGTGGTCCTGTGCGTTCTTGTTCTTGATGTACAACGCGGTGCAGGGCGATGACGATGCTCCGAATATTACAGAAGTCATGCGGTACTCGTCTGGCTTGGCTTCCCCTCGCTCGTCACCTCTCCACAGGAACCTGAGTGCATCCCTGTCGGTAGGATTTATCTTCACCTGCATAAACATTTCTTTGATGTCCGCTGAAACGGCGTATGCGTATTGGCGGAAACGCATGACAACTCCTGGCAGCGACTGTAGTAGGTCCGGACCGGCGAGCAACATATCATTCAAACTCTTACCTGCTGACTTGGCTGCTGCGTCATGTACCATCCTAATCTTTGGCTTCGTTGGTGTGACAACTGCGAAGTGTGGTAGGTACCATGTTCTGTTCTCTTCGCCCGGCCCTTCTGCTCTCTCTGCATAGCCGGAAGTCAGCAGGTTCTCCATCCGCTCCTTGTACTTGATTTTCAAGTCTTCGTCTCGGTCCAGCTTCCGTTCTAAGCTGTGGAGCCGCTTCAGTGTGTCGCTGTAATTATTAAGCAAATGTACCTCTTTATCCTTCCATAGTAGGCCGGTCTCGAATCTACCATCGGGCAGGCGTTGACTTTTCTCCTCAAGTATCCGCAGTGCCCTTTGTTCTGGATCGCTTGCCTGTATCTTCGGCTCTATCCCAAGCGCCTCCAGTTTGAAGAAATCTTTCATTGTTTCTTCGAAGTTGTCCGGGTGATTGGCTGCTCCGACGTACCCACAGAAGCTCTTCTGTGGCCGTCCATCCGAGCGGCAGCCATGCAGTACCCAGCCCAGTTGTGTGAGTGAGGCAACCGGTTGGTCTCTCCTTCCCTCTCGCACCTCTCTGGAAATTATCAAGTCCCAATTATTCTGGCCTATCACTACCTTAGGGTGAGCCCTTGTGTAGATCAAATCCTCCGCTATGTCTAACAAGTGTGGGCAATCTTCTATGTCGTGTCTTGTGATGGCTTGCGTTGTGAAGTCGAGCTTCTTCACTGTCTGCGCGTTGCGAAGCACATGTTCCTGTTTCTGACTCCGTCCCCGAACGCGTATGCTCACAGTCTTGCTGTTCTCGTGTTTGACTTCACCTCCGTTCGCATCCTTGATCCACAGGGTGTCTGTCGGGCCGTCGATGCCTAATAGCTCGGTGATTGATTCCTCTACGAACGTGCACGTACTACCATCGTCAAGTAAGGCGTATGTACTTATCTTTGCTCTGGGTCCGATGAGTTCTATTGGTGCTATCTTTAGGAATGCTCGTCGTAGGCGGCCTGGCTGGGCGTCTTTACCTGTGACGCAAGCGGATATCTCTGCGCGATGTTCCTCTGGGGTTGACTGGGTCTTCACTAGTTCACTGTGTAACAATGTATGATGTTTCTTACCACAGCCTTCTTTATTGCACCCTTTCGCACGACAATTGAAACGACGGTGTTTCTCTCTGAGGCACAGAAAACAGATCCCGTATTTCTTGGTCAGCGCCCATCGGTTTTCTACGTCTGTTTCGATGAAGTCTGGACACTCTACTAACTTGTGAGATTTATGGCAGTGTTGGCAATTATCACTTCTCGTTCCACTTATTGCCGCGTAGGTTCTCTCTACCTTTCTCTTGGGTCGCTGTTCCTCCTCGGCGACCTCCGGTAGTGCGTAGGCTCCGCACTTGTCTGCCTCTTGATTTAAGAATGTCGCTAATCTTATCATCTCTGGATTTTTCTCGACTTTAATAGCGAAATAATCGTACCATTTGCTGCGCAGTATTGGTGTCAGTTTCTCTAAGACACTGCGTACCATCTCGGGATTCTGTAGGTACTCTCTTCGACCAAGGGCCTCCACGGTGGCCACTATGTTGGCCACCTTCCCGGCGAAAATACACAAATCTCTAGGATTATCGCTCACCTTGGTCAATGTCCGTAGCTTCTCCATCTCCGCGATCACTAGCGCCTCCGGACGCCCAAACCGCCTTTCCAGCGCCTCCATGATGGCCCTGGGTTCAGGCTGGCTGATGAGGAGACTGCTCACGGACTCGTACGCTACACCCTTGAGACTACGTCTGATCCTCATGACGTTCTCGATCTTTGAGAATGATTGTTCACTGTCTCTATATGCGGCCCGATACACTAGCCAACCACTTACTTGTCCTCCGAAAGTGGGCAGCTCCTGCGCGTACCTTGGAGACTCCCTCCTTGCCGCGATCTGCGACAGCGCCGCCGCGAGCGCTTCCACGCCGACGGTTGACCCCTGCACGGTGGGCTGGTTCGTAGCCCGCCCAGGCTTGTCCCCTGCCTGGTCCTCCCGCACTCCTTGGTCCTCTTCCAGCGCCTTTGGAGTCTCCTCGTTGGCCTTGGGTGGCAGCGACTCCTCCCGCCGCTGCCGTAACCACGATGTCACTCTCACTGACGCTATCTCATCCTGGTCTTCGTTCTCTTCATTCGAAGAGTCCTCCTCGACCTGCTGCAGTTGCGCCTCCGCGAGCTCACGGGCGGCCTGAGCCGCTTCCGCCTTGATCTGCAGCTCTGCGGAACGCAACTCCGCCAGTTTCAGTTGCGCTTGAAGCACGGCTCTCTTGCGCGCGGTCGCCTTGGTTGACCGCGCCGCCGTTGCTGGTTTCGCGGTAGTTCTGCTGTCTGTCTGCGAAGTCTCAGTTCCAGTGATTATTGATGTGCTGGCGGTGCCTCCAGACTCCTGCGTCCACGTGGATTCGGTCGCGGACGTGGAGGTGGAGTGCCCTTCCTCTCCCGCCGTCTGCTTCTCCTGGTCGCCCTCGCCGCACTCCTCCGTGCCGAGCCTCGGTGCCTCTTCCTTTCCCTGCCTGTTCCTGGTGGTGATCGGCATGATTTTCCCTCTGTGAATCGTGCGATGTTCTGATCCGGTTCGATGCGACCAATGTTCCTAACGAATTTGTGGACTGTATCTTTCTTCTGGGAACGGGAAAAGGCAGGGCGTAAATAAAAGAGGCGATTGACTTGTTGAAGAAGGGAGGCAAGGGGCGTCGCGGGTTCACTTGATCACTCACTGAAACTACTTCTCGTTACAACTTCTTGAACTTGACTGAGATGAGATGGCACTACTTTGTTAGAAACCTGCCTATCTTTATACACTGTTTCTCCCCGCGACGCCCTACGCTGCGGCGAGCAAAACTTTTATTCGAAACTTTTTACATTCGTCTTATATCCAACTTAATACTATCTAACGCTATGTCGTGTACATTAATCTTATGCCTAACTTAATCTACCTAACACTACGTACATTAATTTTATATCTAACTTAATCTACTTAACATTACGTCGTGCACAAATCTTGTCGTCCATCGTCCACACGACCGACCGTCTACCACTCTTGAACAGGCATGCCCAACGAATCGCCCCTGTCTTGCTGATCCTGTGTTTTACAAACTTATGCTTCGAAAGGATCGTGATTGCATGACCCCGGAACACGGTTCTGTATTCTGGTATTTCAGTTCCTGAAAGAAAAAGTGGTAAGAAAGGATAGCGTGCAAAATTTAACATTATAGTATCTTCTTTCTCACTATAAAAACTTTCTTAATTAGTCGAATTAATTTTACATTCAGAATGAGTTCGAAAAGGTATGAAAGTTTTTACTATAAAACTATTGTAGCTTGATGTATTTATTATAAATTATACGCATTCACTGCGAACCTAGTTTGTGTTGGATAAACACCAACGTTTCATCCCTTAGCGGCGGACTTCTTCCAACACAAAATGGGTTCGTAGTTTACCCGCTTATGTACATTCATATTATACATCTTAATTACTTTAACAGTTCATCCCTATTATTTAAAATTATACAGATTGCATGGTAACTTAAAAAAATAAACAGTAAAATTTAAAGGATTAAAATTAGAGTATGTTTTATTCCAGGCCTGTCTGTATATAAAATTTAAATTTGCTCAGTAGTTTGCACGTGTAGAAGTAAAAAACTTTCGCATTTATAATATTATATTGTGAAAAATACTATTTTCTAGTACCTATAAGGTCTTGGTGAGTGGTTATGTTTACCAAACGTTTCGTTTCATAGTAACATTATTTAAAAAATAAAATCAGTACTCTTGACTTGTACAAACCCATCGCTGTTTTGTGGTGTCGCTGAGTGAACCTGTATCCTGTAATAATCATCATTCGATTCCCTCTTCTTGTTACGCAGAAGCCTGGTTCAGGTAAAAAAAAAATATCGACTTTTTATACTGTGTTTGTTTTTGAGGTTAGTTTTTTTATCATAGCTCCTTTACTCGTCTTAGAATTTTTAATTTTTTCTGTTTTCTTATTGTTTTTTTGCATTTATCAACGCTATTTCGTTCTTTTTATGTACCGTGGGTTTGGTCATAACGTTTATAATAATCTAAAATTTATCCCATAAAAAAGTCTGCTTACTAGGCTATATAGTGTTGTGTGGATTATCCACGAATCTTTTTTCTTATTTAATAGTCAGAAAGTCCTTTAATGCTGATTCATTGAAGTACATGCTTACTCGCAGTACACATTTGCTGACCTCCATCGTATCTGCACAAACATTTAGGATAGTGATTGTGCGTTTTAGTGCATTTCACAAGTTCATTTTCGAATGTAATCGCGGCTGCTCTGCAATCCCTGCTTCGCTGAGAGGTACACATCCACCTACGAAAATTGATTTGGATTTTGAGTAAGAATAATTGTAAATATTCATCTTATCACAAGTAAGTGAGTGTGGTTACCTGGTTCTTGCACCCGTAGTCCTATGCATTGAAAATTTATACCCCGCTAAGATCATTATAGGCTTTCCCCTTGGTGACGTGATGTAACCTGAAACTAATCAAAACATCAACACACACGTGATACTAAACTTTTATAACAGAGAAAATTACAAATCAATTGATTTAATTGCCGACTGTTGCACATAATGTATAGGTAGCCCAACTGATCTATCTATATCAATCCATATCAACAGTCGGAAGCGTCCATATGATACTGGCTGCATAGCCTCGCTGATGCGCTGCGCCAGATATTAAACAGCGCTCGGGTTACACGTCGCTTCGACCAGAAGCGTTGTTATTTACAAATAATGTGAATATAACAATTACATATTGATAAGTTAAAGTAAACTTAAGTGATAAGTTAGACTATAATATATAAAGTTTACCAAATCTAAAATGAATTCCCCAACTTGCAAAATTTTATAAATAATCTAATCTCTATTTGGTGCTGCTTTACTTACCTCTATATATTGCTGCAGATATCTGCACTGGCTTGGTGACCAATTTTGTTTTATTGTCGACCATTAAATGAAGCTCGATTCACGTTTCCTGGTTGCAAAATCCATTGTGTTGCTGACATAAACCATTTTACTTTCCTGACCGTTATGGGGTATGTGATACTAATTAAATAAATGCAAGTCGTAGGTAAGTGTGTTGGCACAGGGAAATCTAGATGAGCATAATTTTTAGATGCCAATTTATTATAACACATGTGGGATTGTATTGGTACAGTATAAATATTAGTATTTAATAGGGTAAAATATCTAGATTAGAACTAGAACTGCAACTTGTTCCAAACATATAGCTCAACTGATTTTAAAACCCATAGATCCTCGGCATCCCATCTACTACGGTATATTAAAATTTACATAAAATATGTTAGAATCCATACTTAGACTAAGACTTAGACAAACCAAACATCGGCTGTACTGTAAGGCACTGTTGACCAAGCTATGTAAGTTACCTATTTAAAATCAAATATAATGAGTTATTTCTATGTATTACGGGTATTTTTCGAATTTGGGACGTTTTTCTAGAGGGTAACGTCATAAAAGTCTATTGATGATCAAAAGAAATAGTATGATATATCATCATAGAGCTAGGGAATCTTCAACAATCACGTAGTATATGTATAGTATTAAAGAATAATAAGCAAAAACAGAAGTCTGCATTGGTATGACTGTCATTCAGATTCAGAATACTCATTTTCATTTTCCACACAACTTTTACATAAATAAATCGCATGTTCCATACAAATAGGCTTTTCACACTTAAAGCATCTGTATCTAGTCTTGCGATCTCTTGTCTTCTTTTGTCCGGAGCAGTCTCTACATCGTTTCGCTTTTCCCGTCGTATTGTTTATTGGTGTTTTCCACCACTTCATCTTGACACGCTCAATGGAACCTAAGCCTGAATTAGAGATAGAAAAGTTGAACTAAAGCCAGGCAAGGTATTGGTATTTTTAATACATAAAATACTAGCCGATTCGCACGGGTGTCGCATCGCCAAAAAACGCTGCCGAGGCTCGTGTACCTGTTGATTGGTATTAAATTTTCACTTGTAAATAACGAAATTATGACAGCTGACATAACATTAAAACAGAAAAACTTAAGTCATATTACCAAAACCGTACCCATAAAACATAAAATCTATAAATACATTGGCATGCAAAACTAAGAATCACACTTTTAAAATTGCAAGAACTTTTTCAATGCATATTTAATCTATACTAATATTATAAAGAGGAAAGATTTGATTGTTTGTATGTTTGTTTGTTTGTTTGTTTGTTTGTTTGTTTGTTTGAATTGAATAGGCTCCGAAACTACTGGACCGAGTTAAAAAATTCTTTCACCATTAGAATCCTTAATTTTCCGTGATGAACATAGGCTATATAATATTTTCAAAAAAGTTAGGGATCCACATGAAAAATTCAATAATTGAACCGTGGGCTGTATATTCAACCTCTTTTTCTATTATGGCGCGTCAGAATAGAAAAAGAGTTTGTATAGCGCACGGTGCTTGAATGTCGAGTCAATGTCAAAAACCCCAATGCTGTTAAAAAAAGTAAAGATCCGTATGAAAACTGTGAAACCCATCGTTTTAGTGTGTATAATTTCTGAAATTGTTGTTTAATACCCGTGCGAAGCCGGGGCGGGCCGCTAGTTTGGATATAAAATGGACCAACCCAATTGAGCATTCTCAGGGTGAGCTAAGAAGGCTGGTCTCCTTACAATTGCTATTCCTCCAGAGCCTAATAGCGACGACCGAACTTAAAAATGCGTGTGTACATTGTAGCACTTGGTGATTGTGAAATCTTGCAAAGTATGGATGACCGCCCGACAACGATATCTCTGTTTGTATTTGCAGTGAAAGTGAATCTTGGAACCTCTCACTTTATTTTTATTAAATTTAATCCCATCGCATATGATCGAGGGTGATCCTGTTGATGACTTCATTATTAATAAATCTGAAAGAAATGAAAGTTTTATTGCATATGTGCATGATTTTTTTAAGTCTAGACCTTTGCATCCAAATCAAAATATCTAGGAAATTGGAAAAGCTTTGGAAATCTAGGATTGGATAAAACTCAAGGATCTGACAAACTTCTATCATTCCCATGTTTGTGAAGCTAACGGCATCTTTGGGACAGCTTTGAGTTCAAAGCTGTCCCAAAGATTGTCGATTACTCGGGTATTTGATTTTGTGTAGAGTGCGACCATATACTTACGCATTATAATAGGAAAAAGAACAGAACGACGTTGAGTTTGAAAAAAATACGGTTTATTACTAGGTTTAAACCAATAATAAAATTACAAAAATATTTATTCTGAGTTACAATACTAAGTATACTTAAATAGTTAAATAACAACTTACAATAATAAAAATAATAATCTTAACCGACACAATAAATATTTGAATTAAGGCAGTATAATATAGGTAATTTCAGTCACTGTTGATTTAACTTAAAAAAATAATCTCTACTTTCCCAAACCGCACATTATTTTCAACATAATTTTATATTTTATCTTATTTGTGTTTTAAGAAAGATTGAAATAACAATATGTAATTAACATTGTAATATAATTATAAGCTTAACTGCTGTAACTGTAGTACATTTTTTAGTAAAGTTATAAAAAATAAAGTGTTTTAATATGTGGAATAATAAACTTCTTAAAAATTTACAAAAAGTCTCATAATATATCAAAAACCATAAAAACAATTCCTATAAAGTCTAAAAATTATAATGTATTTTTTAACTATTTATGGATAATAACTAAATAAAACTATAATTTAAGCGTGATTATGTATATTGCAACATTTAGTTATAGCGTGGTCGATTGTGTGCAATAACGCCCGGCAAGCAGTCTTCTTGTGTTTCGAACAACGCCAGTAGGTTTTCGTCCCTTTAATTCCTTTTATACAGAATTTGTGTCCTGATACTATAATGTTGGGCTTGCCCAGTCTCGACATCTTGAACAAAGCAACTGAAACAAACGACCATGTGTTTATGTATTCGGTATTTATTTAACGACATTGATCATAAAGTATTATTGTACGAAAATAGTTGCAGATATAAGTTCTTGGCGACAGACAAATAAAATGATGGATGAAAGGTGTCAAAACAAACGAATCGTACGTCTAGGAACTTTAGTAAATTAAGTCGTAAAATATTTTGTGCCATTAATTCTTTGAAAGATGTTCATGACTTTTGATTGGATCATCGGTAAGTAGGTAAAGTAAAACAATCGTGACAAGGTTACAATATTTTATTTTTAGAATAATTGAGTTTCATCACAAAATCATAGTTGTTACGGGCGATGAAGACACAATTTATGTATTACACCCAACAAAGATTCAGTTTTACCGCGACTTTTACATACATTCAATTTGTTACTTTTGATCTACCCGTACTATTCTTCAGCTTGAACCCCTTATGTAAAAATTGTTAATAGTATGTTCGTGAATGGCAAGTACACGGCAACACCACCAGAAGGGAATCTCATCCTTGTAAAATTAATTGTAAATGGCACCGTGTTATACGAGTATATCGCCAATATACGTATATTGCTATGAATTCGGCGTGTTTTAGGGATAAAGTGAGATGGTGCCCCTATGAAAGATGTGGAGCATGATTGTGAACGTTGTAACACTTGACCATCGTCATGTCCTCGAGCGTGTGTATGACGGCGCGACAGTCCCGACGTCTCGAGCAGCACCAATGCGTCTTGTATCCCTTCACTTGTTTTTTCGTGAACCTATACCCAGACACGAATATAACAGGCTTCCCTTTCTGCGTTTTCATATGAATTATATCTAGAAATAAAATGAATATAGTAAGTTTATTGCTATCACTGAAGCGCTAAAAGAAGGGCTTACTAATTTTATGATCGAAAAATACCATTACCTTTAACCTTTTCAAATACACCACAGAACAATGATAATAAACATTATATTTAATAGTTAATAACATACCATGCAAAGTGTTTGACGTGTTATTATTTTTTTATAAACGGACAATCCACACTATATCATCTAACCCCAAGCTAAGCAGAGCTTGTGTTATCGGTACTAGATGACTGATATACATAATACAATATTATTACATAGATAGATATTTTTTATTATACATATAAAACGACCAGAACACCCTGAACAAATATCAAGAATCGACTTAAAGTAGATTAATATAATTTTTTTTTAATTTTATATTTTAGGTAGGTACCTTACCTGATGATGAGTGTGGTACCTAAAAAAAGAAGAGTGCAACCAACACTGAGTAAAACTACACAGTTTGCTGGGTTCAAAGTTAATATTTTACCTTACCGTAGACCTTTCGTAACCCCTTTGTAAAACATCGTCGTTATGCCAAAACACGCAAAAATTTTGAATAATTTGGTCATGTATAATTTTTTTTACGTACGTATAAATATGTGATACATTAAAGGGATAAAACTGCATTTACGTAAACTAAATTACATACTTACTAAATCTTACTACTAATTCTTCCGCCAACATGAAACAATCAACCATAAAGGGAATTCAATCAGCCTTATTGATTAAAGTACTTAGTATTGACTGGATGAATATGAACATTGTGATGTTTTACAATTTTCATGTCTTGTAACGTATGCACCAAAGATCTGCATCCTCGGTAGTGCATGGAGCATGCCCAATATATCTTCCGGCCTATGACTTGCTTTTTGTAGTATCTGTGCCCAGACACGAAGATCACAGGCTTGCCGAACTTCGAAAAACTCGATACAGCCACTAAAAATTCGTTGGTTTATTAATGTTTGCTAAACATCGGATTTACTATCGTAAAGCGATGCATCGATTGATAGCAAAGTGGCGTAAATAATCGCCGCCCACAATCGCTCACATAGCCCAGCAAGAATACCTACTATAGGAACTATACACTCGCTTCTTGCTGCTTGCTGCTTGTTTCTAGCTCTAATCGCTAGTGGTGAGACTTGTGCTTTAGGCAGTTTACACAAATAAGCCGTTCACCCTTCAGTCCAATATACATATTTTATATTAATTAAATTGTTTATAAACATCTGCTAACTGCACAACCAACATTACCATTGCATTAATAATGTAACTATAATATATAATGTATATTTTTAAGTTCAAACCAGTATCTATCATTAATAGTTTTCAAATAAATTATGCGTATGTTAAACAAATATCTGCTGGAATAGTAAATAAGAAGACCATTATTCAAAGGTTTGTAATAAATCCTATTTTAATTTCATTATGAATGTTACCGGGTTAACTACCAACCTAGTTTGTGTTGGAAGAACACCAACGTTACATTCCTTAACGAAAGACTTTATCAGGATGAGTGCGGCTCACAATGAGGGGGTATCGCTTCTATATATGATTCACACTAACGCAATGTAAACACATTCAGAACGAATTCGTAAAACTACGCGATTTCCTATGACAATCTATTATTATTAGTATGTTCTCTAAAAAAAGTTGTGGTTTCTGCAATGTGTATGTTCATTACATATTTTAATGATACTCATATCGTTCAAAGTGTGTAAAACCGCATGACACCCTCGTGTAGCATGAGTTGAGCAATTCCAATACGTCTTACATCCACGAGACCGCGTTTTTTTGAATCTGTACCCAGATACTACGATAACAGGATTCCCTTTCTGTGATGTTGTGATTTCGATATCTGAAAAATAACATCACTATTATCATAAGCCAATATAGGTTACAGTTCAACATAGATCTTAACTAATAAGCGCCATAGCGCCCTTTCACAAAAAACATAGCTTCCATCAATACTCAGCTCACAGATACTGAGAGACTTATTATATGCTAAACCTCAGTCTTATATGCTAAACATCGTCATTGGGGTGAGTGAATTAAAACTTGTGTTACGTAATTTTCATTTAATTAGTAATTTCTTCAATGGTTATGTTCATTACATAATTTAATAATGGTCATATCTTCAAGAGTATGCAGAACCGCGCGGCACCCTCTTGAGAAGTGACTTGAACAGTTCCAATACGTCTTACATCCTTGAGATTTCGTCTTGAGGAATCTGAACCCAGACACTATTATGATGGGTTTTCCTCTCTTGGACGTTGTATACTCAATCACTTAAAAAAGAAAACGTAAATACTGTTATTAATAGACGATACACATTCACGATCCACGAGGGCCATAAAACCACTTTTACTACTTATTTATTTATATATCGAACTAGTCGATATGGCAAAGACTGTTAAAGCATTGCACAGTCCTACTATTTACATAATTCAGAGTGAGAAATAACAGAACTCAGAGACTCTTTTAAGTTAGCAGAGCATTATGATTAAGAGAAATAGTAACCTGACCTCAGTTTCCTAAAAACGTAGAAATTATCTTTTTGTGTATTAGATCCAACAATTCTCTACAGGAATGTAGGTACTAAAACGGAATAATAAAACAGCCTTCATAAAAATATATGACTTGGATACATACTGCCTTGTCATAACGTGCAAAAATCTTTATTATTCAACCATTCAGAGACTATTAGATTCAGCTTTATTTCTTTAGGCTTACAAAATAAGCACTTAGACAAGTCAAATTTCATATTGTCTAATGTGTTATTTGATTAGAGTAAATTTCAAATGTTTGATTATATTTTCCGCTCATAGTAAGAGGTATCGCCAGCAAATATGTCAATTTATTTTTAATATAAAATAAAAAGTAATCATTAATTTATTTATCTTTAGCCACTAAAGTAGTATTTAATCGAAACATCAAGCGTTAAATTTTTATCATAGTGATTTTGAAGTTCAAGGTTCCATTAGGTGCATATAAAATATTAATTACAGCAAAGAACTTAGTTCATTAATTGCATTATACTATTATGTGTTAAAAAAAGAGAGGTATCTTAGGAATGGTCACAAAAATAATAATCAGGCAATTTGCAAACAGCTTTTAATAACACCTTTTATATATTATTTACAATTTAAAATAGAAAAGTAGTTTAATACTCCAACTTTGTTTACACTTTGCTCATTGTTGTTAAGCATGAATTTATTTTTTATACCATCTTTTTTGTTTTCCTACACCAACACCTTGTAGGAAGACAAAGTACGTTACATTATTGTCTATAATCTTTAGTGATTATGGTTATTGGACATTTTAATAATAGTCATATCATCTAAAGTATGTAAACTTGCTCGACATCCACGTCCGTAATGAGTCGAACAATTCCAATACGTCTTAGGACCATGACTCCGCATTTTGTAAAATCTGTACCCGGCCAATACGATGATGGGTTGTCCGTGCCTAGAGACTGAATACGATATATCTGTAAGGAGATAAACAGAAATCAACTTTTATAGTTTAATTTTAATACAGGGCTGATTTTGCCAAAATTAACAAATGAATCGATAAAAACCCTATTACACACACAAATCATATAATTATATTTTTTCTATATCAGTGAGCAAGTAAATTTTATAAAGTAAAAGAATCAATAATTAAAATAAAGTTGTGCCTGAGATTCACACTAACTAAAAACATCCATAAATAAATTCATCAAACTGTGAAAGTTTCTATTTTATTTTATTATTATTATAATTAACATCGCTTTAAAAAATTGTAGTTTCTTCAATGTATATGTTCATTACATATTTTAATTATAGTCATATCTTACAAAGTGTGTAAAACCGCATGACACCCTCGTTTAGAATGAGTCGAGCAATTCCAATATGTCTTACATCCCCGAGACCGCGTTTTGTGGAATCTGAACCCAGACTAGGATGATGGGGTTTCCTTTCTTTGAGGTTGTATATTCGATGAACATCATAGGAGTGGGTTAATAAAAACTTGTGTTATACATATAATTTATATGTAAGTAGTTAGGTTTTCATCCAATGGTGAACCCAGATACTATTATGATTGGTTTTCCTCTCTTGGACGTTGTGTATTCAATCTCTTAAAAAATAAAACCTTATTCAGAGGATACACATTCACGATCCCACTCTACACTTGAGTTTTTCGAGGGCCATAAAACCACTATTTACTACTACGATTAAAATTGTAAGAAATTAAATAATATGATGCACTATGACAAATTACTAAAAACACAACATCTACCAAGTAGGTACACCAGCCTAACCCAACATTCCAATTATAATTTAACTAAAGGTTGCTTATTATATCACTACTATTAATAATAATTATTTTTATATATTTATTAATGATTATGAACATTGATACATTTTATGACAGTCATATCCATCAGAGTGTGTATGACGGCGCGGCAACCTCTCTGTACATGTGTGGCACATTTCCAGTAGATCTTAGCGCGTGCATTAGCATGCCTGTTGAATCTGTACCCAGCCAACACAAGGATGGGATTGCCACGTGCTGATGTAGTTAGTGTCAAACCTGAAAAAATGAATGAATAAACAATATATATATTTTCTCTTGCAAAAGATAATTCTTACAGAATATGGCTAAGCTTGATTAACAATTATTTTGCAAGAGACTGGTGCCCGTGAAGTCTTTTTGAATGCTCGCGCCGCGACTCAGCCGCCAATTTAGGAAATTTGTATGAAAAAGCCTTCCACTTTGCGACTATACTTAGAGATCACGTCTCGACGTCGCTCCGACGCTGCCCAACGATGCGACTAATTTATGTAGGTAAATAAATAATATTTTATATTCAACTCAGCATTAGAGTTTTTCTGTTTTTAATACAACTAGAAAATAATAGGACCTTAAAACTATGTTAAGATGATTTCTACATCTGTTTCTGAACTATTCTATTCTATTCTATTCTGAACATATACTTTTAAAGGTTTTCTTTGTATATGTAATTTTTTTACAGCAGTATTTGTTTCATGAAATGTGAAACGTCAAAATGTGTTATGGTGGATTTATAAAGTAGCATTCAGTTCCATTCTTGGTAATAAAAAGGATTACTCGAGGAGTTCACTCCTTCACATTTTTCAATTTGTTACATGCCGTGCTGAAGCACGAAAAAAGTAACAACAATATAATTTTTTTAATTACATTAAATATGCAGTGTAGTACATAACATTTTTAAATTTAATGAATAAAAATACGTATTTAACATTACGTACGTACGACAAAAGCTAATGGTTTTTAGGTACGTCACCCTTAATAGCTTAGCAGTCACTTTTTGAGCCACTCGCTGCGCTCGTGACCCTCACATGTTAAGTAGTAAATAATTATTTAGTTCAAGTGATTTCCATACTTGATAATAAATTTCACTAATGATTATGAACATTATAACATTTCACTAAAGTCATATTATCTTCAAGGGTGTGAACGCTAGCGCGACATCCATAATCACGAAATTTTGTAGAACATTTCCAATAAATTTTTCCACCCCCACATCCTTGCTTTCCAAATCGATAGCCATCTACTACCATGATTGGATGTCCTCGTTGCGAAGTTGTGAATGTTATGACTGTAACAATTAATAGCAAAGTATTGTACCTATAGGCCTAAGCTAAAGCTGTCTGGAACTATATAAAATATGATTTAGAAAAAAAAGCATTTGGCAATGGCACTGTTTATTACATGCAGACAATAGATCGGATATCCTCATTTGTCAAATTACCCCTTTGTTAAAATTAAGTAGTTATGTAAACGCTGATAATTTAATAATGCTCACATTCACAGATTCCGTACCTTAGACAAAATACAGCCGCATATGAGTAGGGTCTATTGTTGTACTAGGTATGTTCTTTATAAATATGTCTCAGTAAACATTTCCTACCAGTTTGTTTCTTACAATGTAACTATACTATTTTTATTGATATTACATAAGTACTTGCAATAATGTATTCCAGCAACTTCGATTCAATTGTGACATAAAAATAAATATCATTAATAATATACTTAGATCAAGTTAGTAAACCGTTGTAGGTAGGTCTACCAATACTTATTTTAAGACACTTACCAATGAATACTTATTCTAAGAGAAGTTGATTTTTAGTTTAAATTAAGTTATTTGTACACAATTATTTGTGATTGTGAACGTTATGACATTTGAGTACGGTCATGTCTTCAAGAGTGTGTATGACGGCACGACATCCGTGTCTTAAATGCGAACACTTCCAGTGAATTTTCACACCGCGCCTACAGTGCTTGTAGAATCTGAATCCTTTTAATATAATATTAGGATTACCGTACTTCGTTGTCGTCCACCTTATTTCCGACGGCAAGTTATATCCGCCACCTATAAAAATAAATATACTCGTGCACCAAGATAGAAACAAAGCAAAACAACAAAAACAAACAACAAAACAAAGTTTAGCAAAAAAGCTAATACATTGTTAGTTAAATGCTGATAAAAAATCAGGATTTCTTTTAACTAACCATAGCCAAAAATAACATTTAAAGTACTTAAAAGTCAAGTCAGTCATAGGCTTTCTGTGATTTTTATAAGACTTGTTTTTACTCTCGTGGTTTCAGATTGGCCATCCACTCCCATCTCAAAAAGCCACCCTATATATTATCTTAACTTAATAAAAGGCACATTGGTTTATTTTACACAGTTAAGCAGTGGGATCGATTGCTCGCAATCGAAGATTTCTCTAAATAATAAAGTAAGCAAGAATTTGAGAAATAGCGTTGCCTGCCAAAGTTATAAATTATTAGAATCTGGTAAGAGCTGTTCTCTTACTCGATTCTAGTAATTTATAAATGTAACTAATTTACTAAAATAAATGAAACAGAAGACTTTATCAATTTTAATTAATACGAAAAAGGTATTCACGGCCAAAATATTAATATTTGTACATAGTTATGAGCTAACATGCCATTAAGTTTCCATGAAGTGGTTATTTCTTACTTAGATTAGATTATAATTTCTTTTTATATTACATTATTTTAGTCAAATTGTTATATTCTTACTCAAATAGTAACTTAGCTATATATAACAATAAATAATAAAATAAAAACTGTTTATTTCGGAATACGTCGATCGATAATTTGTTCTTAAAGAATTGCTATAATAAATGCTAGGTCAGTATTTTAAACTGACGTAGTCCGTCCGTACATAATTATGTATTAACATCACATCTAACAATTACATTTAAAAATGATATAAAACTTTGTACTCAGTTTTTAATTCGAACA